>OZ023163.1:31087362-31549265 GCA_963678695.2 Diplodus puntazzo
CACATTAGCTTGCAATCAAAACAAATGATAAACATTTAATTATGAGGTCTGCAGCAACAGTACACAAACAAAAACTGTGAATGTGATTGGTCAAGCAGTTTACCTGTCAATTGGAAATGCTCAGGACTATCAAATGGAAACCAATGACCTGGCCTCTGGCAGCAACGGCCAATGTTTTGGGGCTTCTTGTGTATCTAGGGTGTGGTAACTGATATCCAGGTCACTGCCTCTTCTGGACACCTGTCATTGTTTACAGTCTGATTCGTTACTTGAAATTTGAGAACGGAGCTGAGAGATGACTTTTATTTTTAATTTATCTGCATACGAATCTATTTAAATTCAAACAAATCTAATAAGAACCTTAATCGACATCAGATGTTAACTGATGGGTTTAGAGATTGCATTCAGTCAGTGCATTTTGCCTCGTTCACTCTCCAAACATGCAACCAAAGCCTGCTCAAATGTGATTAGATTAACATCAGTGTGTTTCTCAGCCCCATCAGGACCTGACCATGACCTGGTTCAGTACTGGTGTCAGACACCAGATAAAACGTCACTGACACCAGCAGCAAACCTGATTTGTTGAGCAAAATGTGATGTCAAAGCTGCAGCCCTATAAGATGATCCGGAGAAACATTTGACAGCGAGCTGACCCGGGGCCGCCCTGGCACCCAAAGGTGCAGGAACATGAGTGTAAGGGCAGTGAGAGGGGCTTTGATGGCAGTGAGTCAGGGCTGCTGGGCCCCAGAGAGAGTTGCCCAAGCGTCCTGGAAAATTGATCTCAGGATCCCTCTCCCCCTCCACACACACACACACACCCCCCAATACAACCTCTATTTTTGGACCAATCTGCTTCCCAGTCCCGCACTCCTCACCCCAGCACTCGCAGACACACACTACTCACAGCCTGAGCCCCATAGTGAATATAATTAGCTTTTCTGACAGGTGGGAGGGATCAGATCTCATGGAGAATGAAGCTACCAATTTACACCCTTATTACACTGTCATACACACTCAGTCGCAAACATGCATGTGTAAGCTCGCTCTCTCATGCACAATGCTTCCCCGAATGACGCTAACGGTGACCCACTTGCTCAACTGGTATGTTAAAGGAGAGGGTGACGGAAAGATTGTCTGTCAAAAGTAGAAGAAGAGTGGATGGAATAAATGAACAAAATATCAAGTATCTTTGCTTACTTCAAATGCTGTCACGGAAATCTTTAACTTTGTGTAGTGAAGTCATAGGCACATTATACAAGACAAAAAACAGTAAAAAAAAGAGTCTTACTATTTACTCTCGAGCTTCCATTAAGGTTTAAGATTTAGAAGTTACTGTAGATTGGATTTGAAGGTTAGAAGTTGGTTTAATTCACACCCACAGCAAAACAGCATTGCAGCATTCTTCTCAACAACTTAAGTAGCTGGGGTCTCGTTTAAACTGAAATAAAAGTCAGAAAACACAAAACAAGACAAGAAATGGCTCCATACAGCTCGTCCACTGTAATTCAAGTCTCTGGAAGGCCAGAAATCCCTAATTGATCTGAAAAGATGTTACTTTACACCTTGACATGCAGTCAAGCTTGTCCATCCTGACACTTTTTGCACTGTAGCAGCTATAGTTAAAGATTTCAGCTTTGAAAAGGCTGTTCCCGCATTTCTTGTTTGTATCTCTGTCACAATCAGAAAGTCAACGTCACAAAACACATATATTAATGAAGACCTGAACCAAATCCACACATACTAGAGTTCTGTAGCAGTATCAGGAGACTTGCTGTTAGAATTGAAACCTGTGCCTCTGTGTTTTTGTCTCCCTCTCTCTAACCTCCAGTGTAAGAAGAAACACACTCTGGTGTGTCCAGACTTCACCAAGACGGGATCCTGCCCTCGGGGAGCCCGCTGTAAGCTTCAGCACCGCCAACGAGCCAAACGAAGCGCAAGCAACGCCACCACCACCACCACCACCACCCCTATCAAGAGAGCCCGAATCAAGGAGCCCTCCAAGAGGTCACAGAAGCAGATTGTACCGAGAAGAGCCAATCATCTGAATTCATTTATAAAGTTAAAATCCTTAAACATAGTTTTTAATGTTTTTTTTCTTCTAGGCCCTGCCTCTCTGTCCTCATCCCAGAGGCCTCTCAGGTAGCTCCAGGTGAGCCCACCAAAGGTCCTCTGGTACTGCCATCATTCATCTCCCTCTCCAGCTCCCCAGAGGAGGCAGATGCACCAGACACACCACTTGCTGAGACCTCACAGGTTAAAGGTACGGAAAGACGCTACCCAATAAACTTGGAACACTTTAGAGTAGGGCTGCCTCTGTTACCATTTCTGGGGCTTCAAACCTTCAGAGTTTTTATGTGCGTGAGTTTTGAGACTTATTAAACACCACAGAGGAGCTCTGTTTCTTTGGCTTTTTCAGTTATTTGCCTCTACTTCAGTGAAGCCAACACAACAACAATATCTCCTTCCTTAAAAAAAAAAACTCATAAAAACAAAACATGAAAATACTGATAAGGATATTACAAACGAGTCCAGTGGTCACATTACACAGTTATATTGCCTTTTTTGTGAAAAAAACATGAGAAAACTTTCATATTTTTCATACATTTGTTATAAACATCTGTCAGATTTAACAGACATCTTAGTTCAGCTTTTACCTACTGTATGTACCATGGTTATTTGCACACTTGTTTTATGTGCATCAGGCATTATAGCTGATATTAGGAAAGAATTTACTCCACTTTCATTTCCAAATAACCAGTTTAAATGATCTGATTAGATTTGGTTTGTCTACAACTTGTGTGATTGTCCAGCAGCTCCTATTTCTGCCCTTGTTGGACTCCACATCTCCAAATCTGGGCAATAAAGTTTAAATTGATAGGAATTAAGGGGAAAAAAAACAGGAAAAGTTACATCCAAGTTGTCAATAGAAAGAATATTTTAACTGCTTAAGTAACTGCTTTACTTAATGTTAAGGTGCAGATTGTCAGTCATATTGACCAGAGACGTTTTGTGGAAGGATCATGCTCGTTATAAAAGCCACAGGATCAGGCCTGAGTTCATGTGAATGGGGAGTAGTCATTCGTCTGAGTTGCAGACAGATAATGATGATCAGAGCAGGGCTTTAGAGTGAATGTGATGATGCTCAGGGGAGGAGTAATAATGCTCAGAGGACAGAGGTAAAAAATATTTAGGTTTTCGGGTGGATGGAGGCACAGCTGAGCTCTCTGTTGACAGACTTGACGGATAGAAGATTAGGAGAGAAGCTGCCTCCCCCTTCCAATGTCCTCCCCCATCCTCCTCTCCCCACCAGGCTTAACCATCCACCTGCCCCTGCAGGCTGGACACACATGCACAAATGCATTCAGACTGACACCACAAAACACTGGTTACTCTTGTTTGACTGAATTTGTAAAATGTATTTATTTTACTTCATTTCCTTGTTGGTTTCACCTGATACTCACCTGACTGTAAATAATAAGGTGATTAAGTCAAGATACATTAATTTGCAAAAGCAGTTGCTGAGCAAAATCTTTTCCTTGGTTGTTCTTTTAAGATTTCCTTGAAATTAGCAAAGACATGTCCTTTAAGAAATATCACAAAAAGGCAAAGTAAGGTTTTCCACAAAAATGTACTAGTTTCCCTCAAAATAAGATTGAATTGCATCTTGGCTAAAGAGGTGACAGAGGTGTTTTTCATTGACTAACAAATTAAAACATTCCAAGAGACTTGAACTGCTCAGAGACAACAGATTTGTAACTGCTTAGGTGGAAAAGCTGGACATGGATCATCAAACTCCTCTTAACTGTGCATTGTAAGAAGATCTACAGCTAGCTTTTGCTGAGATTTTCTTTTGTGTTCCTCAGTTGTTCCAGTCAGTCATAGTTGATGATTTCCAGGCTAAATCCATCTATTTTGTAAACTGAATCTATAATGGTCTATATGCATTATTGACTTAACATACAGAGGATTTCCCACACCTAATCATCTTTTAAATAAATTGCAAATAAACTATTTGGGGCAACCACTCAATCCCTATACAAATGGAGCAGTCCACTCGTTTACGCCTGGGAACTATGGCCTCAGACTTGGAGGCGCTGACTCTCAAATTGACTGCTTCACGTTTGACTTAAAACCACTGGATGGAGCCAGAAGAACCACATCATCTGCAAAGTAATTCTGAGATCCCCAAACTAGACATGCAGGCCCCTGTGGCTGCGCCTTGAGATCTTATCCATGAAATTCAGGAACAGAACAGGTGACAACCCCTGGCAGAGCCCAACACCCACTGGAAATGTTTTTGAATTCCTGCCTTAAACAGGACACAGCTCTTACTGTGATTATATAAGGACTGACTGTCTCATACCAACCGCTCCAGTGCGTCCCCTACAGGCTCCTTGAGGATATAATCAAAGCCATCTCCAAGTCACAGGCTGGATGGGCAAACTTCCATGACCCCTCTAGTGACCCTGCAAGGGCAAAGAGCTGCTCCACTGCTCCACGTCCAGTACAGTGTCTGGATTGCTCCTCCTTAATTTGAGATTATCAGTAAATCGGAGCCTTCTTTCAGTCTCTTTTGCATAAGCTTCACCTTGGAGGCTGAGCAGTGTGACACCCCGATAAAAGGAGAACCCGCCAGTCTCCCTTTTTATGCAATCGGAACCAACAACTTAGTCTGCCATTCCTTAGGCACTGTCTCCAATCTCAATGCAACATGTTGGCCAAGACAGCCCAACAGTCTCGTGACAGAGCATTCAGTGTCTCAGCACAAACCTCATCCAGACTCAGCGGCCGCCACTGAGGAGCTTCTTAACTACCTCATAGACCTTTGTCAGGCATGAGGCTTCCCCTGACTTTTCAAACACAGAGGAGCTGTCAGTTGAGTTCCTGGATATGTTCTTTCCATTACTCAACAATATGCCCAGCCTTGGTCAGCGTTTCTCTTCCACCTGCTGAACACATCCCTGCTTTTCCTTCCTGATTCATCTGACAGTTTGTGAGAACTTCCTTAAGGCCAACAGATAGTCAGTCTTCATAGGCCTCCTGGTAGTCCTCCCACACAGTCCAGACCAACGCAGCCTTTCTGGCCTACCATCAGCAATGGACGATGCCTAACCCTAATACTAACACAACAAAGGTTTGTTCTGTCCTTAAAATTCCTCTCACTATTTGAAAACAGAGATGTTTCTGGTCACTCTCACTTTTCAGTGGATGATCCTCGCTCTCTTTCATGGTTTATATTTGGTCTCCTCTGCATGGAAACAAGCAGGACCTTTGACCTGACCTGAGTCAACTTGATCTTTGACCTTCTCCACTCATTTACACACACAGCCCAAATTTCTAATAATATTGTTGCAGCAGATGTTCTCATATGTGTTCTTGTAAGTTTCTGTTTGTTTTTTGGCATTTGTTCTTAGGCCTCATATCCTTTCAAACGAATGTGTTGCTCAAACGCCCAGAAACTCTAAAGTCGTCCGGAGCATTTATTTAAATGTGCTGGAGGAGAGCCCAGTCTAAGTTACTCCATATTTTTCTTTTTGTTTGCTTCTTGCTTTTCCTCTGATGTTTTGATCAAGAATCTAAGGAAAGCTGATACAGTAGACTGTAAGATTGTACGAACATCTGCTTCCGACTGTAAAAATAAACGTAGGCATCAATCAACAGAAAACTTAACGATGTTGATAACTGATCAGCTATTAAAGTCACATGTCGAGCAGAAGTGCCAAGCAGTGTCTAGTTACAACTTTTACAATGTGTGAATTAGATGCTCTTCTGTTTTATGTCATTGTAAATGGAATCACACTGAGCTCTGTAAACTTGCAATTGACATGTTTTACTATTTTCTGACATTTTGTTGTTCAAAAAAGTAATCAATAGATTAATAGAAAATTTAAAAAAAAAACTGTTAGTCACAGCTCTAGAACTGAGCTGCTGTAGTATTTTTCTATTCAAACACACTTGTGAATCATTTCGTCGTCGCTCTACCCACTCCGTCCTGCTGGTTTGTGCTCTTAAGTATTACTAATGACACTCTGGTCCTTCAGTAACACACTGCACCACCCAGAGCCTCATTAAAGGTGGAACTCAGCCAAACAAGCTCCTCTTCACTTTGCATAAATTAGCTCAGACGCAATGTATCACTGCCAGACTGTTACTTCACACACACACACGCGCATGTGCACGCTTTCTTTACACACACATTCGTCCATCCTTGTTGTCCTGTTTTCTTCCTCATTTACTCATCAACTGAGATGTCATCAGTCAGTGTTTCAGCAGTTTCAGCACACAGAAGATCAGAATCAGTTACACATGACTGAACAGACACACACAGTCTTTTTGTTATTTAAATTCTGCCAATAGCCACCTTTTCATTTTAATCTGTTGTTTTTCTTCCACAGAGAAAAAACTGCAGATCAAGCCTCGGCTGTGAGACGACAGAGACCAGCAGCACTGGAGGTGAAAAACACTGTGCTCACTGTGGTTTTTCCTGACAGGTGTACTGTATATGTGTCTCCCCTTTGAATTTTTTTACTCAGGGCCTGAAAGTTTAATCTTCTATATCATTAACTGTGTTTTACATATCAATTTGGGTGTTTACAACACAGATTTTATCATCAGGTTTTGTACATTTTAAGAAGACAAATAAAATATCAACTCCTGCTGTATCTTGTTTCACAGACTCTTTTTGACACGTGAAGTCAGTGCTGTGAGAGTGTTTATAGGCTGTGAGTGTGTTTCTGTTTGGGAGTGCTGGTGTCGTCACATGACCCGAGCATGTTTGTGAGAGTTTTCATTGGGAAGGTGGTGACAGAAACAGCAGTGCCCCTCACGTTAAAGCCCGGAGACGAGACACATGAGTGGACAGTGACTTCATCCTCACCATTCTATGAGCTATGTGAAGTCACATACATCACATTTGAAATCACCCTTTTCTTCCACTTACACAAAATAAAATGCTCCCTGTGCTCATCTGTAATTAGACTCATTGTTTCAGACAGCATTTAATGCAGAAAAAAAAAAATAAAACATGACATTAGCAACATTTACATAGACCCTGATATTCCACTAATGATTGGAATAGTAGCCCGGTCAGAATAGAAATGCAGCATGTAGCCAACTCAATCAAAAGAGACTGGCCCAGTCAGAATTAGAGGAATTAAAGGTAGCTTTGAGAAAAGATGGTTGATTGTTGAGTTCTATTCCTGTGTCGTCAAATACAGACACTTTGGTTTGGTATTCCTCTTGAAATTGTAACCCAAATCATCTGCATTCAATGACCTGGGAATGTAACTGAACAATCAACCAGCTTTCTCCAGAAACACCCTCCCTACCTTTAATTTTCAATCTGGTTGAGATAAGCGGTGTAAACCTTTTGATGATTCGATCAATAGGAAAATATTAGTGCAAAATAACCACGTAAAAGCTAGATGTCATTGTTTCTCTTGTTCGATGCCCTCTCCACATGTTCATGTTCTATGATGTGAACATGATTCTTGGGGGGACAGAAACATGTATAATGTAACAAAAGCCCTGTAAGCCAGGCCAAAACTGAAACTTAACGGTGACACACAGGCCAAAAATGATTGTCTTGTTTTGATGCAAAACGGTAGCAAGATCTCAAGTCCCTAAATTGACAGAATTTCTGCACAATGTCACTCTGACCAGCATACTTGGAAAAATAATTAATACGATTTCCTACATATTGAAGAGCATTTTGCCTCACAAAACACAGCAAAAACAGGACTTTTTGATTAATTTCATATTTATTTGCTTGAAACATCTGGCGGGCCAACTTTCAATGACTTAGAGTTATACATCTGCGTAAATCCCAAAGAAGCTGTAAGTGACACAACCAACACATTTTTTAACTTTTAAAATCAGTCTGCCTGATGTTGCCAGGACCACTTAGTGTTGTAGCCACTTCTTGATGAACAACAGCTCATCTACTTTAAAGCAGGCTGCCAGGTGCAGACAGTGAGGTTTGTCTTCTTGTGTTTATATTAGGCATCAACCGCTTCTTTATGGCACTGTTCTTCAAAGGTACAATTTTGTGGTATTTCACTTCAAACTTCCTCTCCGCTATATTTATTTGATATATTTAGTTACTTTGCAGATGCAGATTATTCAGTGTTTGTAGACTATTAATTGCGACATGTAATCAGTCAGATAGTGTTGTGGATAAGACATTGTGTGAGAGGACACTCCATCAGAGACAAAGTAGCACATTTTTAAATACGTTTATTTATCAGCAATTTGACAGAAAAAGTCACCAATAGCAATACTCGCTCCTGCTAGATAATCAGCCAGGCGGATAATCTGTCTATCCCTAGTCACTATTGGCATGATGGTACTAAACTTGGCAATGTGACTGTGACACAACTTAAGGAAACTGTAGACATCCATTTTTTATTATTTTTTTCTAAGAAAATTTCCACAGCAAGACTCCCACTAAAACCACAAATTGGCACACAGATGTTTTTGTCAGGTTTGCTGTTTACCCCTGCAACGCGCTGTGCTGTGGTGCATGTCCTGACACCAGCTCCTGACTAAATGCACAAACAAGAGATTGATATCACTCTTCTGATCTCATCCTTGAGAAGAAGACAATGCTCAGTTTTCTCACTTCACACAAATCTTGTTCCCCTTCCAAATCAGCTTTATAAAAGGCCAGTGCAACTGAATACTTCAAAAAGTCACCATCCTTTAGTGTGTGTATCTAAGTGTATCTGAATGCTAAACTTTAGTTTGTGTGCAGATTCTAACATACTGCCAGTTAAACTGTGTTGAATATATGTTGTCAGGATGGATATTTGTGTGCTTGCGTGCATGTGTGACTGTTCAACTCGATTTTCTCTCAGAAGTATTGACAGCAGTGAGTGGAGATGGAGAGCTCGACATGTTTCTCAGAGGCAGGAGACAGGGAGCCATCACTCTTCTCTTCTCACCACACGTTTTCTTTCCCTGTTCCTCCTCCTCCCTCCTCCTCCTCCTCCTCACCCGCGTTGCTCCTCTCCTGTGCTGAAGATGTAAGTGCCTTAGACAGATGTCTGCCGCCTCTTGTCTAAAACCCTCAACGCTAGCTGCTGAGCTCGGCAAACTCTAATTAAGATCAATATTTCAATTTTTAGTAAAAGCGCATGAAGACTGAGGGAGAGAAATCATCTGTCCACGAAGACTCGCAGAGACAAAAAGAAAGGTCAATTGTGATTCTTCACCATGTGTGTTTTTGTGTGAGAGTGTGTGTCTGTGTGTTGGAGAGACTTGATGTCTGTGAATGGTTTATGTGTTCAAGGTTTCTCCTTTAGAGCTTTTTACTTTTCTTTGAGGAATAATTTGAAGTACATTATAACTTTGATCTTATTTTCATGGATGGATAGATGGATGGATAGATGGATAGATGGATGGATAGATGGATAGACGGACGGACGGACCATTGGCAAAAGTGCCGATCATGCAAAACCAAAGACAAACTATTCCACTAGGTCACAACAGATGACACATGGAAGACAAACTACACTTAAATAAACACATATACATATCAGTGTAGCACAGAACCTATCTGGATAATAATCATAATAACAGAAATGTCCACAAGCAATCCAGTGTTCCAGAAATCATGAAAAATATAACTTAATTCTTAAGTTCCTTTGTGCACGGAAGTTCTGTTAAAAATATTTTGTTGAGCCTTTAAGAAGTATCATCCCACTGGAAACATTGTATAAAACTCAGCTGTCTATGCAGAAGGAAGACACAAATGACCAAATGACTACATTACCAAAGAAGAAGAGAAAACAGGCTGCCTGCATTTTCCCTTTTTGCTCGAAAGGTAGGAAACCTGAATTGCAAGATGTGAGTGGCGTCTCTCCCTCTCTCTCCAACCTTAGGTCCAACTGACGAAGCGATTTGCATCATTGGGAAAGCTGATCAAGTTTGCAGCTGTTATAGTTTATTAAACAAAATTGTGTGGGTGCACACACAGTGGAGAGAAGTTTCTCATTTTTCAAAGTTCCCATTTAGGTATCTGTGAACAATTACTCAGCACTTTATAAACTACTAAACAGCTGTGAAGGAAAACAGTCGCACACTCGACCGCCCAATGTTTTGACAGGACCTTTTGTTGTTGTTGCATTTTAGCTACATGTCTGACTTTTTCTTTAACATTTTCTGACCAGGCCAATGTGATCACCAACTCATAATCAAAATCAAGTCACCATAACTGATAAACTAACGTAACACCAACTTCTGCCTGAGATCTGGGGCCGAGGGGACATCACTACTCAGACGGCTGTAAACAAAGAGGCAGTTTCTCCATTGGAGAAGGAAAGAAAGCTCAGCTTTTTAAAACATGGGTTCAATTTTGATCTGACGTACTTGCCAATGACTGATTTGTATTGTGCCATGATCTGATAATCTGACTTCTTAATAAGACAGTGATACACCTTATTTATGAGTTGGGGTGTGACAACAAATCTGATCTCAACTGTAAGGAATTCATTTGTTTTTGGATCAGGGGCAGAGTGGGACTCACTTTAAGCCCCGGGATTAAATAAAGCAGAGCGGCACACTGAGAGAAATTATTTGACCGTTCAATACCACAAACCAAAAATGAATCAGCCCTGTATTTTAATACTTTCACTTGTACCTGGTCTCAGTTTCATGCTTCTATGACTCTCCAGTGTTCCTTTCTGACAGTCAAGACTAAACATGTCAGTGTACATTGGTGGAAACAGTCATGGTGTTTGGTTTGTCCAGTCTTTGAAGGTTTCATGTAGTCTGTTCTGACCTTTAACAATGTCACCTGTTCCCAGATCTCATTAGATTAGATATGTTGGTGTGTGTTCCCACCAAGAGAAACTGCTGCTCTGAAACAACAAACCTTTTAACTCTCTGGTGAAAAAAGTGGCTTCTATACAAGTGAGGCCTCCTACATGTGGTGGAATCTAAAGCCTCTCTGTTAACTTCAGTGTCTGTGCACATGCCTGCGTGCATGTCACATCCCCACACAATTAAAGCTGAATCCTCCACAGCAGCATTAGTGGCTTAACAGCAATGACAAAAACCTCCAAGCCTCAGATAACCCTGAGCCACCTCCTGGAGCCGGTCCTTTTGGTCTGGATGGCGGCAACCTTGGCTCAAAGCTCGCCTTCTGGCGACTCAAAGCCCACCGTCGATCCTCCACCTTGCTGATGTCCATTTTGCTTAAATCGGTAGAACTGCAATTGCAGCGAAGTCCCAATATGCAAAGGCACAATGAAAACCCTGACTTCAAAAATTTATGTCTCAAGCCCTTGGCCGCTAGACACTCCCCTTCCCCTGACAATGAATGGACCACAGCAGATCTTCTTAAAGGTGCCATTTCAATGCAGACTGCTTAGCTTGGCGTTTGAGGGCCAGCTCCTGCTTATTTGATCAAAAAAGAAGAAAAAAAAACCTCTTCTAATGACTTAGCGCACCTAAACTTAAAATACCTTGATATGATTTCCGTCCCTTCATCTTCCTCTCTTCTTTTCATCCTCGCCAGCAGATTTGAGGCTGGGCCGGAGCGTATTTCATGGCCATTTCGGACTGGAAGTTAAGCTCAGCAGCTGTGCAAGGTTTTCCTGTTCACATCTGACCAAGTTAAACTTACTGTGCCACCTGTTTTTTTTTTTTTTCCTCACTGATCGGCACTTTATTCCGCAGATATATCGCTCACATACTGGTGGGTGGATGGGACTCCGGGGGGCCGCCGCTGCTGAACAGGCTAAGCGGCTCAGGTGCAGCGGTGGCCCGGTGATGCTATCGACATCCTGACCCCCCCACCCCCCGGGAAAAGAGACAGATGTGTCCCGAAGGGAGTCGCGGGGCTTAATTATGCGTCGATCCGCAGAGAGGAGACGGGATGCAATTTGTGGTTAATTGCGAATGAAAACCCGGCAGACCACCGCCAGCACCATCCAATCATACTTAACCCTCGCGCAGCTACAGCGCGGCCTCCTCGCGGAAATGCGGATTGATTTTTGGCAGAGGTGCGCGCGGCCTTAAATCGATCAGTATTGATGAATTAGGTAGTTTGTGGTGTCAGAAGGATCCACAGGCTTCCTTTGAGAGACCTCAATGAGTAAAGTAGAGACAATAAGCTGATTTTAAAGCTAATAAGGCAGAATGTGTTTTATTTCAGTGTTTAACGTTTAATTCGTTTCTAATCGTACTGGACAGACGCATTACTTCTCTATCAGCCTACAGCAGTACAGTGAAACCATGTTTCTACGTATGTCTCGTTTTCAGCGGATCATTTTTAACCAGTTGAAAAACATGTTTATTTCCCGTTTTAATCTTGTCCTGCTCCACATGTGTTCTTCTCGTTGTGTGTGAGCGCGCTGCCACCTACCAGACTCATCTTCATTCAGTGCGTCAGAATATTTAGCCAATCAACAGGATTTAGTTCACCTCAGTGGTTCCGGCTTTTTAGGGGTCAAAGGTGCATGTGTTGTTTTAAATGTTCAAAAACCATGAATGCATCAACTACCTTGAATTTATGCAGTTCCCTGAAAATGTTTTCTTAGATTAATTGAATATTCAATGAGTTTCAACCGTCCAAAAGCTCCACAGCAAAAACAAAAAAAATCCAGATTCTAACATTTATGAACATTGATTAAAAGTTTAACGGATCTAAAAGTAACAATTAAAAGTTACATGTGGCATAAAGTCCTAATAAATGCTCTAACAGTCTAAGATATATTCACGTTTAGGTCCCAATAATGTGATAAACTGATAAATAACGTGAATGTTCAGCCTGTGGAAGATGTGTTCTTCCCTTGTGAAATCCAAACCCATGCTGACAGTCTGATTACATAACTGACACGCAGTTTTGAGATGTAGAAAACTGTTTCTCTGTTCCAAGTAAACCATTTTTTCTCTGAGAAACCGCCGGTGCTCTCATCTTACCCCGCGCTCCGCCGTGCAGTAGCACCTGCTCGGTCACTAGAGGGGGGGATCTGCTGCACCTGTTCTCCCTGCGCGCTCCGCTCCCCTCGGCTCCCCTCGGCTGTTCTCGGCCGGAGTGGAGGCTCTGCTATAGGAGAATGCAAATGCACTTACTGTGATCTCCTCCCATTGGCCCGTCACACCTCTGTGTGGGAGGGTCGGGGGCCACGCTGTCTGTATAAGAGCAGATTGCCTTCCAGCGTCTCAGTGACACTGCGTGGTTGCACCGTGAAGCTCTATGAGACAATTTGAGGGCCGTTGGAGAGAAAACCAGAGTGGAATTTATTATCTCTTGCATAATAACAGACACGGTCCACACGTGAGGTCAACAGAGCGCCCCGGTGAGGGGGGACAGGACCGCGGGGACCGAAGCTGAGTACAATATCTGGACTGACCACACGAACAGGGACCAGACTCTCCTGTCCCTCCACATAGGAGCAGCTCCAGGTTAACCTCACATGCATGTGAACTTTGAAAACTTCTGCACGTGCCATTCCAGTTTGGATTCCTGGGACTTCTTTGGCACAGCTTTATGCACGCTTGCGCTGCGCCCTGTGACCGCCACACAGCGTCTGATCCGACTGTGAGAAACTTTCTCTCCGAGCCATGCTGCAGTGACCCCAGCCCGCTGCCCTCCGTGATCAAGTTGTAAACAGTAGCAGGCGAAGAAGGATGCTTGGAAAATATTTATAACGCACTGAACGAAGGAGACGAAATCTGTTCTGTTCGTGTCACTCGATCGAGCCGAGGACAGTAAATCACAAGGAGGCAAGTGGGCTGCAGAGGTGAAGCGAGGACAAGACAGGTTGGTGTCTCCAAATTCACCGGGCTCGTGTTTCAGCCGCCCCGGGGGCTCCTGGTATTAAAGCGTGCATTTGACCTGGGATAAGTTGTCAACAAGAGCAGCGAGCGGAGGCGAACTGGCAGGTGTACAAGTTCATTTACATGCATACGTATATTCACGCCACTATATATAGAAGTTGTTTTAGAGACGAGCAGCCTTAAAAAGTTTCTCCACCCACCCGCCGGCCTTGCAGCACCCCCACGCACCGGGCGTGTGCGTGCGTCTATATATACACCATACAGGCTTTAATTCCTCTTCGCAATCTGTATCCGAGGGGGCTGCCCGCCGTCGGTTTGGCTGTGAGGGCAGGAGTCGTCGCATGGACTGAAATGGCCACCGACCTTGCCATGAGCGCAGAGCTGCCCAACAGCCCTCTGGCCATCGAGTACGTTAACGACTTTGACCTCATGAAGTTTGAGGTGAAAAAGGAGCCGCCTGAGGCCGACCGCTACTGCCATCGCCTCCCGTCCGGCTCCTTGTCCTCCACCCCGATCAGCACACCCTGCTCCTCCGTGCCTTCCTCGCCGAGCTTCTGCGCCCCGAGTCCTGGCGCGCAGCCCAACCAGAGCCTGACCAGCGGGGTCAACAGCAGCGGCAGCAGCAACAACAGCAGCGGCAACAACAATCACAGCAACGCGGGAAAACCTCAGCTGGAGGATCTGTACTGGATCCCCAGCTACCAGCACCACATCAACCCCGAGGCGCTCAACCTGACCCCGGAGGACGCGGTGGAGGCCCTCATCGGTAACGCGCACCACCATCACCACCATCACCAAGCTTACGAGGGCTTCCGCGGGCAGCAGTACGTCGGGGAGGACCTGACCACGGCCTCGGCGGGCCACCATCACCAGCCCCATCACCACCACCATCACCACCACCACGGCCACCACGCCCGCCTGGAGGACCGCTTCTCGGACGAGCAGCTGGTCAGCATGACGGTGCGAGAGCTGAACCGGCAGCTGCGGGGCTTCAGCAAAGAAGAGGTGATCCGCCTGAAGCAGAAGAGACGCACCCTGAAGAACCGTGGCTACGCGCAGTCCTGCCGCTTCAAACGCGTCCAGCAGAGGCACATGCTGGAGACCGAGAAGTGCACCCTGCAGAGCCAGGTCGAGCAGCTGAAGCAGGACGTGGCGCGCCTCGCCAAGGAGAGGGATCTTTACAAGGAGAAGTACGAGAAGCTGGCCAGCCGGACCTACAATGCCGGCGGACCCGCGAACACGAGAGATCCGTCCGGGAAACAGGCCAACCCCGAGTTCTTCATGTGAGAGACTGGCTGACTGTTTGTAGCATAGACTCTGAGTTCCCCCCACACCAACATCCTTTTTACATTATTTATATTTTTCTGCGTTTGTATTTTGTTTACAGTTATTCCCTCGACAGAAAAGACTTCGACACAATAAACGAGCATCAGATGCGCATTTTGAGTCTTAAAGATGTTTCGGCTAAACTTCTGTAAGCTCACTCCGAGCTGTCAGGTGAGCACATGGGATCACACTTAGCCTGTAGACTGTTCTCTGGTCAGAAGTCTTATTGAACCAGTCTGACATTTAACGTGACTGTCTTAATTCAGAGAGATGATTTTGTCTTAAAACTGGGCGAAAGATTTTTTTTTCTTCTTCCTTTTTTCAAATCAGACCGGACTGAAAGAGAAGCGGATGAAGAAGAAGCTGCAGCCACCGCCTCTGTTTAGGCTCGACAGACTGTTTGTGTGACAGTGAGGCGGTCTGTGCTGCAGAGAAGAGACCTTTCAATATTGCAAGTCTATAGTTTCCCATCCCTATTTGCAACCCTGCATGCAGGACATGTATGGTAACCTCTAGTCATCTCCCAGAATCCTTCCACGTGTATGGAACGCATGGCCCACGGTCCTCTCCTCCTTCCTCCTCCTCTGCCATCAGTAAGGCCTGGGTATGCAAAAAGCCACAAAATGTTCCCCCATAAACCCCCTGAGAGATGCAAGGACTGCGGACAAAATTGCAACAACGTGCTACTGCGAAACATGGATGCGTCTTTAACTTCTATTTTCAATCAATTTTTCTATTGTTTTAAAAAGAAAAAGACAAAACGACAAAAAGAGATTAACTGAGCCAGATTTTAGACTGTATTTATTTCCACCTGTACATAATGTGTAGAGAAAAAACAGTTACCTGTGTTATTTTACCTTTTTCTCTTTCTAAAGAAAAAACCGCTTTTGTTGCTTGGATTATTCGAAATGTCTTAATACAAAATGTTTGTATGTTACAGCATGCAAATCGTCTATGGTATCCTCCTCCTACTGAACATGTGTAATGTCAAAGGCGAGCCTATACTGCACTAAGAAGAGATCAAACTGGACAAGCGTTTTGTTTTCTACTGATAGGATCTGGATGTAAATTTGCTGAGGTGAGAGCCTCGGTCATTAGATGGACAAGGACTGTATTCGCTGCTAAAACTCTATGCACCAATCTGATGATTAAAATGAGTTAAATTGTTCTTTTTTTCCCCTTCTTTTTTTTCTTTCTTTTTTTTTTTTTTTTTACTTTTAATATTTGTAAAAAAAAAAAAAAAATTAAAAACTTCTCGGGCCCGCGGGTTTGTTCCGCAGCCCGGTGTCTTAATGAGGTCCCGTGTCTGATAGGAGGATGCTTGATAGTTTTGAAAAGAGGAGACTTTGCCTGGTGGTGGAGCTTACTGTTCTTGGAGTAACTCGATGCATTATTCTGTCAACAAGAAATCCCTGATTGGTGTGTTTTCTGCTGCCTAGATATATGTGCAATATTGTGCAGAAGTGTCCGACGATGAAGCCTACCTGTTGGATGGCAAGAACTTGCAGGAAAGAGAGAGAGAGGCTGGAATGATTACGTGTTAGATCAAAATGCCGCAGAATCAAACAAAATAAACGTGAATCATATTTTTTACTGCTCCCCAAAATGTCCGATTTTTACGTGAGTGAGCCCCAAAAATCCCAAACAAAACGATCAAAAATGAATCTTGCAACAAATCTACAAATTATAACCCTTTGCCACAAAATAACTATTTTTTTTTATGTCTATTAGATTTTTTTTGGTTTTAAAAACTCCAATTTGAGTCATATTTCCTGGAGCAAGTAGAGCCTAAAAATCCCGAACTGATCTGAGAGAAGACTGCGATAAAGCAAGAGGAAAGTCAACTTCTGCACAGTGCTGTTAATGTATATCTGTACATATAATTTCTATATTTATTCAACGAACGTGTCCTAACGTGTCAACAAGTGAAAAACCTTCAAAGTGGAACGTTGTTGAGAATCTTGTTTTCATAATGTTTAATAAAAAGTTCTTCTGTCCCAAACGTGTCAGACTGCCGCTGCCCTCATTCTCACACCTGAGGCTTTTATTGAAATGAACAGAAATACTTCCTGCCTCTGAATTATTTAAACTGCGGGGTTTACGTAAGATTTCCACGAATCTGGAAGACATCTGTTTCTTATTTTAGGCCCGCTGTGTCTCGTCGCAATGTAGTCTAAAAAGCCTGTTAAATAGATTGAAATAAATATAATAAAAAACGGTGATTATTTTTATTCTAAACTTAATGATTTTGTTCATATTTGCGAAGGAAAAGCAAAAAGATGTTTGACTTTCAGCTGCATCCAGCGACCGTTTTAACGGCTCACAAAATTATTAGTAAGAAGTAGGCTATTAAAAGTATTAGAACTAAAAATGTATAATAATTATATTTTAGTAATAAATGTGCCTAATTAATTTGACTGAATATTTCTGATATTATATATTGATCTGTAAACACAGAATAATAACGAGAGTGACAGAAAACATAATGTAAATATGAATGTTTTGTCACTGAGTAGGCCAATATTAATAATGTTATTATAGTTATTATTATTACATTTACATTTTTATTTAAACATAAATATTTTCATACTAAATTGACCCTTTAATTAGTGTTATTTATTTTCGGTTTTCCCACTGTGGGATTTCTCGGCTGTCACAGCTGATGACAGAAATGAAACTGCGTGTTTTTGTCCCGGACTTGAGTGCAGGATGTTGGGCGAGAAGCTGCTCTGATGTCCGTGAACATCACAGCCCAGCATCAGTGGAGGCAGCCGCAGCTCCAGCCCCGTCTGTGGCCGCCTGTCAGCGGGCCTCTTCATCAGCCGCGGATGGATGGATGGATGGATGGATGGATGGATGGATGGATGGATGGATGAATGGATGGATGGATGGAGCCGGCCTGCTCTCTCTCACTCTCACTGTATGTTGTGAGTGTGTCCATAGGGCAGCTTCACTTGATACCCTCTAGTCCACTCTGAGTGCGCGCGTTCGTGCGCGCGCCCTAAACTGCATTAAGTGGTCTCTTCTCCTCCTCCTCCTCCTCCTCCTCTTCTTCCTCTTGGGGGAGAAGCAGCGCGGGTTGAGACAGATGCCACCCAGCGTTGGTGCTGATGTGACACCGCTGTCAGGCCCAGTGAGTGCGGCTCACTTCACACGCATATCACAACTCACCATGACTGAGTGTGTGACAAAGAGGGCGGGTGTGAGTGTTTGTGGTTGGACGTCAATAGAAGAAAGACAGTGATCTGTGCAGCAACGCAGCTTCTCCGAGTGCACCTGTAACATTTAGGGCCGTTCCTGTGTGCAGTCCGTGTACTGTAACTCTCAGATATTCTATAAAACAGATGAAAGGCTGTCACAAACATTTCTTGATGTGAGATGTAAAAGTAGCTCATTTTTCGTGGAGGGTGTGAGAAAAGCTCGGAAAATAATTAGAAACCTGCACTTTTGTTTGCCACTTTGACGTGTTAAAAGTTTAAATGGGGTTGCTCTGAATGATGTATTTTAGTGGGTAAAAACCAGATGAAAAGGTGCATTGATTATTACATTTTCCGTCCTCCTCGTAGGTTTCCTTGCAGCGAATACATTCGAACAGTTCTGTCCCTTAAAATGATTTTTCAGTACCAATATTAAAGCAACATACCTGCTTATATTTGTGTACTTATATATTCATTAAACCCAACAGCCATTATACAATTTAAACAAAACGCCTCCCCATCTCGACACAATACATCAATATGCGTCCCCAACCCTCGTTCAGGTACACCGTAGCTGTCTGTGTTTCTGTTAAAAAAATAAAAGAAAAAAATCCCAGAGCGATGAAATCTTTATTTTGGGAGAAACTCACCTCATTTCAAAATCTAAAATTTCCCTTAATACCCCTCTCTCTTCCTCTGACTTTCTCTTCTTCCTCTCAGCCTCTCCATCATTCTCCTCCTCTTCCTGTTTTTGCTGACTCAGAGGAAACGTTGAGCAGTGTGACAGCCATCACCTCGCTGAGAGTCAGAGGGAGAGCTGAGTACTGTAACACACGCAGATTGGCATGATCTGCAGTGGAATGAAGGCACAGGCATGTAGTGTGTGTGTGGAGGGGGAGAGAGAGAGAGAGATCACCATGATTACACTGGGCTTTTCTTTTCATAAATCAGGGCTGAGTCTGTCCGAGCTGCATCTGAGAAACAAAACAAGTGAAGCAGTAAGGAGGATGGAGAGAAAGCAAGAGAGAGGTGCAGTGTGTCTCTGGCGTCTGGAGCTGCTGAGATTCAACACAGTCAGCGTCTCTTCGGCTCAGCTTACCTACAGTATAGCCACCTACACACACACACACACACACACACACACACACACACACACACACACACACACACACAAACACACACACACACATCATAAACAGAGAGTCCAGAACAACAGTGGAAGCAATTGATAGATTTAAGTCCTTTTAAAAAGACTGATAACCTCCTCCACCTCATTAACCCAGTTTCATTGTATGACAGTTGAATAATCTGTACTTGTACCCCTTAAAGCAATGGTTCATTTGCTTGTCATTATTTGTCATTGTTTCCTCACCCTCATGCCATTGGGAAGCATGGCCAGATGTCTGCCAAGAGCGTAACAAATGAACCAGAACTGGGCTAATCTGAGCACCAACTTTTATCCAAGTAACACTTTTGCCTGTGGGGTCCAACCCAGTCCCCAAAATATTGTCACAACTTCCTGCTAAAAATATCCAGTGGTTTTAAGCTCACAAATGTTGAAATGGCGTCTTGAACACTGGCTTGACAGCCAGTGACACCTACTGTAGAAATGTTAATAAGATACATATGAAATGTACAAATTTAACATATCCACGGTTTGCAGAAGCGTCATCCAAGTCTCCAGAAGCCTCAAGCTCTTGTACCCACTTCAGACAAGTTGTGCGCATAGCAGCTATGGAGATTATTGGCTGAATATGGGCTTAAATATCATCTTTTCATTTTAATTTGGGATCTCGGGGTTCCGTTGGGATTGCTCAAGACAAGCTGTCTAGAACCAAATTGTGTTTGTCTTGTTTCTGTTTTCTGTTTTAAAAAAAGTTCCCATCTACTTTAGTTGTTTAGCAGAATGCTGCAACGCTGTTTTGCTGTGAAGCTCCAGAAATGTTTTGTGGAACGTACCAGTTAAACCAACAGTTTTCTGCAAACCATGGATATGTTAAATTTGTATCCTATTAACATTTTTACAATACGTGTCACATCCCATTCAAATACATGTATGAGAGATGGCTGTCCAGCCAGAGACCCCACTGTTCAAGAGGGTGTTTCCATATTTTTAAGCTTGAAACCACTGGATATTTTTAGGAAGACGTGGAACATTATTTGAGGGATTGGGTTGGACCCAGACAGCAAAAGTGACACCAGAGTGTCAAAACTGAACTGTTGTCCAGATTTGGCCCAGTTCTGGATCATTTGCTTGCTGCCCAAGTGTCATCATTCCACACGGTGTGTGATCAGAAGTACGTCTACAGATCTGGGCCACAACAACTTCTGCTATCTGGGGGAAAAAGAGGTGGCCCAGCATCAGATGTTTGGGTCCTCCAGCAGGTTAACCAGGCTGTGAATGTTGTTGTCTTGTAGCTTTATTGAAGAAGTTCTGATCAACACTTCAGATGATTAAACTGTAAATTCTCATTCAGCGGCAGAATATGAAAGTAGGCTAATAGATGCTTTTGTTTTGAAGAAATGCTTGCTTTATAAATAACATCCTGCCTGGTGCCATTCAGGCCTTTTTAGTTAGCAGAAACCCACACAGCTCCACACAGTAGAAGTGTTCTCCAGTTAGGCTCGCTCCCCTGGGACGTGTTCAGCTTCAAAAAGTTGTCACCCTGCGCAAAATGTAATCGACATTTTTGATAAATCACCTGCGTGCTGTAAACGCTCATGGGGTATTAATAATTATTACTCCTGATCTGGTGATTGAGTTAGTGACCCGGAGGCCAGGAGCCGTCACAGAGTGGGGGAACTGGGGGGCCACCACACTGTCCTGCACTGGTCCCTGCCTGACGCGCCCTGGAAACCAATTTGGCACCGGTGGCGCCGTACTGCTGCTGCGACCCCTGAGCGCAAGCCCTGCCTCCACTGTCACACACACACATACACACACACAATCTGACAAGCCACATGCTGAGTAGACAAATTCAAACATGCTATCACAGGAGAAAATATGCCCAAACAGCAAATGCAACCTTGTCCCGTGCTTTGAAAATTCAGTAATAAACAAACCTAACCGGCAAACAAACAAATAAATGAGAGCGGTGGGATGATGTGCTGATCCCTAAATAAGTAGTAGAAGGAGGAGGAGGAGGAGGAGGAGGAGGGGTGTGAATCACAGGAAATGAGCCACATTTACCTGAACGAATGAAGGGAAAATTACCTACAGATATTCTCTTTAAAGTAACAATAAGTCTTATCAAAATAATTTACAGTATCACTAATAACTGTGTGAGTGGGGTTATAATTCTGTATTCATTGTGCTGCAGATTGTTTTTGTGCTTTTTATATCTTCTTTATGCTCAGTGGCAGTTTTTGCTTGTTATGTGTTGCCAGGAACTCACTTAAAGAGAATTTCCTTCATTTCCTGTTGACAGCGGGCGGTCACAAGGCGATTTACTGAGTCAACCTTTTTAACGAGGGGTCGAGTTCCTGCTGAATCCCTCACACCACCACTATCACTTCCATTCATGTTTCACTTCCCCATCTGCGTGTGTGTGATTCAGCATTTTGTCTAAATTGACAAGACATTGTTTGTCAAACTTCTCTAATTTTTTATTGTGTCACAGGCCGTTTTGTTGTGATTGTAGTCATTGGTTTGTGGCTGCGGTTTGTGGGCAGAAAGATCTCTCTCTCTCTCTCTCTCCTCTCTCTCTCTCTCTCTCTCTCTCTCTCTCTCTCTCTCTCTCTCTCTCTCACACACACACACATAGAGTATATACACACAGCTGCACACATGGTTTTGACCAGATGAGTCGGTGCAATAATGCAGTGAGGAGGACTGTCCTCAGTTGTAGAGGAGGGTCAATCGGCAATCAATTATTCCGCTCAGCCTGGCCTGCAGCCATACCACAAACTCACTTCCCACACACACACACACACACCACACACACACACTATGAAAGACGTGGTACACTCACGTTCCGTCAGACCAGATTTTAGAGAGTTCAGGTTTGGTTTAATTGGCTGACAAACAAAAACAACACGTTGAATTTATTTTTGCAAAAATAGATCTGGGCTCAAATGTAGAATAAACACATGACCACTATCACTCGCATTTGGTGACTAAACAGTGTGACACAAACCCCTAGAATACATTTATACCATGACTGAAGTTTGGAACACTTTCCACTCATTTGTATTGTTGTTGTTTCATACTGATCCACTGATTCTCACTCATTCTGACTCCAGTCACTTCCATTCAACCTTTCAAAACCAGGGGTTGATGTAAATAATTAAAACTTCAATTTTTTCAAGTCTGTAATTTAACTTGAACTTGAGTATGCCTTACAACATGCAATTTACTAGCATGTGCACTGTGTGCACAATTATTAGGCAAGTGAGTATTTTGACCATATCATCATTTTTATGCATATTTTCTAACTCCAAGCTGTATAAACTTGAATGCTTAATGGATTTCAGCATAGCAGGTGATGTGCATCTGTGTTATGAGGGAGGGTATAGCCTAAGGAGGTCAACACCCTTATATCACAGTGTGCATAATTATTAGGCAGTTTCTTTTCCTCAGGCAAAATGGGCCAAAAAAGAGATTTAACTGACTCTGAAAAGTCAAAAATTACAAAAATCTCTCAGAGGGATGCAGCAATTGCTAAGATATTGGGGCGTGATCACAGAACCATCAAACATTTTGTTGCAAATAGTCAACAGGGTCGCAAGAAACGCATTGAGAAAAAAAGACGCAAATTAACTGAAAAGGATTTGAGAAGAATCAAGCGTGAAGCTACCAGGAACCCATTATCCTCCAGTTCTGTCATATTCCATAACTGCAACCTACCTGGAGTACCCAGAAGTACAGTGTTCAGAGACATGGCCAAGGTAAGGAAGGCTGAACCCTGACCACCACTGAAGAAGACACATAAGCTAAAGCATCGAGACTGGGCCAAGAAATATCTGAAGACAGATTTTTCAAAGGTTTTATGGACTGGTGAAATGAGAGTGACTCTTGACGGACCAGATGGATGGGCCCGTGGCTGGATCAGTAACGGGCACAGAGCTCCACTTCGAGTCAGACACCAGCAAGGTGGAGGTGGGGTACTGGTATGGGCTGGTTTTATTAAAGATGAGCTGGTTGGACCTTTTCGGGTTGAAGATGGACTCAAAATCAACTCCCAAACTATGGCCAGTTTTTAGAAGACACTTTCTTTAAGCAGTGGTACAGGAAGAGGTCTGCATCTTTCAAAAAGACAATGATTTCAATGCAGGACAATGCTCCATCACATGCATCCAAGTACTCCTCTGCGTGGCTAGCCAGTGAAGGCCTTAAAGATGAAAAAATATATGGCCCCCCCCCTCACCTGACCTGAGCCTAATTGAGAACTTGTGGGCCCTTCTTAAACAGGAGATTTACAGTGAAGGAAAACAGTACACCTCTCTGAATAGTGTCTAGGAGGCTGTGGTTGCTGCTGCACAAAAAGTTGATCATCAACAGATCAAGAAACTGAGAAACTCCATGAATGGAAGGCTTATCAGTGTTATTGAAAAGAGGAGTGGCTATATTGGTCACTGATTTCTTTTTTTCTTTTTAATGTCAAAAATGTTTATTTGAAGTTTGAGTTTGAGTTGTTTGTTTATAATTCTCACTTGAACAGATGAAAATGTGTGTTTTTAATTTAGTTGCATAATAATTCTGCACACTAATACTTGCCCAACAATTGTGCACACATAGATATTCTCCTAAGAAAGCCAAAACCTCACTAATACTTTCTTAAATATTCATGTTTGAGGTTTATTAACATTTTGGATTGAGGCACTGTAGTTGTCAATAAAAAAAATCCTCAAAAATAAGACTTGCCTAATAATTTTGCACACAGTGTAGTTACTTTTAAATCATATTGACTATTGAGCACTATTTCAATGAATATCTAAACCTTCAAGCTGCATTTTAAAGGCCATAAGGCTTTCCGATTACAAATGGGCCAATGAAAACTCAGACATACAGACAAAAAACACAAAAGTCTCCAGCAGGTGCAGATTTGAAGAGGTGACCACTGAGCAAAACAGAGCAGGAGTTCATTTTGACTGAAGATTTGGAGAAACAGAAACTCCTTTGATTGTCTGCTGTTGATTATGCATTAAATAATGGCTAAAAAGGGATTTATACACTGAGTAATGTTTGAGGAGAATACTTTGTACTGCAAATGGAGTCTTATTTTTAAAAGCAGTAGTTGTAATTGTAATTGAGTAATATTTCAGTTATGTAATTGTACTTGTACTTGAGTACACATTTGTAGGACTCTTTTAACCACTGATCAAATCTTGACTTTGATTCGATATTTGAGTAGGAGAAAAGAAACTATACCATTCGTCAAAAAAATCAGCTCTTTTCAACAGATTCAGCGTGTCATAAAGAGTGATCTGTCATAAACAGGGAGGACTTTTTGATTCTGCTTTTGTAACAAAATAAACTTAAGAAACATAATCAAATATTTGCAAACCCTGACATGCAGCTGATTGTTTTTCCGATGTGCTAGGCAAAAATGTTGTTACTGGATGATATTACACAACTCCAGATGACAACAGAGAGAGATTGTAACATGGTGAATAAACTAAGGTTACAGGGTTAGGATACTAAAATACAAAGTGTAAACATTTTCTTCAGAAGTATTGCTTCATATGTGAAAAAAGTAGTATCAAGTCTTTGATGGCTCCCGAGGAAGCTGCATTTAATCTGATAAATCGCCTCCAGTGGCAAATTTCCAGTGGGGGTCATGGAGACGCCAGGTTTTGCAAAGAAAGAAGAATGTGTGGAATAAAAAAGGGGATATTTTTGATTCTACTGTGTTGATCTGCTTTTAAAGTTCCATTTGTAAGGAAGTTGATTTCTAAGTCTCATTCCCAACTCGTCAACTGCTGATGCTTTCTAATTGTAGGTCGAGTCAGCCACTACCCTAAAATGTCAGTTTTTGATGAGTTGGAAATGAGACTCAAAAATTGTGATTCCTTACAAATAGGACCTTTAAACTGTTCACAAAGAGTCCAGCAGTGGTACAGGAGTGCATTGTTGGACCAGCAGACTGCAGTGTAGCCATTGAGAGACATCACTGGAAGAAATTGATCAGATTACATGCAGCTTCTTCTGGAGCCACATAAGTCTTTATACTTCTTCTTCACATATGCAGTAGAACTCCCCAAGACCTGGAAACGCACTTTAATGTGTACAATCGGTGGAGTTACCCTTTAAGCTGGGTTCATGTCTGCACTACTTCCAGCATTGGCATTCAGCAGAATTTAATGTGCTGAATTGTCCACTATTAGAATTGTTTTCCAAACCGTGCTTTATCGGCTTTACAATATTTGCGCTGCATCCCTTCCCCCGATTTCAATCTCTCCATATATATTTCAAAGACTGTAGACTGATAGATCAGTAACCATTCATCCTGTTCTGTTCTCACTCTCTCAGTCTGTCCTTTACTCACTGCAACTGTATAAATGTTACACTACATGAAGTCCAACCAGATATTAAACGCGATCTCATCACAAGGAGCTATGTCTCTCTGAGTGACTGCTCTTCAGCTCTGAGGGTGGATCTGCATTTGCCCGGTGCCAAACAGACTCTCACAGACAACAGGGGAGTGGCAGCACCACGCTGCCTACTGTCACACACCCTGTCACCCTCTGCACCCGCAAAATGCCGCGCAGGCACTCACAGTGGCGTGGCGGTGCAGCTGTAGAGCCGAAGTGACTGAGGTGACACTGAGCCTGACAGAAACACTCAGGACCTGGACCAAGACGCAGACACGCACTGTCTGGACTGATGCCCATCTGAAAGGTAGTTTCCCCCTCCAGACAAATGGACAGTGTGTAGCATTTGTTAACTGGGTTGTGTCATGTTGGTCACGCAGGAGGATGATCAGGCTCATGATCAGTGTGGACAAACAGAACTCCTCATCTGCACGATACTCACAACGAGGTCTGCTGATACGTTCATACCACACTTCATGTCATCACACTGGTTCAGGAGATCCAGCGTGCCTGGATTACTCGATTTACAGCTCAAACAACATGTAAATATCGGGGTTAAATCTAGGCTCAATTTTGATTTTAACATGAGAAGTGCTGGTTTTATACCAAATTTTATATCTGCGTTTTATTTACCACATTTCAGTGTACAGTTATTAACTACATATGGAAATAAAGTTCTGTGTGAATCCCAAAATGTATTACCATGTTAACAATGGGCTCTCAAAGTGTGTCTCAGACGGCAGCCATCAGAAACATTTTGTACAATATTTTAAAGGGGGGCTATGTTTTAAGATTTACAATATTGCAGTACTGAGGTAATAATACAAACTCAGAAATATGTATTTTTTCTGAAACTGAATATACAAGCTGTTCTTGGAGGAAAATTAGGTCCAAGAACACTGTTTGATGCTGTGTTTGTTGTTAGCTAAAGTAAGCGATTTCTTTGGAAACTTCTAATGGCAGTCTAATATCAAAGTTACACGGAAAGCAGCCACAGAAAAAATACTGTGCTGCTGCCACGATATCATATTCATTACATGTTTAACATGGCCAAATGAATTCATGATAATGACATTATCTGAGTCTTTTACTTTTTTGCCAAAAAATTACCCTTCCAAAATATGTGTGTGCGGAGGTGGAGAGAGTCTGTAACCATAACTGTGAATATTTGTACAAAATGAACACTTAATGTCAACTATTCTATTACTAGTGAAAAGCTAAACAAAAGATTCATAAGGCTAGGCATCTTTTGCTGCATGGATTATTAACATAATATTAACATTTCAGTTATTTAAATCACAGTTATTGTAATATTGTAATATCACAATATCTCAACTCGTACTTGAGAATAAAAGGAGGTTTCTGGAAAAATGTGTCAGCTCTTACTATGTTGGTACTCAGAGGTTGTATTCAGGGGATTCTGAGTATTTCGCCCTGTGGGTCAGTTCTTCTGTCTGTGCGTGAATAGACTTTTGTTTGTGTGATAGTGTCATAACCGAGTTTGATCGACTCGGTCCAACCCGTGAGTACTGAGCACTCATGGGTCAGAATGTGAACATCTTGACGGACGTTCTATGTCTCTCTTGTCAACATAGTTTTCGGCCACGAGAGTTTATTTGTCATGTTGAAAAAAATTTATGTTATTTATCTGCATGTTTTTCTTAAAACAACCTGTAAATCTCAGCCAAGCTTGTTGATATTTTGATGTTCTGTTCTTGATCTCAAACAGGGAATGGTGCTCTCATTATAATTCCTTCCAAAAAAACAATGATTGGTTGTTTTACCTGACCTATTTGGATTGAGGTCTGGCACCAAAACAATTGAGGTTTCTGGTTAGGAAAATATGGTTTGTTTTAATCATTTGAACAGTCTGCATTGACGTTTTCCTAGTGAGGACAGCCCCAGTATTGTAAATTTCTACATGTGCTGCTAGAAGTTTGTTGTGTGTAACTCCTAAAAGTTTTCCTCAATTAAATTTAGAATAAGAGAGAGAAAAAGCAAGCATCTGAATTCAATTACAGCGAGTATCTGACAGACTGTTGGAGTAACAGAAAGCGGCAGCTCGACGTCCTCTTTCTTCTGCGATGTAACTTAAACTGGGGTACACTCAAAGCTGCTGCCTTATAAAAGCATATCCTCATTTAGCCTGTTTATTATGGAGCAGAGGAATTGTTCTGTGGGAAGAGAAAGACGAGGAGAAATAAACAGAATGAAGAAGTGTTTGTGGTGAAGGAGTGCAGACTCAGCGCTGCCGCCGGTGTGCGGAGGAGACGGAGTGCTGAAACTGTCATGGCAGCCAGCACTCGCTCGGTGACAGAGGGGTGTGAGCCGTCACAGAGAAGACGAGGAGGAGAAGAAGCAAAGGAGGTAGAAAGTAAAGGGAGTTAGTGAAAGAGAGGAGCTACTTGTCTGACATGTTGCCTTTTCATGTAGAGGTATTTTTTGTGGTGAGATGTGTTGGCAGTTTGAGGCCAGCTGTTCTATTCTTTTTGTCTCGCAATCTTTTCTCTAACTGATAATGTTCTCCACCTTCACAGCTGCTGCTGTTGTTGTGGTAGCTGTTGCTGTTGTTACTGGCCTCATTGTTTTGTTTTGCCTCACTGTTTCTTGGTTAATTCCTTCGCTTCATTGTACAAGTGAGTTCGGGTTCTTTGCCATTCTTTGGTCAAATAAATGATAATAAGTGTTGTTAAGGTGATCTCTATTTTTTATAATCTCCTTGAAATCTGACTCTTAAACACTTTGATTTACTCCATATACTCCCTCTTGATTGATGGAGAGATGTAGATCAAACATTTTAAATGTTCCTCTGACGGTCCAGTTTCCTGTGCTGGGAATATGTTTTTTTCGACTTCTGTCTGTTGTTGATCTGATAAGTTGTATTGTAACACTACAAAAAAGATGTATTGTTGTTGCTTTTTTTTTTAACGAATCTAGGTCACTCAGCGTGGACAGAAACCAGCAGTTACAACCTAATACCATTGAACAAATTACATGTGAGCAAAAAATGATGTTAATGTGATTAAGTGTATAAGAATAGAGTGTAATAGAGTGTAATAGAATAGAACAGAACAGAACAGAACAGAATAGAATAGAATAGAATATACTTTATTGTCCCCTAGGGGAAATTTGACATGGACTCAAAGTGCATAGTGCATAGTAGTAGCTGCCCTAACAGACAATAAACACATAAAAAAACTAGGGCTGTCAAACGATTATTTTTTTTAATTGCAATTAATCGCATTTTGTCCATAGTTAACTCGCGATTAATCGCAAATTTTTGGCACATTTTTTTCTGTTCTAAATGTACCTTAAATCTATTTTTTCATGTTCTTAATACTTTTAACAACATAAGAAAGGTCAAATATGCTTGCATTATGAAAATGTTTATTCAACACTTCAAATCATGCAGGAAAATAAATCCAGGGTTGTCTGCTTTTGGCGAGGGGGGGCGACGGGCTCTCTGCATCTGCCGTCTGTTTGGCTTGCAAGTGGTGTCCACTGACACTGCACATTTTTCTTCTTCGCCTTTTTCACGCAGTGTGCTACTTTCTGTCAGTCAGTATCACACTGATGATCGCCATGGCTCCGGTGCAGCAAAACAATAAAAAGTACGACTTGAAATTCAAACTTTCTGTCGTTATTTATCAGAGGAAAACTCGGGAGAAGCAGCCGCTAGACCAGGGGTCTCCAACAGGGGGCTTGTGAGCTACTGGTAGCTCGCAGGCCCTCAATAAATAGCTCGCCAAGCAAATCTAAAATATAAACAATTAAATGAAAGAAAATAAAAATAATCTACCCTATACATTAACAAAACCTCACTCATAGCAAACTCTATCTACCTCTGCTATATCAGAGGTGCAGTCTGACATGAACTCTAACTTTTAACTTGGCTCACTGATGCCCACCTGGATGACTGCATCAGAGTGATCCTCTCGGGATACACACCAGATTACAATTCCCTGGTCAACAGCATGCAGTGTCAAAAATCTTGATAAAGATAAGCCTATAATAATATTGAAATGTGCTAATATACACTGCAAAAACCAAACAAAAATAGCTGGAGTAAAAGTAGCTCACGACTTGTTTTATTTTTTGATAGTAGCTCTCATCCTAAAAAAGGTTGGAGACCCCTGTGCTAGACGTTTCTCTGTTGACCCCAAGAGAGTGAGAGAAACGGAGCCTCAGCGTCTGTCTGAGGAGGACAGCAGCAGGGCCAGGCTGCCTGCTGGAGGGAGGAAGAAGGCTAGCGAGGAGCCTGAGATAAACATGCGGGGATGAGTTATCAGCAAACGGGTACGCCATGAGAGAGTGTCCCACAAAATGATCAGGGCGATGGCGAAACAATTGTACGCCACCGTGAATGACAGCAGAGATGAGGAGTTTGCAGCGAGTGCTGCTTTTCAGTCCGCCGTGTTTTTAACGAACCATGCGCGTTTTTTAACATTTATTTATTTTTTTATGCTGAGCGTTAATCGTGCGTTAAGAAAATTAACGGCGTTAAGAGGACGTTGCGTTAACGCGTTATTAACATGTTCACTTTGACAGCCCTAAAAAAAACATATAACAGCTAAAGGCTTACACGTAGGCTACATACACACTCATGACACATCCAATAAAAGATTGAAAGAAATAAAAAAACAAAACAAACAGAACACCGAGTTATTGCACACTTCTGAGGCCTCGGCGTACAGCTTTCCAGTGAAAGCAGATAGGAATGGTGCCCAGCTGACTTCAGTCTCCAGGGAGATCTGGAGGCAGACAAAATTGTATTATGAAGTGAGTTTTATAAGGAACCAATCTAAATACTGATTACATTGTGTAATCAACATTTACTTCATTTTTGATAAGTTAAAGCAAAAAACCTGTACATATTGTATCAATTTAAATGTGAAGTACTTTGGGGCCTCTGCTCTGTGTTAATTTTAAAACTGAACCTGACCGTTTATTTTTAGGTTATTTTAAGCTAAAACACTCAACACTCACGCTTTCACTCAACTGACCCATTTTTAATCAACACCTTGGTCATATTTCATATGCAAATCACCCAAAGCTTTTATTGTCTCTCTCTAAAACAGTGATGGCAAACCTCATCTTATAAAGGAAAACTCTTATAATATCCACACGACTTTGCTCCATGAAATCCTTACATTCGGTCTGGACACTCAAGTTTTCTGGCCACATGGGGTAGAATCTAATCTCATATTTAAATGTTAATTGTGTTTAGATTATATTGAATTATGTGTTTTATATATTTTCAATGCAAAGTTGCATGTTTATTGTTTAATAACCATATGCTAACTCAGAAAATAAAGTCAAAGGCTGGCAGCAGTGTAACACAACACATCCATCCTGTAGTCAGAAGTGGTCACATTAACATTCATTTTTTAGTGTTAAAGCTGATGTCATGACCAATTTTAGACAAGTTTGCTTGAGTGAAAGTGCTATTGCTCAAGAACATACATATCAGCTGGTAGATCAGTGCTGTGGAGATCAATATTCTGTAGATAACTGAGTTCAGAAACACAGAGGAGGAAGTCATCACAGAAACTTGCCTTCAAGCATCATCTCGTGGTGTAGGAGTACATCCTCTAACATTATGTCTTTATGTTGACTCCACCACCTGTATAATCCTCTGTGGTGTAGATCAGCAATCAAGCATGGTGACATTCACACGCAATCAGCCTGATGAGTGGTTGGACACACATTACCCCCTTCCGTCAGCCTGCAGGTCTTGGTCAGATAGACCTCCATGAATAAGTCATCCGCCACACTCACTGTTGACATCCATTAAATTTGCATGACCTTTATTAAGATTTAAGAACAGACAGAAGGTTGTCATCGAAAACAAAAACAGACCATGTTTTATATTTTAGCTAAAATCCTGGTTCTTGTTTGTTCATCTGGTGTGAACGGTCGTTTTATTGGAAATCTGAAAAGATCTGACAAGGCAGAGCTGCAGTCTTGGGAAGAGATCTTCAGAGAAGTCACAACTGCATTGTAAGTATTTGGATAGAAAATATGTTTCCATTTACTTTAACTTTCAGTTCGTGGATTCTGACAAAAGGAGAAGTGATAAGGCACATTTTCTCAAACAGAAATATAACAGTTCCCTCGCAGCAGTGACTGTGTGAACTATCCAGTTTTTATTGGAACTCAAAAGATGAAGCTTGTCATCCGACATCTACAGACCTGCTTCTCTCCCAGCTGCCCTTGTTGTTTTTATCTTCAGTAATCTTCCAGCAACTTTGTGTATTTTGTTAAATACATGCTACTCCAGTATTTCTGGTTTCGGAGGCTTACTTTCCCTTGAGTACATTTAAATGGAAAATGTTGAAGCTGTCAGGCTCAGCTCCATACTAATAAATACTTTTTTCACAAAACATGAGATCATAAATTATCAATAAATATAGAGTTAACTTCCTTCATTAGGTTTTTTTCCTACATTTTTCTCTTGTATCTAGAGCTGCCTATTCAATGCAGATGATTCAAATCCTCAGTCGAGCACCCCCTGATTTGAACTTCAGGCTTCAGTTAAATCTGTTGTTTCACTGCATCATTGCGAGAACCTGAGTAGCCAAGCCCTAAAGCATACCCTGCTTCATTTTCTGTTTTACTCAAAATGAGACCATAGTTTACGAAATGAACATCATAGAGAACCCTCCTATAGCAATTAGAAAGAATGCAGGTTTCATGCATCTCTTAATTGGCTTCACTTTTCAGACAACATTTAATGACCGAGACAGGTTTTTATTGACCAAAACTGCAATCTTTTCTGAACCAAATTGAATATGTTGCCCAAACCAAACCACCAACAAGAGTCTGTATATGAACCCTGGGATCTGGTGGCACAGTCTAGCCAATGTAAGTCCACAATTTAAGCAGTGTAACTAAGTGTTCCTGAGCCCATATAGCAATACAATTCACACAGTCATGTGTTTGACAAAGTGTTGAAAAACATTATATAGACTGTCTTTGTACTCTTTTGAACTGAGTGCAGGTCAAAATGGATAAAGAAATAATCCTTATTATGTTTTATCCAAGCTTTACACAGCATCCCAGGGTTTTCCAAATCAGGGCTGTAATATTTGAGCCTAATTTCAAGGAGGTGTTGTTGGTGAATGAGTATTTTCAAAAGTGAAAATCAGTATCTATAAATTGGAAGAGCTACAGGCTCCAAGTGGTCTGTCCTCCCCACCCCTTTTACTTCCTTTTTTCTCTCTTCTTTCCTTCCTTCATTTCTTATTGTACTTCCTCCTTTCTGCCCTGCCTCCTCCCTTCTTTCATCCCTTACTTCTTCATTTTTTCTTAGCGTCTTTGAGTGTTCTGAAAGTCCACAACCTGACATGACAACAGTCACAAAACTCATTAGCACTTCGAGTACTTTCACTTTGGATTCATGAATACATTTTTTTTTTGCTGGAACATGTTTACTTATATTTAAGTAAAATTTTAAAGCACGAGTTCAATAAAATAAATGTGATATTATGACACGGTGGTGTTAGCATGTAGAAGTGAAATATTGGAGTACTTCCTCCACCACTGGATTCTGTTGACTTTGTCCACAAGGCAGAAGGACGAGTCACATCTGCAGCCTGTTGGGTTGAGCCGGGCTGAAGTCGAGGTTGAAATGTCATGTCTCTCATTAGTGAAATGTCTCCGATTCCTCTGGAACATGGAGCAGTGGTGCATTTGGTTAAAACCTCCAGATTTGCGTCAGGAGTGGAGGGGAAGTGGAGATTCATCAAACCTGTCAGGAGGGGAGCGGGTTGGAATCCCCTCCGGAGAGGGAGCTCACTCTGCTCCTGATGAGACAGATTCATCTTCCATTTCCTGCCAGACCACCGGACCTCCACTGTTCTGTAAGAAGAACGATGGATGAGTGACAACCGTGGGGAATCCAGAGTGGAAATGAAGAGAAGGACAGCATGAGGGGCTGTGTGAGGTTGACTCGAGTGGAAACAACAACCTGTGTTCATAAAGTTCTTAAGTATAATGACTTTTTTCTGTCATTTTTTCTGTTCCTGCAGTAGAGTCTGATTAAGTTTCTACATAGACAATTTTAGGTTACCAACAGTTTGACAACCTTAAGGCTCAGATGGACATCAAGCTCTCATGGTTTGAATCATTGTGTTATAAAACATGTTGGTTTCTTTGATAAAAAGTCAAAAGAAGAAGCCTGTGGACATAAAAACGTTACAAGACAAGTGAACTACAACTCCCATGGTGCATTTTGAAATATAAAGCAAACCCCCTTTCAAGAATGTGTTGTACCTTGAAGTTTTTTAGTATTATTATTAGCATTAGTATTATCATTATTCAAAACTGAGTGATATCATGTATCTTTTTAAAGGAGTGTGTCAAAATTTAAATTGTAAGTCAAAAAATGTATCAAAATGAGCCTTGTATTGGTGATTCTGATAATCAAAATGTAAATGACAAGTTCTCAGGGCATGAAATCAAGATTTGATGGTCTAATTATGGCAAAACCATCTATGCTGAAAAGAGCAATGTTTACGTTAGTAATTAAATTAAGTATCATGAATTCGGAGACACCCCGACTTAAATATGTCTGGAGGAGATCTTTGAGATGATGTTTCATGCACCACTGATGACAAGCTTTATATAACAATCATAAAACTTCACATAATCAAAGTTTCATACTTGGGTCCTGTGAGAACAACTAAATCATGACTGAGGAGCAAATGCATCTGCTGATGAACAGCATGCACTTCAATAAATCAAGTCAGTGAACCTCAAAATAATGTATTTTTGTCAAAAATTCAGAAGTGAGAATGGACTGACTTTCTTATTCTGTGTTAATATGGTGCAGGGTTTTGTTTTAAAATATAACTGTGAATCATTTTGAATAGTTTAACAGTTGAGGAATAAAGTTGGAATAATTAATACCATAACTGTTAATTAAACTTCAAAGATTCTGGTTTGAGGAATTTTAAGGAATTAATTTTTACTGCATCTGCATCAGTTACAGGATGCCAATGATGACAAATATTTCTTTGTAGCATGTATTGGTGATTTGTTTGCACAACGTTGTGCACTGCATCACACGAGGCACAATTATGTAGAACTCATGGAGCATTAAAAGGGAGTTTTGGGTTAATCTGGCTATCATTATAATTCATGATTTTCAGGGATAATTATTAATTATGATAAATAATATGATGTAATTTACATTAGATCACCTCGGTACACCACCCCAGAACAAGGGAAAAGATAGCTAATTCAGTAATTCTGTCTCATGAAAAGGTACTAAACTGTTTGTAACTCTGATTAATAATTAACTTAATAAATACAACCAAAATTATCATAACAGCTAGTAATGGTTGAAGGATTTTGGAGTTCTTGACAGTGTAGAGGCTGGCAACATTCACTCTTGTACAATATTAAATAGACAGCAAGAAGGTTCAACTAATGTCAAATTAGCCGTGTCTAAGACCGCAAACTACCAAAAACCTGACCTGAGATCACAATAACACCCAAACAGTGAACAAACACATAAATTGAACATATATGCCTTACATCAACCAGAGTTCTGGTGCCTAGCCGTGCTATGCTGTGCTATCTAAGACCAGTTTAACATTACCAGTCTTTGAAGAAAAGATGCTGGTGGTTGCAGGAGAGGGTTGGGATTCCAATGTCGAATGCTGTTCTTGCTGTGCAAGGTCTGATGAAAGTTGGCAGAGGAGTACTGGAATACTGGCAGGACCTTGTGTCGCTGCAGTGAGGACAAGTTCTTTTGGTCTGATGCAAATGCAGCTTGCATTTCTCCTCAGCTGTTAGGCCCAGAAGAAGAGTTCTTGAGGGCAGGCAGCCCCTTGGGGGGAGATGGAGGATAAAAAGTTGAAGGAGTGGAGGGCCAGAGAATAAGAGGAAGAACAAGGAAGGCGCTGGAGTTTTGACTATCTGGTCAGAGAGGGGTCTGTCACCCTGACCAATAGTAGCTCAAAGCTGAATTTTGCGTGAAGAATTCTGGGACACTGAGTTCAGTTCAGAGTCTATTTTGAAATCCACAATGAATCACTTCTTCTGTGGGTCCTGACAACAGAAAAAAATATATGAGATTATACTTTCACAGTATATCTGTATGTGTGTGAAGGCGTGTCGTCTGTGCACTCTGGAGGGTTAATCGTCAGTCTCAGTGGGGCTCAGATGGGATGTTTCTGTACTGATCTGATCATAAGACCAATTCTGATTAAATATTCATGAAGCATGCAGTGTGTGTGTGTGTGTGTGTGTGTGTGTGTGTGTGTGTGTGGGTGGGTGGGTGGGTGGGTGGCTGTGTGTATGTGGATGTGACAGGGGTGTCAGTGCACTCAGCGGGAGGTCATCTTCAGGAGAGAGAGAGGAGAAAGGTGCTGAGTTACCAAGGAGATAGTTCTCACTCCAGTCGGGCAGAGTGAAAGACAAACACACTGCATACACATTAATCCTGAGAGCTTGTATCCACAGTGTTTTTTAATTAATAACTCGTGTTTCAGGGAGTATCATAACACACACAAACCACCACAGATACCATGTTTAGAAGCACATTTCACACCGGCTCAGGCTCAGGGATTCAGCTTCTGAAGGACACCTGAGGGCCTCTTCCCTAATTGTAATCATCTTTGAAATAGTCAAACTGTTATTCTGATCCTCGTTAGCCTCAAAGTATCTTCGACAAATTGTGGTTGGAGTTGGTTATCTTTGACTCTTAACATCATGCAATTCCTTATATCAACTAAAATTACAGGGGCAAATCTCCTGAGGACCACAGTTTGAACCAAACAGTTTTACTCGGTCTGATGAAAAGAGGAGGTTGTTCTGGATCAAAACGAACCATGGTTTGGTTATTTTCTGTGAAAACATTTTATGGGATGATCCAGACCAATTACAGAAGGTTCCGGCAGACTATTGTCAAAAATAGAAAAAGGAGAAACAACCACAGTAGTGTATAGGAAGAGGAGCAAACCTATTATTTAATTCAAATTTGCTTCGGTGAATTTATAGAGGCTCTATCGAAAGAAAAAATGCAAATATTTTTTATTTATGACAACCATTTGTCACGATACCAATCAATCGCAGATATGGGGGGATGCAGCTCACATAGGTGATGATAACAGGACATACACATGTCATGTAAGTTCTTTAATGCGCTTGAATAGTTGTAATGTGAAACTAGAACTAACCAGATAAAATGCATGGAACAGAAATGCAACCTTCTTTTGGCTGCAAGTAGCACAAGCTGTACTGTGCTTGGAGCTAAATGCTAACATTAGCATGCTAATATGCTCACAGAAGGAAAAGTGGGGCTCACTTAAAGAAGCATTTCACCGGTGGGAACATTGATCTTTATTGAAAGAGGGTCATATTTGTAGTCAAAATGTAACATCATTTTTGAATTTTGTGCTTATTTGACTGAGAAAAGGCAGAAAGTGACTTTAGGGCGCATTTGTATGAAAGACAACAACTCCCACAATGCACCACAATGCACAGCTCTGCAAGCCACTCCCACTAATCCGGCACACCACACATATCTCCGTCCGCTGTAGATATTTCGTCGCGAAGAAACTGGCATCTCTGGGATTCACTGCAGCAGACAGAGTCCAGTTCGGTGTCCATAAGCGCACAGCGAGAGCACCGGTACCACCGGTCCGCCCCTGCTCGAGCCAGTCCGGGCTCCTCGTCCGGGACAGGCAGGTCCTCTGCCTCGGCTGCAGCAGCCGCCGCAGCCAAGGCAGAAGACCTGCCGCCTCCATCTCCCTCAGCTGCTCGTCGCTGTATTGTGGCTCGTACAGGTAGCCGCGAACATTTGACTCGAGCATCACAGTCTCGAAATCACTCTCTTCGTTGTCTGAAATATCATATTGCATATCATCTGCCATCGTGGGTCAAACCTGGCTCCACAGCGTCTGTGCGCTTAGCGGTCAACAAAGATGGCAGCTATGTATTTTTGTTCTGCAAGTGAAGTTCCGCCCATTGGTCTGTGATAGGTCTGTAGCGTGAGTGGGTCCCACCTCGAGCCCCCACCCTTGGAAAAATGAGCGAAGCGTTTGTAGTCTTCCCTCTCAACACAGATATAGGACTTCCTGCTTTCAATGACGTAAAATGACGATTTTTACATCATTGAAAGCAGGAAATCCAACACTGAAATCTCTAGTTCTCCTGTCTCAGGGCAAACTGAGGGAATGATGCACGACCATTCAAAAACATGACTGTTTTCCTGAAGATACAAAGCTCAATGCAAATCGGTGAAGTGTCCCTTTAAGTCAGTAGAGGAAATCATCTGGGAGGTGCAACTGACAACATTACTTTTGAGTAAGTTTAAGTAAGTTTAGATTTATACCAACAAACATATCTAAGGCTCACTAATTAACATGGTGTTTCCTCTTTATTGATTCTCACACAAATGTAAACCAAGTTGTGGTTTTAAGGCAGGAACACACTGGCCCAACCGTTGGATGTCTGAAGCATTTGGGGAGACTCAGATGAGGTCGGGAACAAATCTGTTCGGTGTGTTCAGGTGCGTTGGAAGCTTTTGGAACCACACGGACGTTGTCTGCTCCGATTCAACATGCGAAGTCGAGAAGGTTGGCTGTCGGCTGTCTGAGCCAGAGTCCTGCACAGGTTCGGGTACCCGCGGGTACCCGACGGGTGACCCGCACAATTTGGATGAAACGGTTGAAAAATAATGTACTGTGTCGGACACGGGTGCGGATCGGGTCAGACGGCTGGAGAACGCAGGTCGCCATTTTCAAGGCGTCAGGTGCAAAAAAATATATATATATTATTATTAGCAACACATCTACAAAAATCTGCCTGCATTTCAAAATGATAAGCATTTATATTTCATATGAGCTCATTTATGCATGCTTGCGCCCTCCCAGAACTCCCATTCTCCACGCAGGCTTACTTACTTACTCATTTTTAAAAATTGCCTCCGTCTAATTTTCCTTCGGGTGCGGTTCGGGCGTAGGTATCAATTTATAGCGGGTCGGCTCGGGTGCGGAATGTAATTTGTGCTACTGTCGGAAAGCGGGTCGGATGCGGTTCTAAGTATGGCGGGTACGGGCGGGTGCAGGTTTGCAAAATAAGACCCGTGCTGGACTCTGGTCTGAGCCATTGGGATTCTTTGATTGGTTGTGTGCTAGCTGTATGATCATTCAGAATGGCGGTGTGCTAGCGAATCAGCGCGGTGTGCGGAAGGGGCGGAATACTGTGTGCGCTTTGTTTTTCTATGCATTCCGTTCCGTCATTTCTTGTTTTCATGTTTTGGAGTACTGACATGAGACTAGCTGTTATGTCTATTCAGGACAAATTAATCTGTGTTCGTTTGGTAATGCCTCGCTGCATATTTAGTATGCAGCTGTTTTTGTCTGAAATAGTTAAGTTTCGTTTTGATCGAAAGTAAACAGAGTTACGTGTCTTTTTTATGCACAACACTAGCACCACACACTTACTGCATCTCGTGCTAGCGCAGAACGTATATGCTACTGTGGAGTTGGCAGCACGTCGAAGCGGTGTGTTCAATGAAACTTTTCTGTCGAATGGGTCAGATGAGAGGCAACCGAGTGGTCGGATAAAGGCAGTTGGCTGTTGGTTTGAGTCTGGGTGGTGTGTGGGGGCCTTTAGGTAAAATTAAGGCCAGGGACTGTCTCTAGGTGAACAGCTTCCTGATGGCATCACTGTGACCTCCAATTTCCACTGGTCGCACAATCCACTCAGACACCCGCCATCTTGTGCCGTCTTCCTCCTCAGACATCAGGTCCACGGTGGCGCACTTCCAAAGGTCCACCTCATCCTCAGCTAGCACTCTGTCTCCCTTCCAGCAGCTGTAAAAACAAAGCTCCTCTCGTCAGCGCAGGCCTCCTCTCGACAATGGCCGTGCCGCTAACCTAGCTCCTGCTAGCTAGCTTAGCTCCTGCTAGCCTAGCTTAGCTCCGGCTAGCTAGCTTAGCCGAACTTGCTTCGTGTCCAATTAAACACTTCGACTGCGATGGAGAGTCCATCTCACAGCACGTCGTCCGACAACAGTTCACAGTCCGTTGGTGATAAAACACGACACTGACGGACACACACAGCCCACTGTTAGCTGCTCGACGCCAATAGCACTCTGCTCCTTCTTCCTCGTCACTCACGCTCCAATCAACCCGGAAGTGTAAAAACTCTTAAAGGTCATGAACTCTCACACGTAATAAGAATTACTTTAACTTCTTTTAAACATTCAGAACCCATGACATTAATTATTAATGTCACACATTTTAAACAGAAATTATTTATAGATTTCAATATCTTATTTATCTCAAAATATGTCATGCAAATTTTAACTTCTTAACAACTGGCGTTTTATCTTTAACTTGGTCTCAGGAGAGAGAAAAAAAAGAATAAATAATCTTTTTACATAACATTGGCCATTGCTAATGACATACACAGTAATTAATCCGGCATACTTTAATTAAATAAATCAATTCAAGTTAAAATTTAAGAGTCTATAATTAGGCTATACTGGGCCTCATCTATTTATACCAGAGATTTTCTTAAAATTAAGTTAATACCTTTTAGAAAAAGGTCACCTGAGGTAAAACTCCCCCTGCTACCCTGATGTGCATTTGTATAGTTTTCGGTGTTGCCTGCAAATTGCCGGGAATTGTCGCAAACCTGAAATTCCACGGCAATTTACAGTGCTGCATACTGATGAAAATCCCACTTTTCATGCAGTGCTAAATTCAGCTGAATTGCTGCGTCCTGCTCTGACATCCGCCAGAAATAGAAGTCCTGCGTATCTGTGCCGGAGGGGAGCTGGGACGGAGCTGATATGCAGCGCAGCGGACCTGGTGGGGATTAACACATAGACTAAAGTGAAACATATCTGCACCGCTGGCGTGGCGGAGACACAACGCAGCGGAGACGTATCCAGTGCAAATTGGGGGTTGGGTTGCCAGGTCTGACAATATCATGCCCCTACAGAGGCCAAAACCTGTGCTCACTGACCAACTCTGTCTATCGGCACTGTCTGGAGATGCTGCACAGAAGTGCCTCTCAGTCCAGAGCTTGTATTTCAATAAGATGCAACCTGATCACTGAAGTCACATCTGGTGCTCAGATTCTGATGGTGAAGAGTCAACCCTAGTTTTTGTTATTTACTGATAAGCTGAGCCAAACGGATTCTCACTAAGCCTGACGTTCCTGCCGCTTCTGGCCTCCTGCAGGTAATGAGTGAAACACCTCTGTAGGGTGTGCATATAATTAATCTTTATCTCCTTTATCTCCTTCCTCAGGCTTTTTTTTTTTGGTCCATTTAGTGTCTCTTTCTTTCTTCATCGTCTATCTTCATTCACTCTCGTTTTTCACTGCTTCATATTTCTCTACCACAAACTTTAGATTTAGACAGATTTGATTCTTACAGATTTGCTGGTTTTATAAACTTTAGCAGAGTCATCGGCACGTTGGCTTCTCTCCTCCCATTTCTCTCTTCCTGCCTCCAATTAGGAGTTTATTTCCCATGATGCTTATTGTGCTGTGACTCAGAGTCCGCAGAGACTAACCAGCCTCGTACATGTGTAAAGTGAGTATCAACTCTGATGAGGAAATGCTCAGTCAGCAGGCATTAAACACACAGGTGGAAGACGTGATGAGAGGAAAGACGAGATGGAGGAAGGAGAGGGGACGAACAGGTCCAGAAAGTAGAAGACAGAAACCAAAGAACTGTAAGAGAAGAGATAAGAAGGTGGAAATGACAGTGTTGATCTGAACACTTTTCTGTTGTTTACAGATTGTTAAGACATTTGAAGTTGCTTTATCCTTCAAATTTTGAAATGACCACACATCTAATAAAGAACAGACATATTTGAATAATTATCCTGATAATTGTAATGATTAAATGAGACCAAAATCAATGTACTAAATAAAAATCCGGTGTCATATTAAAGACCGGAGGATGAGGAGGGAAGTTGAAAGCAGCAGGAGCAGGAAATATGAAGAGAGTGATCAACATCGAGATGAAATCTTGCCAGACCACTCACTAAATTATTCAGGCCTCCCTTTTCCGCACCTGTCATCCCACCTTTACTCTTGCCTCCTCTTAATCTCCCACTTTCCCTTTGGTTTCATCTCTCTGCCATACAAAGTAAGTCATAAACAGCTGATGGACAAGGCCGAACCTGCTATGGAACATGGTGACTGTTTGTTCTGTGTTTGCACAGGTAGAAAAGTTTGATTTTAACTCACGCTTTCCTTCACTAACAAGAGAGCTACTAACTGATAGATACAGTCTGTGGATTTGTATGTGAGGCAGACCCATCGTCTTGCGGTGTGACAGGTCTGTGATGGACAGGTGGCTCTAATGGGGACCGTCCATTTTCTAACGTCCATTTTCTTGAATTATTGAAGATGTGGCTAAATCAAGGCACTGTGAATAAATGACAGCTAAACTCACCTGGATGAGATCATTCATGCGTCTTCAGCCTCCTAACAAGCACTCTCATTTTCAGAAAGCTTCAATATGAAGTTGTGTTTTTTGTGTTAACTTGAGGCTCATTATTTTCAACATTGACCAAAGAAAGGGCAGACCCTTTTTTGAAAGCGCAGATAATCTTAAATAGATTAGTGTGTGAAAAAGTGCACGGGGAGGGGGGCCTTTTGTCCGAGATTGGATCTCAACTCATGCACTCATGCCTGTGCTATTTTTCCTCCTCGGTGCTCAGATTTTCCTGTGGCTCTCTGCTCATCTCTCAGCATGTCTGACCTGTCTGCCACCACATTTTCATTGTTTAACATTTGTTTAAATAAACACACTTGGACTGTTTCTCTGCCTCTGGTCTCTGGGTCCACTCAAAAACCCCAACCCTCCCAAAACTGTGTTCTTCCTCTTTCATCAATGCTTCATTTGCCTGCTGGTTCACCTTCATCTTCCACTTTGATGTGACCATGACCTGTTATATATGTGCACCATCTGACCGTCCCTCTTCAAGCCGGCTCATGTGTTAACATGCACGGGTCATAATCAAGCCTTTCTGGAAAGGTGTGCATCAGCAATCCTGGGACCTCATCAATATTAATCAGAGCTGGTCAGAGAATGCATAAGCATTCATTAGGCCTCATAAAAACTAATCATGGGCAGCATCTAAGGTCACAGGACTCATTGTAGGGGACGCAAGCTGGGGTCTGTGTCCAGGGTTCAGGCCACCACCCTTCATCTTGTTTTAATCTAACCAAATATGTGTTTATTACTGTTCTGAAGACACATTTATATCACTTGCTCTTGGACAATAGGTTTTCTTTTGGATCTGAATAGGAGCAGCCACCTGGATAAAGACTGCCCAGGCCAAGCCACTAGAGTCAAGTACACATCAGTGCTCTGGCCTCAAGACAGAACCAAGTTTTTGTTACCATGGTGTAACGTGGTCTGTGAAGGAGAAGGTAATGGTCTGCTTTCAGTGGCGGTAACTCCGGTTAGCTCAAACGACACAGCAGGCAACATGTGGGATTTCCGCACATACTTTTATTCCACTGTTAATTTACAGACCATACCAAGCCAGGTCGCTACGGCACTAGTTATCATCCGACTGTTACAATGGCAAGGTTTTCTCAATCCTGCTCCAGGTTCTTCAAAAGAGATTGTACAGGATCACAGATGACTAAACTTTCACCAGAAGCTGGATTTTAACTGCCCATGCATTCTACAGAAGCAGCTGTCCAGTCCACTCTGACTCTGACCTCCAAAATGTTTGTCAGTGTCCTCTGAACCTGCTGTCCTGTCAGCACCAGAGACAGAAATCGGAGAGTTTCCCCAGAATGACATTTCAGAAATCCCACCTCTGAACAATGGACAAAAATACTTTTTGAGGATACATTTTTATGTCTTCATTTATTTATTGCTGACTGCAGGTCAGGTGTAGGTGTTTGTGTCACATATTAAATGCACAGTATGTAGCTTTTGCTGCTAGGGGTTCCTCGATCAAAACAATCAAAACAAAAGACGTAGTTTGGTGACATCATCGTAGCAGGTCATTGTTAAACCACCATCATTGTTGATGGACAATTTTTTTTCTGATGCATCATCTGGTGCTGAAAACATCAGTTACCATGAGCAAAATTATGGATTTCATTGGGTTTGGACATTATTGGAAACATTTAAGATTACGTAAGTACACAACTTGAAAAGTATACAATAAATGTGTAGTTGTTTTTAAACATTTCAAAATCAAATGAATAGATATTATATATTTAAGGTAAAGAAGAAAATCTGTGCCAGACCAGCAGCAATAAAAGGTAGGACTAACCCAATAGAAAGGTTGAAGTACAAATATCATTCCCATGCTAACCATGGGGTCAGTGTTTTTTTTATCCTGTCTGACATGGTTGACAGAGTTTTAGTGATATTGGTGTCCCCAGAGTTCAACAATTACTTTGGTGAGTACAATGCAATATTACTAATTATAAAATGGTGTTAACACAATTATATGACACAATTATGGAATAGAAATATTATTTCGACATGGAATAACGTCTGCTGAGATATGGATGATGCAGGGACGTCAGAAACACTCAAAAAATGCTTTCAGAGTGGATTGTTTTTATGTCCGGTGCTTCCGCTAGGACCACTTGGTCATGGAAGACCCCTGTTACAGTGAAAATGGGATGACTCCCGGAAGACGGATGGATGAATGGCTAAACGCAGGAATAGAGCTAAAACAGGATTACAGGTTCAGTTTTAGTCTTCTGGATGAATAGTTTTCTTATATTAGAGCAGTTTGTCCTCAGCCAGATAGCAAAAGACATTAATTCAATGTTGGATTTTGGTCAGATTGGTTATTTTTGGTTGAGGTTGAAAAATCTATGTTGATTCAATGTTTAATTACAGTTACCATTTTAACGTTTGAAAAACTGTTGTTAAATCAATGTAGTATAGATGATGATTTTTCAATGTTGAATTGTTTCAATGGTGCTGATGGGGTGTGGGGAGGAGAGGGGAACAGGGGGGCTCACGAGACCTTTAAGATAGAACACCCAGATAGCAAAACGTGATTGAATCAACACTGAGATATTGTCAGGTTGAGGATTGTAATCAACATTGATGTCAGATATTGAAATATACATTGAAAGTGCTCGCTATGATCAACACTGAAATAACGTTGAATTTCCTATGAATTCTAACAAAGAATCAGCCTTGATTCAACTATGATGTGATCAACATTGAAATAACGTTGAATTTCCTATGAATTCTAACAGAGAATCAGCCTTGATTCAACTATGATGTGATCAACATTGAAATAACGTTGAATTTCCTATGAATTCTAACAGAGAATCAGCCTTGATTCAACTATGATGTGATCAACATTGAAAGACTGTAGAACTGAATCAACATTGATTCAACTATATATCCTCCTGAGACCCAGGAAAAGAAAAGCTTTTTAATTACTATTTTTTTTTTTTACATAAATTTAGTGTTGGTGTGGTCAAAAACATATTGCAAAAAAAAAATGTTTAAACTTAATTTAAGCATGTTGTCTGTTTTTGTTTATAGAGCATGTAGTAAAGCAGCTGTTCTCAACCTTGGTTTCTTAAAAAGAATTGAAATAGCCAATGTAGTTGGTTTTTTAATGAGGCATATTAAAAACATACAAAGGAAGGTTGAAAAGTGTTGAAATTGTAGAGACTTGTCCTGGTTAAGGTCATGTGTTTTGCCCTGCCTAGTGCATTAAATTTGAGTTTTTTTTATTGTTCTCTGTGTGTCGAGTCGTGCATTTGAGTCCCTGCCAGAAATGGTAGTCGAGTGGTTAGAGCACATGCCACGAACGCAGTGGACCCTGATTCGATATATATATATATATATATATATATATATATATATATATATATATATATATATATATATATGTATATACATATACATATACATATATATATACATATATATATCAGTCTTTCAATGTTGATCATATCATAGTTGAATCAAGGTTGATTCATTATCAGAACTGATTGGAAATTCAATGTTATTTCTATGTTGATCATATCATAGTTGAATCAAGGTTGATTCATTATCAGAACTGATTGGAAATTCAATGTTATTTCGATGTTGATCATAGCGGGCACTTTCAATGTATATTGCAATATCTGACATCAATGTTGATTACAATCTTCAACCTGACAATATATCAGTGTTGATTCAATCAAATTTTGCTATCTGGGCACTGACCCAAAATTCTCAAATGGAAAAAAGAAATCAGCCAAGTTTGCTCCAGCAGCTTGTCTGTTGTGTTATGTTTGCAAAAATCCAGATTCTGCCCTAATGCGTAACGTCAGTCCAGCCTTCAGCTAAAACACACACCCAAGCGATGTGTACATGAAGGAGCTGAGCGCGAGTGTAAATGTGAGCACTTATGTCAGTGTAAACCTTGAAGAAATAGAGGAGAGTTTCAAGTTCAGCAATGCCCTTGGTGCTTGGTATCTGAACTGGACAGACCTTGTGTCAGCAGGTTGGTTTAAGAGAACACATGCACATAGACACCAGCGACATGGACACACAAACATGCACACACAGAGTGGCTGAGCAAACAACATCACCAGCACATAAACAGGTGTAATCAAACGCACAAAGTGCTGAAGAGAGTGGAATCTGTGACGTGCATGATAAAAGGACCCTTTGAGATACTAAAAAGCAGACGTTGAAGACCAGTGAAGAAGAAGAAGAACAGAGAAGAAGAGAGATGAAGAAGAGGCCTTGGCCTGAGGCTTGTTAGTTTGTGTCTCTAACAGCAGTTTGTTTGAACCTCTGCGTGGCCTCTTTTCTTATTGACAGCTTCTCCTTCATCACCCTTCCAGGCTCTGGGCCCACAGAAGGGGGAGAACAGGGAGCTCCCAGGCGGGGGAGGCAGCCCGAAACACCCCGCCCCCCTCTAAGGTAGACGCTGCAGCTAAAGCGCTGATGGTTAGCTAGCACAGCTCCCTTTGTGCTGAAGCCCAAGCTTTAAAATGCTGCGTCTGCCTCCGACACACACGTACGTCCACACACACCTCAGCAAAAACAGACTCTTGGCCCATCGATGCACACCCGTCACCTGGCACAGGGAAACGAGCACGTAAATTCTGCACGACACACAAACTCGAGCTAACACACGTGCAGCCATCAACAGCGCTGCGTGACATCACATGGGCCCGGAGGTGCCACCCTCAGCTGTTCCATATGCACCGTCCTGATCTCACACACACACACACACACACACGCGTACATATGTACGGGTCACCCCTGGTCATGATGTACACTCTCAGAGGACGCCGCCTGCCCCACCAGCACTGATGCGGTCATCAGGAGGGTCATTAATTGTGGCGTCCCTCAGGGGGCAGCCTTCTGAGGCAGGATGTGTGTGTGATTGTGTGTGACTGTGTGTGCGTTGTGCTTCTCTCTTTGTGAGGACCAGTTTAAGTTTTACACCTTGAGAATGAGGACATTTGGCTGACTGAGTACATTTTGCAAAGTGAGACTTTTCTGGAAATAAAACATTTTTTTTGAAGGTTGGGCAGTGGTTATAAAAAAGACAGTTGTTTACATTTTGCATCATTTGTTGTTTGAAGATGTTTGTGTAACATGTACTTAATGTTGGGAAGATGAAGACATTTTTGAAAAGAAAATTACAAAGTACAAGTGTAGATATTTTTAAATTGAGACGGACAGACAGTTAAGACATTTTTGGATGGACAGGTGACGACACTTTTAGAAATTAAAATCATTCTTGAAAAACGAAGATTTGCAAAGTGAAAATACTTTCAGACGGTTTGAAGTTATTTATGGAACATTTTCAAAGAAATGTCTGGGAAAGCAGGAGCAATTTTAGAACTACTTTTGAAATTAGGATATTTTGGAAATAGAGATAATTTTTGAAAATCAGGTAAAGTAAAGATTCTTTTGAAAACTGAATAACATTCTTGGTAAGTCAGAACATTTTCTGAAAGTGCGGACATTTTTTAAAACCAAGTACAGTCAAACAGTATTTTAACTGACAGTAAGAACATTTTCAGATGGACAGGTGGGGAAAGTCAGAAAATATTTTTGGAAATTGTATATGTTAATGATATATTTACGGGGTTAAAGCTGCTGCAAAAATATTTTCCTTCTTAGTCAAATCTGGCAGCGTCTTTGGACAAAAGATAACAATAATGAAACAAAGTAAACTGTAGTCTGGTGATGTACCACCAGACTACAGCAAAGCTTTCTTTTCAGACTGTGAGACTCCTCAATTAATACTCAGCACTCTGTCACAAAAAAAAATTTTTAATTTTATGATTTGTCCAATCTGGATAAATCAGAATCCAACTCAGTGACAGGCATTAAGATTAACCATTTAGAAAAAGCCAATGATCTCGCTGCTGATCTCTTTTGCTTATATAAGTCATAGAGGAGCATCAGTACCAAATTGAGACTGTGTTGAGGTCAGAGAGGGTCCTCAAATGTATAGAAGTACAAAATTAGTTGTATGTGTGCAATGTTGATGCTACATCTGGCGCAGGGCAGTCCTTTTGCTGGTTTAGCATTTTTGCATGCTGCTGCTTGAGTTGGGTGTGCACTGTACGCATGAGGATGTTTCTCTGATAATGTGTGAGCCTGTGCGCGTTATACTCAGCCTAATAATGACATTAATTTGTAGAGCGCCTTTATAAAAACAAGGTACAAAGTTACAAAAAAAAGTAATAAAAGTAAACAAGGAAATAAAAGACGTAAATCTCAACCAAATTACTTTGCTTACACACACGTTTCTTTTTGTGTATACTTAAATACACAAAAAAATAGGTAGTGTACAATTTACATATGTTCATCGTCTCAGCTCATCTTTAACATCTCTTTCTCCAGAAGAGCCTATCTGCTCTTTTTCCCAAGTGTTTGTGTGTCTGTTTGTGTGTGTGTGTGTGACAGTGCAATAGTGTTCATGTGATGTGCAGTAAATCCCCTCTGTTTGTCTGGTTTCCCCCTCATTAGTGAGAGAGCGTTAACGTTAGCACAAGTGTCCTGCGCTGGACCGTGAGATTAGTAATTAACGCCGAGTCTAACGAAGGGAGAAAAAACAACACCTCGACAAAGTCCGACCATCAAGCAGCCAGACCTGCTGACGGAGACAAACTTATCCACTGACACTTCCAAACTCTGCCTGGGCTACACAGTCACATGGATGGTAGTGTGTATGCGTGTGTACTACGGATATTTTTATTCATTTTTGGTCAAATGGAGCACAAAAGACAGCGGGAACAAAGAGGACAGACATAAAAACCCTGAATCTCTGTTTGGCTCCCTATTTCTACTTCCAACTTTCATTTATTTTAAATTTCACATTCAATAACAATATCAGCTTTCCGGCCAATCACACACTCTGGTGACTCAATCTCAGAGAGCCACTTCCCCCCCGACCGTTTGGCCTCTCCCAACCCTTCACCGTCTGGCTTACAGAAATCCCAGAAATCCAAGCGGATGGAAGCTCCCCGTGGTTAATGATGTCACAGGCTGATCCATTCCTGTGTCCGCTATGCTCCTACTCAAATCCTTCACAATTCCCATATGTGCTCCACGATAAGTCCCATCATGCCTTTTTGCTGACCTTCCTCTGCCCCCTTATTCATTTCAGGCCTGACTCCTCCAGAGCCTGGATTTGGGCGGACTGGGGGCGGGTTTGGAAGGGTTAATAGGAAGCTAAGAGGTAGGTTTTGATGAAAGGAGGAGGAGAGAGGAGGCATTCAGCTCACCTTGGAAAAGTGTTCAATAAAGCCATCAAAAGTAGCTGATGAGATGTCCTCTATTCTACACAAAGCTGCTAATCCTTTCATTATCCCAGCTGGGATGTAATGGGAGCAGAAGTACGCGAAAGATGCTAGTGCTCTCTTTCGGTTATGCTATTTTTAATTTTATTGTCGGATTATCCTGTATCTATCCTGATAAGCTTCAAGTTTCATACTGCTTTTAATTCTAAAATGTTCTTCAATGTGGACTGAGTTTTTTTTTTATAGAGATAGATGTTGTTTAATGTCAACATGTGAGTTTATATCCTGAATTTTAACAACTGAGAGGAAAGCTCAAAAAGTAGTTATAGCGAATGCTGTTCTCAGTTTATGTCAGTGTCACAGAATGTGCTAGACTTGTTTCTGATTGACTGATGGGTTTTTGTTCGAATCAAAAATTAGCATGCCCGAGTAGCTTGCCCAAAAACGAAACTACAGTAAATCTTCTTTCCTCTTTCGTCCTAATTATGCATTTACACGAAGGTTTGACTCATATTCAATCACAAATAAAGCCTTGGTTGCTTTTTGGCGAGAGTTTCATTTTTAGGGCTCATCCACACGTACGAAAACGTTCTTTTTTTCCTCCGTCTTCCTCGGCATCGTTTCAAGAATATTTGCGTCCACACGGATCCACTGAAAATGACTCAAAACGCTGTAGTTCATACTCCAGGCCTATAGGTGGCACTTGAAATTCACCAAAGGCGGAGAAGAAGAGGCGGAGCAGGCGCATTAAGCTTGCGCTCTGTATACAAACAGATAGTAGACGGTGAATCCGAACACAACAAGAAGAAGACAACAGTGGCTAGTACAAGGAAACCAGAATCGTTTGTGTGGACCGTTAATGAAGTCAAACTGCTGCTGCGACTCACACTCAACTACAAGGCGAGTAAGTTGCAAGAAAGGCTCAATATCTTCTGCAGCGCGAACACAATCACCTAGTCCGCCGTTGTTGTTGTTATGAGACGTCGCGGGGTTCAGAGGTCGGAGGCATGAGGTCGAGGGGTGGGGCGATGGCGTCATCATTTTGGAAAGTATGCAGATCCGCTGTCCACACGAAAACGGGAGGGCTGCGTTTTCGGATTTTTCCACCCTGAGACCCGTTGTCAAAAAAGTGCGTTTACAGACGCTGCGTTTTCAGGATCCATGTGGACGGCCAGCCAAAACGATGCAATATATGTGCGTTTTCGCAAAAGAGCGTTTTCGTCTGGACGCCCTCTAAGGCAACATCTCTACAAAACAGCAGACAACTTTGAAATACAGTAGCAGTAGCCCTTTTCACACAGAGACACCGCTTTATCTCTGCAACGGAGGTTCACCAATTCTCCGCCTTGTTTGTTCACACAGCTCTGGTATATAGCCGCACCAATGTGTCAATTTATACAGCGCACTGGCATTGCAGATCCAAAAAAACATGACATACACATCATGATGATGACATCTGTGTGTTTTTTTCAATGCGTTTCCCCCAGTGTCTTCCTTTTAATCTGAACATGTACATGCTGACTGTTCATAATCAAATGGATGCTTTCATAATGTGTTGTGAATGAGATCCTGACCGACCATGCATCATGGAACAAACATGACAAAGTTAAATTTTTCTCTCTAAATAACATAATTTCATAATCACCATCAGAACGCTGTCTGACTCTGTCACTCGCAGGGAGGGAGGCTGTTTTTGGAGGGAAAGCTCACTGAAGTCTCGGTCAGGAGGGCTGACCATCGCAGGAAATTTTTCAAGACAGTAACTTCAGCAACACAATAGCAGAAGTAGACAAACACTTGGGCCCTCATTTATCAATCTTGCGTGAAAACGGGTGCAGATCAGAGCGCAGAATTGGTCTTACGACAGGACACACGTGTGATTTATGAAACGTTCGTATCTGACCAATTCCAGCGTACGAATGATCGGATCTTGATAAATGGGGCGGCTGAATTCGATCGCCATTAACGTGTTACGCACTTAAATATTCCTGGTTCGGAGGCCTCGCCCACTGAGGTCGAACATGGAGAGAAGAAGCACTGGCAAGAAGAGAAACTTTTCTGAGATGGAGATCGGCATCCCGGCAGCGCCGGCACATCAAAGGCTCCATTCACTAAAGCAGTGTTGTGCAAAACTGAACAGGCCAAAATAATATGGCACACTTTCTCTGGGGTATACAGCAGAGTTCCCCCTGCTGGTCCGAGACGGAGCCACCTGCCCGTCAGCAACCCGAAGCAGCTCCACTGTGACCCGTGTGCGTGTGTGCGCACTGTTGAATCTGCGTTCCTGCTCTGTAGCGGGTTTGCCAGCGGGGTTATTAGGTATTCCTTTAATTAGTTTTCATGTTATCATATTTTATTTTACAAAAAAGTTGTATCAGTAAAAACGTGGGCTTTTTTTTATTACAATTTTTGTATTTTGTTTTATTCGTTTTAAGAATCCGTTTTGATCTGTTCTAAATATGTGACTGCTTATGCTTAATGACAGCTGAGGTTTGTTTAGTAATTATTTTCAGACACCCAGATTTTGCTGTGCTGCACCGCAAATCCACAGACTCAGATTTGCGTACACGACCTCAGACCTGACGTGAGATCTGATCGTAGCTTCCGCTCACGTCCAAATTGATAAATGCCGAAGTTTGCGTGAAAATGGTCGTCGCACGGTTTTCTGCCGTAAGTTCATTTGATAAATGAGGGCCACGGTGAGTGAACTTTTTTTTGCCGGGGACAGACACTGTCTTCTGGGCGAGTCAGTAGGACGGACAAGGATGACAGACACCTCTCCACGTGAACTGTAGAATTTTTTCCTCATAGAAGTTGCCAAAGACGCTGCAACGTTACTGTTGTTTGGTCATGTAATGTTTCTTTGTGGGACATTGCTCTTTATTTTGCTGAGTGAAAGACCTGTTTAGTGTCAGACTGGAAACACCATCCTATCGACACACCTCACACCAAGCTACCGGCTTATCCATTCACACAGGTACGGTTCCCTTCTGCTGCGCCTCTGATGCTACCTCTAGAGGCGCATCAAAGCTGTAGCGAAATTTCACCAATCACCCCATCTTAAAATTTCACACAGAGGAGGATGCTGAGAATTGGCGCAGGATCCCCGCGCTCAAAGGGCAGTGTGAATGGGGTTACTGTTGTTTCTTCATACTCCGTTAACGTTAGTTCATCGTTTGAATGTTTTAAACTAAAATTCTGGCCATATGCTAGGGATTGCGCCTTTATTGTCAGGTCAGGGAGAGTCCTCAGAAGTACAAATGTCTGCCTGAACAGCTTAAGTTGTTTGTTTGTGTGCAGGCGACCAGGGTCGCTGAGGAACTCGTTCAGTTTCTACCTGCCACTGAGGACTGAGAGAGTGAGGTGTGTCTGAATAATTGATAATAAGTAGATTTCAATAGGCTGAACACGTCCCTCCTGATCAGTGACCTGTCAGTCAGTCAGCACCTCGCTGTCACTAGACGGAAGGTGGTCGTCGAGGTGGAGGGGAAGGGATGGAGAGGGACAAAGGAGAGATGACTGGAGGAAGATATGAGAGGTAAGTTATGGAGGTTGGTAGAAATCAGGCTGCCCCCCTTTCACCTCTTCTGCTTTTGCATCTCACCTGGAGAGACTCATGCGTAGCTTTTCTCCTTAGACCTCAGGGACGTCAAACCCAAAACATGTCTGGAGTGGAACACAGTGAACCTGGGCCGTGACGAGCAGCTGAATTAGAGGAGGAAAGTAGCTAAAAAGCTCTGAGGAAGTTGCTGACGGAGCCAGTTGTGTGGATCAACTCTCTCAGGTGGCTGCCAGCTTCACTATGTTCCTTCCAGGCCTTCCTAACTCTGTAAACTTTGTGTGTGTGTGTGTGTGTGTGTGTGTGTGTGTGTGTGTGTGTGTGTGTGTGTGTGTGTGTGTGTGAGTGCCTGCGTGCGTGCGTGTGTGTGTGTGGAGGGAGAGGCGAGGTTGATAATGTCAGCAGCGACCGGCCGTCTCTCAGACCAAATGGGCCTCAGCTGTCAGCTGTGGTAGAGCTAAACTGAGTTTAGGGGAGATTAACACAGAATGACATCCTGTTTGCTTCAGTCTAATCCTAATCTAATCTGACGGGGCTGCATGTGGGGAAATGTTGTGCTCATTTTGCTTCCCTGAAAAACTTGTTTAACATTATTATCTACATTCTGCTAGGTAAATTTGAATTCATGTTACCAAGTAAGATGGATAGGTGGATGAACAACCCATGTGTTAATGGGTGGATGTATGACAAGATAGACTGTTGGATAAACAGACATAAAGATGAACCAGTAGAGTATAATGTACAGACAGAAAGTTGGATTTATCAATGGATAGATGATGGTTGGACTGAGGAACAAATGAAAGAACTTACTGGTGAATAGAAGGTACAATGTAATTTGGTCATCATTACACAATGTAGGGTTGAGAGACAAAATGGAAGTTCATAAACTCCCTCATGCTAATCAAATTACAGAGCATATATATATACTGTTATTTATATAAAAATATGCATAAACGCATATTACAGTGATGGGTAGATAGGTAATGGATGTGCAGATGATAGAGAAATGGATGGATGGATTGATGCTTACATGAATTGTGATAGATAGACAGTGAATGACAGTAATGGATGGAGGGGTAGTTAGATCAACAAGATATATAGAAAGAATGACATACTCACTGATGAATAGGTGGATAGATGGATACCGTAGATGATTAGATGGATAGATGTAAGGATGGATGTTTGGATGGATTAGTTGATGGACAAATGGATGTATAGGTGATGTATAGATACTGTGGATGGATGAACTGACTCGTAGATGGATGGAGTGAAAGATGTCTGACTGGATGGAAACACATATGAATGAATAGATGAGTGTTTTCATCTCAGTCCATCACAATAAACATGAAGCTCCACACAGTAAAACATGTATTCCACTCATTCAACATGGATTGACTTAAGTGCTACTTTACTGAGCATGCAAGGACACACCCACATGCATGAACACACACACACACACACACACACACACACACACACACACACAAATACACACACACTCTGGGCGGGGTGTGTCTCTGATATAAATTTTTCACTGTAGTGATCTCTGCTGTAAGTGGAAGACCCTCGACTCCTCTCCCCGCTGTCTCTGTACGGAGCTTCTCCACACATGTGAAACACTGCTAACAGCTGTCCAGGGAGGAAGAGGAGGCTGTGTGTGTGTGTGTGTGTGTGTGTGTTCATGCATGTGGGTGTGTCCTTTCATTTCAGCTCCTCTGGGTGCAGCAGAGTGAATTAATAAATAAACCATTCTTTTCATTTCTTTTGTTATGATGATGAATAGTTTTATTGTTATGATGAATAGAAATGATGAATTTTGTGATCTGTCCAAGAAAACTTTTTGCTTTTCCACAGCTCTTAAACAGCTTGATGACATTTAAAAAATCGTCACAGACATGCAGAAGTGTGATGAGGACCTTCTTTTTAGTCTCCAAACACATTCTTGCAGGTAAGTGGCACTGGGCGGACCTCTGTATGTCCTTGACCGACCTATTGAAAAATTAAAACTCCCTCTCCTCATCCACCAAAAACCCTCCCTCCCCCTCTTCCAACACCACCTCTTTCCTCCACCTCTTCATGCACTGATTTCTTCTGTCAACCCTCTTGAGCACTAAGGTCAAAGATCAAGTTGCTGGGATTTCCAGCTTGTGTTCTCCTCTGAGACTTTCAGAGCCCATTCTGGTAAACAGCAGTCATCAGAGTTTAGACAACAAATACACGTTTTTTTAAAAGTAAAAACCACAGAAATGTTCAAAGTTTTATTCTTATTCGCATATCACACTCTAGATTTTTATACAAGTTCTATTTTTTACGATTTGTTGTGTTTTTATTAGGGCTGTCAAAGTTAACGCGTTAATAACGCGTTAACGCAACGTCCTCTTAACGCCGTTAATTTTTTTAACGTGCGATTAACGCTCAGTATATAAAAAAAAAAAGCGCATTGTATGATTTACGGCCGTCGGCGGCACCCGTAGTCTTGATACAGAGGGTGGCAGAAGAAATAGAATAAGAAAGGGAATCAGAAGAAGAAGAAGAAGAAGCAGGGTTGGCGGTTCGTTAAAAACACGCCGGACTGAAAAGCAGCACTCGCTGCAAACTCCTCATCTCTGCTGTCACTCACGGTGGCGGACATTTGTTTCGCCATCGCCCTGATCATTTTGCGGGACACTCTCTCATGGCGTGCCCGTTTGCTGATAACTCATCCCCGCATGTTTATCTCAGGCTCCTCGCTAGCCTTCTTCCTCCCTCCAGCAGGCAGCCTGCCGCTGCTGTTGTCCTCCTCGGACAGACGCTGAAGCTCCGTTTCTCTCACTCTCGTGGGGTCGACAGAGAAACGTCTAGCGGCTGCTTCTCCCGAGTTTTCCTCTGAATATATCACGACAGAAGGTTTGAATTTCAAGTCGTACTTTTTATTGTTTTGCTGCACCGGAGCCATGGCGATCATCAGTGTGATACTGACTGGCAGAAAGCAGCACACTGCGTGAAAAAGGCGAAGAAGAACAACGTGTAGTCTCAGTGGACACCACTTGCAAGCCAAACAGACGGCAGATGCAGAGAGCCCGTCGCCCCCCCTCGCCAAAAGCAGACAACCCTGGATTTATTTTCCTGCATGATTTGAAGTGTTGAATAAACATTTTCATAATGCAAGCACATTTGCCCTTTCTTATGTTGTTAAAAGTATTAAGAACATGAAAAAAATACACTAGGGTACATTTAGAACAGAAAAAAATGTGCCAAAAAAAATTGCGATTAATTTGCGATTAATCGCGAGTTAACTATGGACAAAATGCGATTAATCGCGATTAAAAAAATTGATCGTTTGACAGCCCTAGTTTTTATCATTAGGTATTTATATGACACTTACAGATGTAATTAGTAAGATATTGCCAGAAATCGAAGGTAGCATGGGTGGCAGCATATCATCAGAGTAACCAACAACAGCTCTTTGCTGTAGCTATCTTTGGCTGTTGCTAGCTGCCAATAGCTAATTAGCTAAGTTAGCCGTGGAACCAGTGATCCTGTTGACTGCATGCAGGTTGCCTGGATAACAGTGTTGTTTTTACAGGGGAGTTATCACAATCAACAGGTCTCAGCGATGGCCACAGCTGGAATCCAAACTGTAATTGAACACAGCCTCCAAGACTGACGGATGCCAGTTTGAAGACAGGGATATGGTATGGAGACGATTTACAGTGGCTCTGATCAGAACTATGGCGTGGCTGACTCTCTATGAGAGAGAGAGTTGGACAACAGCGGTGGTAAAAAAAAACGGCACGTAGAGCCAGAATATTTTGACATCTTATTCTGTGAATTGAGGATTTATTTCAACAGTGGTGATTGTTGAAAGACAAACCAAGACTGTGTTGGTGAGTTTCGTTTTGTTTATGTTGAGTATTACGATGGCTTAACAAGGCAATGGAGTTCAAGAAACTTGAGTTCTGAAGGTGTGGGGTTGTAATTTTCTGTTTCTTGATATTATTTTAGTTTAAACTGTTCATGTATTATGCTAAAAGCTAAGACAGCAGGTAAAATATAGCTTTCCGCTAAAATACTGAAACTACAGGGGCTACTGGGCTATTTGTACCTTGCATTTTGAGGTGTAGAGCAATATTAGGACACAGGGTGGGCTGGGGTCAGGTGGTTATCATGCTAACTTCAGTGGACATCTCTACAACACAATATATCTTTGTCATGTTGTCAACACTGATGTTTCTTCACACTCTCTTGATAATGTTAGTTTTTTTTTTGAATGTTTTAATCTCCCTCTCCTTTCATATCTCACATAATTCCAAATGTGTTACTACACACAGAGATTCACAGGAAATAATGCATTTATGTATTGGATGTGATACAGAAGACAAAGCTTTCATTGTAATGTGGAAGACAACATTCAACAAACAGGAACATGGAGAACATATCTGTCTTTGACCCACAACAGGATCAATCCTCTTAGTCGAAGGTTTGGTTGAAGAAACACAGGCTTGTCCTATGTTATTTCAAACAAAATTCAGAAATTTGTGATTTGCGAAATTGTGTGATTAAAATGCACCTGCCACTGCCAGCAATAACCAAAAGTGTCACTGATCAAACAGAGAAATTTAAAGACAATTTTATGTTTGACCCAGTTTTCGTTCAGATTTAAGATGGCCCTTACCATCATAGTTTATTTTGAACCAGAGTGCAAGAGTTCAGAGTGCATTACACACACAAACACACACACACACACACACACACACACACACACACACACACACACACATATACTATATATGTATACATACATAAAGAATTAAAATATATATAAACGTCATACTTCCAATGCCTTTACAACATCACAATTTTTTACAGAATCCCAAAACATCCCCCAGATATTGTCAAACTCAGTAGCTTTTTTCCAAATCCTATAAGTACATTTCTCAAGATGCAAACTTGATGTTAAGTGTTTTAACCAGGGACCACGTGAGGGGCAGCTAACACTATTCCAGCAAAGAACAATCGAGCGTTCTACCTTGTTAAAGACACAGGTCAACAGTTCTTCTTTCCCTTTTAGATGGAGAACAATTGTCTGTATAAATCCTTAATATACATAGTTTTAGGGCATATATTTATTTGGGAAGATGTAATTTGAGAGATATATTGCAGCACTGAGCTCTAAAATATTTAAATGTTTTAACATTTATCAGGGATATTGGGATCAAATGTATTCAACACCAGTGGGTGTTAAGATTAGGGTTAGGGTTAAGTGTTTGAGCCTGTCCCTTTGAACTATTTTTCTCTTTTTTCTTTCTTTTTTAAGACTCATATCCACTCAAGTCTCTTTCTTTCACAGTTGTCTTTATGGTGTTTGACCATTATGTTATATAATTTGGTGATCAGCCCTTTTTGTTTGTTTGTTTTTGTCACAAATGTTTCTATAAAAGACAATGGAAGTTGTTGTAATATTCTTTTTAGACATGTCCGAATAAAACTTCTAAGTAGTAAATACCTTGAGAAGTGTTTTTTTGGCACATCATACATTTCCTTATTCAGGCCCTGTAGTAAAATTATGCCCTTATTCAACCGTGTTTTGAATCTCATCTAATTTTAAGGTCAACTGAACCGATCACTGCCCCAAATTGGGGAATAAACAAGATAGTACAGCTGAATCACCTATATATTTATGTACTTCATGCCAGACAGCAATGGTGTTTTTTTTTTTTTTTTTTTACAAATGGATTAACTGTGCTTTTTCTTAATTTCTTAACAGGAGCTCAGTATAAAAAGCTATATGATATTCTAGCCATGGCAAAAGTGACATTCTTAGAGCACCAAAACATTTCAGCTCTCAGTTGAGTTGCCCAGTAAAACATACTAAATTTGGCAGTCGTAATCCTCCCCCATCACAGGACAAACACAAAGAGAGAATCTAAGTCTTGGCTCCCTGTTCTCCCAAATATAGTTTGAGAAAAGCTATCTGATTTTTGGGAAAAATGAAGGTGGGGGTGCCACTGGAATTGATTGGAAAACATATACAAATGATATATAATATACTCATCTTAATTATATGAATTCTTTATTCCTATTCAACAATAGGGGTAATATCATCCATCTAGCTAACATGAGCTCATAGTTGATTGAACTAAGATTGCTTATCTTGGAGTTATTTTAATATCCAGATAATCGAAACATTCTACAGCATTTACAAAGGGGAGGGGTATTGATGGGTTTCTCCTTTCATACTCATACCAAATTAATTAATTAATTCTTAGAGGGATGATATTGATATTACAAATAAAGATAAAAACACAATAGTACTGTCCGCATGCAATGCAATGCTCCAGGACCCCTGTTTTATCTCTCTATAAAAGCAAGGAGTCTCTGTCTGTCTGTCCGTGTGTGTGTGTGTGTGTGTGTTTCTCAAATATCTCTGCGGATCAGGATCAGACTGACCTGAGACTTTCAACATGGCTGTTGCATGGTTCAGTGGTGTGCAATGTCGCATTTGTTTGGACTGCAATGATACAGTTAATAAATTATTTCATAATTGCTTTACAAATTCCGCAAGCATTGTCCACTGGAGCCTCCACTGGAGCCACCACAGTCACGTGCGCACCAGAGCCAATCACTGCACACCATAGCCACGTGCGCACCAGAGCCAATCACTGCAGAGCTCAAGCCCACGCCATACCTTAAGAAACAAGCGGATTTATACCTGCAGCAGCGCGAGCTGGACCGGGATTCTGCCGGCGGTTTGGTCCCGTTCTGTTCTGTGCATCTAAACTGACTGTTGTGGATTAATGAGACTGAACAAGTCCGGACGGAGTCTGTTTGGGTCTGAGGAGATCCAGATACGCGAGGACAACATAGTGAAATCGGAATCGCACCGGCAAGTCCAAAACCGGATTTGGGGTAAATAATGTCCGCCACGCTTTTTCGCATACATTGCCGTCAGGTTTGCTTTGTGTCTGGTGCAGGAAGAAACGGTTAAAATGGGCTTTTGTCAAGAAAGTGTCTAAGCAGCAAGTTTGGTTGTTGATGAACGGGGGAAGTTGTGGGAGGGACGTCGGCAGATGAATGACAGGCGACGAGTCGGTGTACAGACAGTGATATTGAGAGTTAAGAGATTTGTGACATTTAGCGTGTTTGGAGTGTATAGTTAGTGTGTTATGTAGTGTTTGGTGTAGTGTGTTTAGTGTGTAGTGGAGTCGTTTTTTTGTTTAATGAGTCAAAACAATGAGGAGATGCTGAATGTGGATCAGGCAGTGCAGCTCTTCATTCAGCTGGAAGGAGCTCAAGCAGATTTGAGTATTGCCTGCATCTAAATGTAAATAGTTACATATAATTTTGTAAATTCTTAAACGTTATGCACATATTTAGCAAACAACAATTTATATTTGCATTATAAGTAAGTAAGCCACAGTAAAAAATCTAACTTTTTCTACTCGGATTTTATGTTTTTTTGTGATTTTAGGTCCATTGTGTTAATACAGTATGTCAAAATAAAAAAATAACTGTAGAGTCACACATGTGAGGTTGTGCTGAAAATAATGACACCAAGTAAATAGTTTTTAAGGTGAAATATAATGGCAAAATCAAAAATAGTCAAAAACGGCCAATTATACCCTGGAATATCGGATTTCACAACAAACCTAAATATCCCTGACGTCCCACCTTTAAACAGCCTCATTTGGCCATCCATGAAAAAGCTTCTTAATCTCCCACTTTTCTATAGGAATACATATTTCCTATGGGCACTGCACTAGTTATAGCAAATTGAGGGTTGTGTTCTAGTTGCTATTACTAGTTGCTATTATTCTCTAAACTGTGGAAGTGTATCCAGAAAGCTGCAGGGCCGCCATCTTCCCAAATTCTCCCATGTGACCCCCCTCCTCTTTGACCTTCACTGGCTTCCTCTTGCGGCCCGCATCCCATTCAAAATGATGGTGCTGGCCTTCAAGGCTGTCAACGGAACTGCACCCGTCTACCTCCAAACACTGGTCAGACCAGTGGCGGCTGGTCTATAGAGGGCGCTCGGGCCCCGACCCACCCCTCCCCCATGAGAAGAATCACATAAATGATCTTTGAAAAAAATATGAAAAGTATAAAAAATATATTAATGAGCACAGAAATATTATATAGTTATTGAGTAAAATGTATAATCTGCTATAAAATAATAGATTAAAAATGTTCTACGTTGTCTGAAGTTACTGACTGGTGACGTATTTCCGGTTTGGGGTGCAAAGATTTGCGCTCCATTTGCCCATTGACTCTCGTTATAAGTTACACATGCGCATTCACTCCTCCTCAATATAACAGATAAGAGCATGTTCGGGCACAATTAAATGCGTCCCAAAGCATTACCGACCACCACGCGATAGGGGGCAGTGGAGTGACACGCCCCATCAATTGACAGGCAGCAGCACGCCGTGCACTCACTCGGGTCGTGACACCAGCACGCATCGCGCAAGATGACCCATGATGTCGGCGGCAGGAGTTATGGAGAAGGAAAATTCCGTTAAGTCACTGAAAACAACACCATTTAGCAGGAAATCACCAGAAAAGAATCTCAGAGTCATAGAGGTTGGACCTGACCAGCCAGACATTAAAATTCAGCAACAATCCAAAGACAGAGGATGAAATTACACCCGCTCATTTTCAAGGAGCTGGTTCAGCAAGAAGACTTGGCTAACAGCATGCCCTGAAGCTAATGCTTTATTTTGCTTTCCCTGCCTCCTTTTTCATACGTCAGGATCAGACCCAGCATGGATTCAGACAGGTGTGTCTGATTTAAAGCACTTCTCTGAAAAAGGAAAAAAGCATGAACAAACTAGGGTCCACATTGAAAATGCTTTGAAACTAGCCATGTTTGGTCGAGTCAACATTGGTGAGCAGCTTAATGAAGGCTACAGATTAGGGATCCATAAGCATAATGAGGAGGTGGACAAAAACAGGCACATATTGTATAAAATAATACACTGTGGCAAGTTCTGTGGTGCATTTGAGCTAGCTCTGCAGGGCCATGATGAAAGTGAAAGCTCTGAAAACCCTGGTGTTTTTAAAGGATTGGTGGATTTTGTAGCATCACTGGATTCTGTGCTACAGGAGCATCTGCAGACGGCTACTGTTTTTAAGGGAACATCTAAAACAGTACAGAATGAACTCCTTGACTGCATGTTCTCAGTTTTGAGAGAACACATCATCGAGGAGATCAGGAGTGTAGACTTTGTCTCTATCCAGGCTGATGAAACAATGGACATCTCCGCCCAGTGTCAGCTGGTGCTAGTGATCCGCTACATTGATAAAGCCCATAATGTGCAAGAGAGGTTTTTTGAGTTTATTCCTCTCCAGAGTGCCACAGCTGATTCTATCACCACAGCACTTTTGGATAGGTTAAGCTCCATTCTCCCTGATGACAAAAAGAGCAAGCTCATTTCCCAGGCATATGATGGTGCAAGTGTCATGAGAGGAGCCACCGGTGGTGTGCAGAAGAAGGTGCAAGATGTGTATGTGAATGCACACTATGCCCACTGTTATGCTCACCAACTTAACCTCATCATGCAGCAGGTGACATCTCACATCCCAGTAGTGAATCAGTTCTTCTCTGACCTGGCTGGATTCCCTGGATTTTTTTCAAAATCTCCCAAGAGAACCAGTGTGCTTGATAGAGTGATAGAGTGGTGGCACACAGACTCCCAAGAGCAAGCACAGTGAGATGGAACTTCCATATCCGTGCTGTGAACACTGTGTTTGAGCACAAAGATGACCTCATCCAGTGTTTTGAAACCATCAGCGACTCAGGGGAGTCTGAACCTACCACTGTGCGGGAAGCTGGAAAGGTTTGTGAGGCTACTGGAGGATGATACTTTCAGCTTCTTCCTGAAACTTTTTCATCACATCGTGCCTCATGTGGACATTCTCTGTAGCCAGCTCCAGAAGCGGACCATCAACTCAGTCTTTGTCCAGGGAATCATGCAGCAGTTCACAGACAACATGCAAATGATCAGGTAAATTAATATGTATGTTGTGCTGTGTAATATTGATATTGTGTTAATGTCAATGATGCTTAAACAACTCAGCTATGATATATTCCTGGTTATTTTACCAGGCAATTAAAGCTTAACTTTTCTCTCTGGTTCTGTTCAAAGATTCCATCACTAATCTCTGTGGAGAACACAGTGCATCTCAGCAGCAGCTGGCCAAGAAACGCCGCACACAGGGCCCAGGTGAACTTCAGAGGATAGCTGCAGAGGTGAGATAGAAGCTAAATGTTTTGGTTTGTTTTTCACAATCATAGTGCTCTATTCTGCCCTATATAATTATGGGGAAATTAAGTTTATGTTCCTTTGCTCTGTCCCTATCATAGGGTGTCTGCAGGTTCTCTAAAAGTCATTAAATTGTCTTAAATTTGAATTTGTGAAGTTTAGTTGCCACAAATATTTTATCAAATTTCATTTACCCATCTTTTCATTTTTTTTCAGTCAAAATGAGTCAAGCTCTTTTGTGTGAAAGTCTTTTAAACCTACCACTGAAACTAATACTGTATTTATACTTTATACTTCCACTTACCTGTTAGTAAGATATAGATTAACCTAACTCACTCTAATAACCATATTCCTCCATAAATCCTACACTGTATAATTTTTCACTGTAAATTTACAGTAAATTACGGGCTACTAGTGGCATTACTTTCACAGTAATTGCACAGTACATTACTGTGAAATATTCACAATAAATTACTGTAAATGTTTCACAATAATGTACTGTAAACATTTCACAGTAAAATACAATGCATCTACAGCTGTATACTGTAACTTCACAGTTGCCATGCCCATGGAATTACTGTAATATAGTAGTATTTAGCTGTGGAATTACAGTATCTTGCTGTATGTAAATTACTGTAATTGCCTGTATTTTTTTTAATTTTTACTGTGAAAGTAATGCAACCAGTAGCCAGTAATTTACTGTAAATTTACAATTTAAAAAATACTGTAACATATTGCAAATTTGACTTGTTACCTGTGATTTTACCACACAAACATGCTTTGGATTTGCTAAATTAAAAGTCAAAACAAGAACAAAGAAAACAAAGACAATACTCATTTTAATTTTTTAATAATTATAAAATCAATTTATAATATCAAATTCAACAATTTACTAGAGCTGTCTCTGAACATAAACATGAACATGAATTTTCATTTCTAAAGAGCAGATTCAGCTATTAAGTGCTGATATATTCATTCCCTGTCCAATGTCAATATTGACACCAGTATTGATGTGTTACATGGCTGGGGTAGTTATGTAATCAGGTTACAGCTCAAAATCATACTTTGATATCACTCACTGAATGTATGAATCAATCAATCAATATTAAATCGAATCAATATCAAATTGTGATTAATCGATAGCAGGAAATTGGTTACCATACCCAACCCACATGTCAATTTACAACTTTTAAACATACAGTATAAACAATGCAGTATAAACAATTTACAACTTATGAACATAATATGAACATACTTAAGTCAACTACGTAGCAATTTCATATTTACATTGACCACTCAAAGTCAACAAGTTTTCTTTGGAGCGTGCTCACGTGTTGACTGATGCCTCCATGCTTCTTCTTTGAATTTGAGCCCATCTCAGGGTTAATGCCCAAAAAGCAACTGTAAACAATAAAGCAAAGACAACTTTCAGTTTTACAGATTTAATATTGCATTGTTTATCCAAGGCACATGCAGTGGTGCCCCTTCTTCATTAACTAAATCCAACCTACACCAAAGAAATTAGTATTGAAAGCCAAGCAAGATTTATACAAGCAAGCAAATCAGTCGTGTAGAAATTGAGATATACATGCAAACATTGTAATGAAAATAGTAGTGGAAATTCCTGAGACAATAATGCACTAAAGTTGATGAAGTTTACCAAACATGTCCACAGCTCACATGTTGTGTGCTCTCTTTGCCATGCTATCAAAAGGAGAAAGTTGAGGAGTGCTGAGCTGCTGAATTTGATTCAGATTGACCAAATACAGAGGATGCTCATGTGGTCCCATCACCACCTGTCCTTCAGTGGGCAGCATCCAAGCGCTAGGCTTCGTTATGTCGCCTGAAATGAACAGAGATGCCCATCTTGCACTATTTTAAAAAAGTGGAATGCTGCACAAGAGAGCAATGCTTGTATGTCATTCATTTAAATGTTCAGCAACATCGAATGCTTTTTAAAACTGTATCTCACTCGACCATTGTTAGTGGTCTAACTGACTGTCTCTTGCAAACCTGACGCCAGAGAACATTGAGCCCTACCTTGCTTGTGCAATTTTTAAGTCTCCAAGATTTGGTTTTAACTAGCGACGCCCTGATCATGTTTTTTTTTTTTAATCATCTATCACTGATCTCCATCATTAATGAGCCATATCGGTTGATCCAGTCTTTTTATTGACAGTTTTTGTATAGCTTCAGCTTCAAAAAAAACTCGAAATGCTGCCCGGTGCAAATTTACATAAGCAGTTAACAAGTAGCTCAGCTGATGTTAGCAAACAGTCCAGATGTAGTGACTTTTTTGTTCATTTTTAAAATAACCACATACAGCTCGAAATATCAATATAAAATCCAGATATCAACAGTACCTTGGACAATCAAGCAGGGGGTGCTTGGTAACGTCACTGTCCTCTGCACATCAGCGGCTGTGACACACGACTGTGAAATAAGAAATAACAAAGCATTGTAGCGTATTCAACATGGTGCATAAGAGACGTTTCACTGGTTCCAATGATTTAGAGGTTAATCAGAGCGAATGTTATGTGTCAACATGTGAATGAATGCGATTAAATTACTGACTAAGCTCAATTTGATCCAAATGTCATTTGCCAGTTTGATGAGACATTCAGGGGTGGATCAAAGTACAATATCAAAAAGAGAACCACTTGATTTTCTCAGATTATTTACACAGTTTTATGTGCTATTTTTACCTCAACAGCCTGCTCCACAGGTCACTGTCCTTGTTGTTTAAACTGCCTCTGCAAAAGAATAGAGAGCAATTAGTGACAAATCATATACTTTAAGCTGGAAGAGATTAGTAGTCAATCAAACACTCATCCCTCCCATCAATATGACCACCAAATGAAAGCACATGATTTGAGCTTTCCAAAGATATAAGTTATCTCTCTGTGAGGCAAAGCTTTGTGGAGAAAAACGGCTTTGTAATGACTTAGCTGCTGCAGCTGGAGGCTAACGTTAGCTTACTTTAGCTTTGACCTTCGCTATTTAGCGGCGAAAACACAGCGTATTCTCGGTCAAATAACTCACACACTAGACCTCATAACGACATGTGGAGACCAATAGATGAAAACACATGATTTGAGCTTTCCAAAGATATAAGTTACTTCTCTGTGAGGCAAAGCTTTGCGGAGAAAAACGGCTTTGAAATGGCTTAACGGCCAAAAAAGTGGAGCATAAAGTGAGTTACCTTGATCCAAAAGAGCGTTTATTTACTAACATTAACTCTCACAACGAATAGAAGTTGTGACAAGCTGTCAAAAATGTAATGATGTTAACCTTACCTTCGAGCTCTTCTATCGGTATGTGTCGGGTCGTAACATTATCCACCACGAATGTATAAAGAGAACGGTATCCTATCCACCGGTATCCACCTGTCGTCTCTTCTTGGTCCCACAATGCAGTGCAGTTCAAACGCGATTCAAATTTTACAGTAATTTGTTGTGTTATCAAAGAGGATGGTTTGACTACAGTATTCTACTGTGAAATATTACAATACAATGTTGTTAAATCCTGGTATCAGTTATTTTCACAGTAATTTACTTGATTTCACAGAAAATTATAAATTACAGTATTATATTGTGACTATTACAGTTAAAGCCTGTAAAGTGATAATATGGTAAATTATTGTGAAATATTACAGTAAAATATTGTTAAATTCTGGTAACATTTTACAGTGTACTTCTGCATGGGACCACACACATAGTACATACCTTAATACTTACCTGCAATTCTTGAATAAGAAAGAATATATATATATATATATATATATATATATATATATATATATATATATATATATATATATATAAAGAGAGAGAGAGAGAGAGTGAGAGAGGCTTATATCCATCTCCATATTTTTTTAAATTGGTGCTTTCATTTTTTTAGGTTTGTGACACTATCCTGGGCCATGCTAAAGAGAGGTTCTCCTTTACCAAACACCTGATCAGTGCTACACTGCTGCAGGGAGACAAATTCCAGCAGTACAACAGCCAGTTCCGTGAAGCAGCTCTGAACACCACCATGGAGGCTTACCCACTGCTGAACAAGAACAAGCTGAAAACTGAACTGTCTCTATATCTACAGCAATGATGAATTCAAGAACTGTAGTGGAGCTTTGGCTCTGTACCAGCTCTTCATGGAGAGCAATCTTCAGGACACTTTTTCAGAGACTGTGGCTCTGCTGAAGATCCTCATTACAACTCCCATGACTACAGCTGAATCTGAGCGGTGCTTCTCCACACTGAAGAGAATCAAGACCTTCCTCAGGAACACAATGTCACAGGATCGTCTTAATGCACTGGCCATTCTCTCTATGGAGAAGAAAATGATCAAAGACATCCACGACTTTAACCACAAATGCACCAGCAGCCACTGGGTCAGACCACATGCAGCAAGAGCACTTCGCTCATCTACGTCAGCTGGCTGACTTACTGGTACCCCCATCGCTGAGAGCAAACAAAGCCCACTCAGTGAAGTTGTGACTCTTCTCTGTGTTGCCACCTCAGTGGTGGAACAAACTCCCGAGCATTGTCAAGACAGGGGAATCACTCTCCATCTTCCACAAAAGACTCAAGACTCATTTGTTCAGACTTCACCTTGAGCCCGCATAGCATGACTCCCGTAAATGTAAATTACTAGGGGTTCCATGACTAAAGCAGGTGATATTGTCTCGTGCCTCTAAAAAGTTTAAACTGTTGGGAAATAAGATTATTTGTAGATACAGCAGCATAAGAGTCAACAAACAGAGCCCATTTCCGAAAATCCCGAAACCTAACATGCATTTCCAAGTTTTTTTTAATATTCATAATATATGCCATTATCTTTGAAAAACAGCTGATCAGTGATGTGAGAACATCTAGAATTAAATCAAATGTTCAAGAGTGGGTTAAGTTTTAAATCAATTACAACACTTATCTATAACATTTTTTTTTATTTTTTATTTTTATTTATTTATTTGCAATATACAACAGACAAGTAAAATTAACAACTTCCAGAAGAAGCAGATTGTGCAGATGAGATCAGAAAACCCGGTGAGGCTTATAGAGTGAATCTCACCTCCTTACTTCAATACAACATTAATGAAAAAAAAAATAATCCACAACATATAATAATAATGATAATAATAATAATAAAAATAACAAACCAACAACAATAATAATAACAATAACAATAATAATACACTAAATAACCAGTAGCCTTAAAATTATTTACAGCATGAAATCAATATACAGAAAAGATATAAATAAAATGCGTGTATGTGTATGAGAACACTTAAGCATAAGTACAGTATATCAAGTCAGGTTCATCAAGAATATCCTGAGCTTATGCTTGAATTGATCTATAGAAGTAGACTGGGATGACATATGAATATATCTGTTCCATAGTTCTGCCCCTTTGTATCTTATAGAGAATCGACAGAGTTCAGTACGGAACTTTGGGAGATGTAACCAATTAGCCTGTCTTGTGTTGAGTTTATGTACTTCACTGTTAAACTGAAAAAATGCTTTACAGGGCAAAGAAAACTGATGATGCTGAAATATATTTTTGAAAATAAATACACTAGTTAGATATTTGTTTAAGTTAAAAACTGATAAGATATTCAGTTGTTTGAACAGAGGGTCTGAGTGAGCAGACCAGTCACTGTATGTAGCAATTCTGCAGAACCGTTTTTGTAATATATAAAGTTTATGGAAATAGGTCGGGTAAGTAGCTCCCCAAATTATATTACAATATATTAGATATAGATAGATTAAACTATAATATCGAGTTAGGAGACATTTTTGATGAACCAAACTTCGAAATTTACAAATGATTCCAATAGATTTCGATATTTTATTGCAGACAAAGTGAATGTGACTCTTCCAACTTAAATGTTCATCAATCAAAACTCCAAGGAAGTTTGTCGAGGAAACCTGAGAAATTGAATTATTTCCTATAGACAGACAAATGTTAGAATTACAGTATTTCTTATTTTTTGAAGTAAATATAATAAAATTAGATTTTTTAACATTAAGAGATAATTTATTTAATTTAAATCATTTGGAAATATTATCTAAATCATTATTAGCTTTGTCCATAAGTACAGATAAATCAGTATGTGAGAGAAATAAATTAGTATCATCAGCAAAAAGTACAGGAAACATAAAAGACAACGCTGCTGCCAAGTCATTGATATAGATAAGAAATAAGAGTGGTCCTAAAATATCTTTATCACTTATCTTCCTCATAGAAAATATAAACACCTGTTTTCCCCAAATCTCTGTGATTAACATATTGTCTGTCAGAAGCTTCTCATAGCTTCTACAGCAAATGTGTGTGTGTGTGTGTGTGTGTGTGTGTGTGTGTGTGTGTGTGTGTGTGTGTAATTGCGTGTGTGTGTGTGAGAGAGAGAGAGAGAGAGCTCCCTGATGCTCTCCATGCTCTGTGATTTTATTGACATCACTTATTCATGACCCTGCTGTCCCACACAAGTCCACTTAAAATCATTGTCACTACACCCAGTTTGAGTGGTGCTGATCTGCATTTCACTGTCATTTGCTCTGTGTGTGTGTGTGTGTGTGTGTGTGTGTGTGTGTGTGTGTGTGTGTGTGTGTGTGTGTGTGTGTGTTTGTTTGTTATGGTAATTCAAATGGTATTTTAGTCAGAGCTGTGTTGACCTGTGTGTGTGTGATATCTGTGACAGTGGTCAAATATTGGACGTGAAAAGAGACAGCAGGTCCATATCAGTCAGTGCTCTCTGTTATAAAAATCAAGCCTGCATTATCCATCACTTGATCAGCTCTTTGTCGACTTGTCTTATCTTCACACTCTGCAGAGGAACATAATCTTTATCTAAATACCTTGTTTTGTTCTTTATCCACAATCAAAAGCTCAGAGCTGGAGGCGGAGGCCTGATTGTGGACTTGAGTCTGTCTTGCATGACGTCCTTGTCTTCCTCCTCTCAAATCTGTGTCTCCAGCAGTCCCTCTCTAAGCCGGGGAGAGTGGTCTTCTTGATCCTGCGGAAGCTGTTTGAAGAGTTTTAGTCCGTCTTTCCGCTCTGACTGACAGCCGCGCTCCCCTGGCAAGTTGCTGGCCTGAATCCCCCCCAGCTTTGGGTCTCTGCAGCCAGCTCTCGTCCAGGCCTGATCCCACAGAGGAAAGCCTCAGTGCCATCAGGACGGATTTGACAGTCCTCGCTCATCCCAGGGATGTCCAAAGTGGTTTCACAGTGAGTGAATGAACCCCTCCCACCCTTGTTCCAACTGCTGCCTACTGCCTTCGTGTGACAAGCAAGTGTGTGTTCAGTGGAATGTGTCTTAATCATGGAGGGTTTGTATTTTCAGTCTCTGTATGTTAAGATATCAATGAAGCACTGAAGAGATCAAGTTGTGGTCAAGGTTCTCTGTTGGTGCAACTTTTCACCACTGGATCATTATTTCATGAACGTGTGTGTCAGGAGACAGACAGGACATCGACTGGGTCAGGAAATGGCTGGAGTGTGTAGACAGAGGAGAGGGAGGTGAGCTTCACTGATAAACCTGCTTCAGTCCCAGACAAGAAAGGAAGCTGTGCAGCCAGAGGGGAGGGGGACACTATGGATCCAGTATTGGGACAGGAGTCCAGCCCCTGCCAGCCATTGACCAGGATCCCAATCAATCAGGAAGCCATTTAGTAGCCTGCTCTAAAAATAAAGTGACGAAGCACCTGAGAGGGAGCAGTGAACAGGGTCAGCTCAGAGTCACAGCTGACCGCCCAGAGACATCGTCCCCTCTCGCACCGATCGCCTGAGGCAGGAAGTGGATCAGAGCGCTGCTGCAAACCTCGGAGATGTTTTTTCATAATAGAGCCTACAGGTTTATGTCACCTGACCCCTGACCCTCAAATGTTATTGACATATTTCCTTGTTCATGGGTCGATCCTCCTACCAGGAGCCACAGATCTTTTAGTTTAATGCACCATACAGTAAGAAAACCTGGACTCAGTTTCTTTGAAGTCTTCAAATGACCAGTGTCACTGTCGTTAACATTTTAGGAAGGTAGAGCAGAACAGTGAGCATTGGTTGACAACTTCTATAAAGTCTCTATCAAATTTTAATTAATTTTGGTCTTTCTCATCAGTTTATGTAGATGTTTTGCTTCAGTTATTAAATTGAATTTAGAGCTGCATGATTAGACAAAATATTATGGAAAATTGCAGTGTGGCATGGTGCAAAATCCTAATCGCAGCGGCTACAATTTTTTGATGAAGGTTAAATCTGTAATTTTAACATTGTATTATTAAATGTAAGAAAACATGTGTTTTCTTCAGACCTCAACATGTCATGATTCTTTTTTTTTAACCTTTTTTTTATTCATTTATTTGCATGTACAAAGAACATGAAATCATCATGGGTGTTACAGTTAATCCAATCCAATCCAATTCACCTAATTTATATAGCACAATTTTAACAAACACATGGTTTCCAAAGTGTTGCACAAAAGGATAAAACAGAGATGAAAATATGCATGTATACACATAAAAACAAATAAAATCACATAAAAACACATAAAATCAACACTCTACATAGTGTCAAAAGCCAAAGAAAAGATAAGTTAAAATCAAAGTATACTTTTACACATACATCGTGGTATAATGTCATACTATTCAAGGTGCATACACAATCCATCTTTCTTAACGTTCAGTAACGTTCTAACTGAAGTCTTAAAACAAAAGTAAGTCTCTCAATACAGTAAATTTCTATAATGATCCCGTGCCACTGCTCTAATGTTGGAGGGTCTTGTTGCAACCATTTCCTAGTTATAGCTTTCCTACTTCTTGCCAAAAGTATCTTTAAGTATTTATCCTTCTGTAGGACTGTTTGCGGTATTTTACCAAGATATAAAGTAACAAAAGAAAAAAATCGAAATCCATCCCATTTATTTTATATATCTCGGTAGCCACCTCTCTCCAGAATGACTGGATTTTCGGACTGGCCCAAAAAACATGAAAGTGATTAGCCATAGAGGTTCCACATTGCCTCCAACAGAAGCCTCGGCTCTGTGTGCCTGTTTGCGGTGCTGTTATTTTAAGGGTTATAAACAATCCAGCTGAACTCTCTCAGTGATCTTGAGTTTGCAGTCGCTTGTGTCTCACATATTTCCGTCCAGATCTCTTCTGATATTTGTGTTTCTGACTCCTTCTCCCATTTTCTTTTAATGGATAGCGTAGAACGATTTTTAGAGGCTTGTATACTTTTGTATATTCTTGAGACCAACGTTTTATTGTCTTTTTTTTGGTATGCATCATGAAATATAGAGATCAACTTGTACTCCTTCTCCTCTTTGACCTGGAATTTTCTATAATAATAGTCTCTGACTTGCAGGTATCTATGGAAGTCCTGCTTTTCCAGTTCAAATGTGTCTGAAATCAACTCATAACTCTGAAATGTTCTATTTGGGGTGAGAGAACAAAAAGACGTGAAACCTCTCCAAACCCATTGTTTGAAGCCCCCGTGCAATCTAGCAGGTTCGAATTCTGGATCATATGCTACCCAATTCAAAACCCTATGCTGTTTCTCTATTTGTAACTTCCTCAAAACCTTAAACTATAGCTTAAGAGTGAATAAAGTCCATTGATTCAAGCTGTTATAATGTCTTTCAGCTTGGCTTTTATTTCCTATTATAGATTGTATTGGAATTTTTATCTGTGTAATTTCCAAGCTTTTCCATTTGGATTCATAATTTGGAGTGCACCAGTATACCAAGGGTTTCAATTGCGCAGCATAATAATAATCCTGTAAGCATGGTAGGGCTCTTCCTCCCTTCTCTTTTTTTCAGCTGCAGTGTCTTGAACTGAACCCTAGGTCTTCTACTGTTCCAAACAAACCTTGAGATCAAGGCATTCCACTCATCAAATTGTTTTTGGAGTACCTCTAGAGGCAATGACTGGAAAAAATAAAGAAGCCGCGGCAACACATTCATTTTAATTAGGGTTCTAACCCCGAAGGGGTAGAACCCTTCTAAAATTGTGCCGGTTTATTATTTTTTGTTGTCCGGAATGGGCCAGAAACTTGAAACTTGGCCCAATGATTGGAAATGATGTGCATCAACTATTATTAAAATATGAGCCCAATCAGCCAGATGGTGGCGCTGTAATTGAAGATTAGAAATGCATTTTTGGGAAGGCCACGCCCCTCACATCGTAAGTCTGATTGACTTGAAATTTGACACACAAGTCCAGCTCCATGTGCTCTACAAAAAGGCCAATTGGACCATGAAGCTCCGCCTACCTAGATGTTTTGCTAATTTGCATAATGTAAAAAACAGTAAAATGAATAGAACTTTTGAAAGATTGACTCTATCAACACCAAATTTGGTATACGGCTTTGGGGGAACAGACATATTACTATTATAAATGAGCCAGATTGGTCAAAAAACATGCTCCGCCACGGACCAATGTATTTTCACAATGGGCGGTGCTTAGAAATGATTGGCCATAATTCCCACACCCTTTGGCCTATCATATATATATATGGTGGGACCCTGATGATACTACGAGCAAAGTTTCATGTTGTGTCGAGCCTTCTTAGTGTTTTAAAAATAGTGATTTTGATGCTAGCGTAAAAGTGCCCCATGCACGCCCATTGAAATTGAGTTTGAGCTGAAAACGAAAATACAGCCAATCTTAAAAGTGCCTCTTTTGTCGTAATTATGCTTCTACACGAAGGTTTGACTGATATACATTCACAAAAAAAGCCCAAGTTGCATTTTGGTGAGAGCTTCACTTTAAGCAGAACAGGTGTTATGTGAAGCTTAAATGTTTTATACGACTCGGATGGATATCAGAAACTGGAGCCTTATTAGCTTTCAATCTTGAAATGGCTTTATTCAGTTCTTCCGTTATCTCAGCCATCATTTCTTTATTTTGTTGTTCTATATATGGTAGGTTTAGTGAACTTAGAAAAGACTATTGCCAATGGGGGTGAGAGTCCCAAACTACTGACCAAACATTCTATTTTAGTGATAGCTGAATATATAAACATGTATCTGCTCTTTTTATTTCAAAACTGTTTTTAATACATGAAAATCATTCTGAAATAAATATGGATTACAGGCTATTTTTAGCAACCCTAACCCTAGGGTTTTTACTAACCCTATCTTTATAGGGGGCTGACAGACAGCTGCTGCTGATGACGATGCACTAGACGTATCTGTTCGAACGACATATTTATTTTAATTATACTCTGACTCATTGAACATTATGTGAGAAAATAATTTGTGTTTGAATTTCTGTCATTAATAAATATTTCCTTGTCTTTTTTTGTGATGGTAAAAAGAGCAAGAGAGAAAGAAAAATCCCCACAGATTGCCTGCAATGATGCTAACTGGCCTGTCATTGAACACAATGTTGCTCACCTTCTTCACTGGGACAGGGAGGGGGCAGTTATGGGGAGACTGGGCTGCTGCTGACTCATCTGTTGTTAAGTCTGCTAAAAGGAGCAGGGACAATGATTTAATATGAATATCTCCCTAAACGTTTCCCTGCACTGATTAAATGTTGATGAAATGTAGGCTAACACTGGTCTGTAGCTAGCTAGCTTATTTAACTATGGATATTAAGCCAACAGGTTAATACCACTCACAGACTGAAGGCTACCCACCTTTCTTGGTGAAAAACTGGGTTACAGATTGACACTCTTTCCTTTGTCTTTTCTCTCTCTCTTTCCTTTTTTGAAAACCAGATTTTGATTTAGGCAACACTGTGATCACTGCAGTTATTAAACACCATCACTGATAAGTGCTAAGGCAGGACCAAACCATTCCATGCAGATACAGGGGAGGGGGGGGGGGAGGTGGGTCAATTTGGATGTTTACTTTTTGGTCAATATTATTTAACTTTTATTGCCAAAAACAAGTAAAAACAAAGAGAACATTAATTTTATTATTATATTTGAAATATATACTCAATGATGATGGTTAGATAATTTTATATTAGTTTTTTTATTTACCTATTTTTTGGGGCCCCTGTCAGTCAGGGGCCCTTGGAATTGTCCTAACTTTTCCCCCCTATAAGGTGCCCCTGTTTATAGCTGTAACATTCCTGGTGAACTGATTAGAGTGCAGTAATAAGTCATCCACTTTACATGGGGGTTATAACACTTTTTTTTTAAGCCCAGTGTTAAAGATGAGGGTCCAAGCTGGGGGTTTAGTCCCAGATGTCACGATGATATTTTACTTAACAGTCACTGGGTTCACCTTCTATAGAGGTACATGGCTCCAGCCGGTAGCCACTCACCCCGCTGTAGTGTAGAGAATTTTACCCTCGGGCGTTTCACTTGCCAGCAACAGGTGCTCCCGATGGAGCACGCTGAAAGCTCCTTAGTGTCTCTCTTATCCGCCCGTGGTCCACTACCTATCTGCGGCGATCTGCACCTGCCTTCTCCCACGTTGCCAATCTCCGCTGCTTCAGCGCTACAGAGTCTGGCTCCTTAAAGTTTTCCATAGAGAATCCTCTCTTCTTCAGGTCTTTACCTGCCTCTGCCTCGCTCTCATTGACCTGGATGCTGCTGTCAAAAAACACCTTCAGAGTAGCTGGATGTGGCGTTTGGAAGCGAATCCCTTTGGCTTTGAGCTCTCTCAGAATCCCCATACATGCCTTTCTTTTCTTCAGAATCTCAGGAGGATAATCTTGATCGAAATAAATCCTTTTCCCCTCGCAGCGAACATCTTTCTTTGTCCACGCAGTATGCAATACCTGTTCTTTCACTCTGAACTCGAGGAAGCAAATCACCAGTGATCTAGGCGGTGCATCTTGGGGAGGCTTTGGGGCAAGTGCCCAGTGGCAGCGCTGCATTCTGAGGTCCATATCCACAGCCGGCAGGCTGACTTTTGATTTTATTAGCTTCGTTACGAACTCCGATAGATTGGATCCCTCTGATCCCTCCGGTACTCCGTATATACGGAGATTGTTCCGGCGTGAGCGTGCTTCTAGCTTGGTTAGCTTGGCCTGCAGGGCCTCTTGGCTCTCTAGCACCTTGGTGAGAGCCTCCTTCGCTGCCGTGTCCCATTCTTTAATGTCGGATTTACGCTGTTCGGCTTCCGCCACTCTTGTTATGGTAGCCTGTAGCTCACCTGTAGCTTCCTGGAGTTTCCGGTTAATTTCTACTCTAAACTCAATCAACTCCTACTTCATGTCGTAACGAAAGGAAAGTCTGAATTCACTCCTTTCACTTTTAAGATCCAACCTGAGAGCACATATCTCTTTATAGATGGCTTGCATGACGGGTCTAGCTACTTCTTCGTCAGCGTCGCCATTGTTCTCATAGTTTCCCTCCTCGCTGTATGTTTCTTCCACTGTCTTTCCTTTATCACGTCTTGAGCCTTGTTTATATTTAGTCTTTTTTTGTTTATCCCCTTCCATGCTAAGTTTCAGTGCAGTTTTTTATCTTAATGTTCTTCAAAGGGGATAAATATCCGATTGGTTGGGAGCGGGGTTTTTAGGCTGCCATTCGCTTCAGCGCCACCGGAAGTCTCCACCTCCCCATGATTCTAATAGTTTTTTCAGTGAAAATAAATCTGTGACACAAACATAATCATTCCCACTTATCTTGAATAAGTTGAACAAATTCTCACTTTCTGTGGCTCTGCTTCAGAAAATGAAAATGTTATTCGCTATTGAAAAACAGCATTTCCCACTAGTAACCCTTGACTGCCCTCTGCATGTTTCATAGTTTTTAAAGGAATTCTTGCCACCAGTTCAAGGGCAACTCCAGAGGTGTTGCCAATTAAAGAAATTGTTCATTTTCCGCTTTTTTTCCAAACTCTACTGTAAACCTACACCCATTTCAAAACTCTTTAACGACAAATAAGTAGAAGCAAAACGTTTAAAACTAATGCAACACAACAATAAACAAACATAAAAGCTCAACCTTTATTTTCCAGAGTTACAAGTGATCCAGAAAAATGCTTGAACACGGCACACTTCCATCCGTGGACATACCTGATGTCATAATAGAGACAATAAACTGTTCCCCTGAAGTAAAATATCACTTTAAGCTGCTTCACTCTGTTTGGGAGCCAGCGGGCCGACGGTGGTGCCAACATGGAGTAAATCTTCCCGGGTTTGTGTGTAAAAGCCTGAGCGAGGGAAGGAGGAGGTCAGAGGAAGACTGCTGGGGAGGAGGAGTGCCGAGCAAGGCCAGCGCTAAGACTCCTCAGTCCTGCCCACAGGAGATAAGTGTCCGTTACCTTCCATTTCATACACCAGACCCTTAGAATATGTACGGTATGTATATGATATGGAGATGCACAAACACACACAATATCCAGATTATCTGCTGGAAGAGGTTTACACAGACCTCCCATCCTGAGCCCAGCGTGCACACACACAGACACACACAAACCCATTTTTACACACATGAACATATCCAAAGATAGCATTAAATGTGGTGAGGACAGCGTGCATCCGGTGGTGGCTGTGTGGAGAATCGGCCTGACTAAGCTCTGAATTTACATGGCTAAGCAAAGTTGTTAACCCTGAAAGGCAGGGCCAGAGAGGGAGCTAATGGGATTTCTCTGTTAATTAAATTTATGAAAAAAGAGTGAAAGAAGGAGATCGAGGAAGGGATGGAAAGATAGAAGAAGTAGTAGAAGAGGAGGAGAGACATGCAGTTCCTTAACATTGTCTCTGGCAGTAGGAACAGAGTGTGTTTGCGTGCACCTATTTTATGCACATTTTCAAAAAGTTTTACTGGGTGGAAATGCACAAAGGAAAGTTTCTATACTTGGCTGAGGTAGAGAAAAGGCAAGAAGCAAACAAAGCTGACAAAAACAGATATTTTGACTTCACAGTGATCATGTGATACCTGCTTCTGCTTCTGAAGACAAAACACTCATGTCACATTGTCACTCATGGTGAGAGTCTTCCACCCCACCAGAAAGACCAAAAATGAAGAGCAAAAAAGGGCTGGAAGGGCATTAATCATAACAGTTGAATGTCATACCTGTCTGTTGTACTAGAACGACTGATACAAACAGTAGAAGAGAGATGAAACACAAATCATTAACTCCAAAGAAGTGTATATCTTTGGTTGGAAGCAGTGTGGTGTGCCATTACTGTAATTACGTCATCTTGTCACAACCTGTTGAATGTATTCACATGGCTATACCAAATGAAAACATTGATTCATTACTTTGTCAATTTATTTCAGAACTGCTCAATCTGTGCAGCACTGTGAAACTAGTGTGTGAAGGAAAAAGAAGAGGAAGAGGAGGAAAGGCCAATCACAATGTTCTAGAAGGTCAGGCTGGTAGATTTTTGAGACTTTCTTGAGTTTAAGTTTTCCCATGTCTTGTTGTGTTGAGTAATGACTGTGCCTTTAAGGAACAGTTTACCTGAAAAAATACATATTTTCAAAATATTCAGTCATTATCTACACCCCCATGCCTGTCTAAAGTTGGACAAAGTTTCGTAGTCAACGAAACTGCTGGAGCTTTACAGAAAAGCGGCATTGCAGCATTCTCCTAAACAACTGACGTAGCTGAAGAAGGGGAACAACCGAGACCTCAATGTGCAGTCGAGTTTGTGTGCCCACTTTAGGAGCACTAGGCAAGATGGAGCTACTTTCTAAAGAGGTAATACTTCAAATGATCTACACTTAAGCTCACAAAAAGGATGCATTTATAACAGTATTACTTCACTATTGCAATCCCTCTCCCTTGAGTTAACTAAGACATAAGGGCTATTTAAACATATATACATAAAGATAAAGTTGACATGTCGGTTGATGTCAGCTTGTATTTTCTCTCCAGGCATTAGTGTTTGAGTCGACAGCTTCCTTCAGGCTGTGTGAGCTCAGTCTCGACTTCGCAACACAAACCCTGCAGCAGCAGGAAGGTCTTGTTCCCCCGTTTGCCCCGGACTGAGTGGGCAGAAGATAGTGATGAGTGGGGAAGAAGAAGTAGAAGAAGAGAAGAAGAAGGGGTCAAGTATTGTAGTGAGTGAGGGTGTGCTGATGGGGTAGGAAATTACCCCAGAGTCTGCACATTCTCCTGTGCAAACACACAAACACGCACACCTTGGTTTTCCTGGGTTTGGTTTGCTGTTTTAGTTTGATGCTGAGGCAGATTTCTTCGTGATCCCCCCCCCCCCCCCCCCCCACACACACACACACACAGACACCTCTACTAACAAACACATACACCCCCAACACCCCCCAATGCACAGACACACACACACTCCTCACCCCTTCGCCCTACGAACCCGGCACAGTCAGCATCGGCATGGCAACGCCAATCGATGCTCCGCGCCCCACTGAGCGTGTCCACACAAGGCCGAGCGAAGGGCCCCTCCGCAGGGGATTGTGGGAAATCTGATTTATGATGCCCGCGGTGTTGCTGACCAGTAACTTTTGCTCCCTCTCTCTTTGTGTTTCCCTTTGTCTCTCCATCTCTCTCCCACTCACACTCTCTCCTCTCCGTGACTTACCTGCCTAATTCTGTGTTTCTGCAGAACGTTGTCGCTTTATGAAAATGAGAACGACCATCGAAGAATCACCTGAAACTTCAGAGAGAGAAACAACACAAGTAAAGTGAACTCCACGGCGGGGGACTGACCAGAGGATAAGAATGGGCTTGTCAAGGAGGATGGGGTGAGACAAGGAAGTAGAGAGAGAAAAGATGATTCCATTTCATAGGGATTTGCTTGCAGGAGGAAGAGGATGTAGAGAGGATTTTCACGGCTGCTTTGGTGCTCAGCCTCTCTCATCTGCTGTTGTCTCTGCCCTGGCACTCCCGGTGACGTTTCACCCACCAAGCAGAACACATGCACACGCACACACACACACACACACACACACACACACACACACAGACACACACACACACACACACACACACACACACACAAGTCCATTTCACATGTTCAGGCCTTCTGATGGTTGAAGGTCAGTTATGATAAAATTAGTGGATCGATCACAAAACAAACTTAATAGTCAGCGAGATTTGAGAGCAAGCAGGGATATATTTGAAGAGTTTGAAGTGGATGCAGACTAGTGTCCGACCGATAGGGATTTTTTGGCCCGATAACGATAGCCGATATTAGAGGGGGTGCAATCACCGATAGCCATTATGCAACCGATACAGTGAGTTTTTGAGCTGGAATGAAAACAGATAAGATAAAGATAAAATAAAAGTGATCCCGCGTCGTGTCGGGGAGACTAGTGCTTTCTTGGTTCAATCCTTTTAGCATTGTATTTGTATTAAACTGTACCCTTTGGTGCTTTTTTGCAAACTTTTAGTAATGTATTCAATCAATCAAAAGTTACTATAGCAAGCGTGTAGTGTGGAGCGTTCCGTGTTGTCTCACAAACATGGGGAAATGAACACAGGACAATCCAGTCCACAATTATACAGCAATGGCATGTCATGTGTTGGGCTGTTTTTACTGTTTTGCTGCTCAAACATGTACTGTGCCCTTCATTATGCTAACGTCACTCATGTAGGCTAATGCTACTACTGAACATCTGCAATGATATGGGAAAGTTGCCTCGCAGTTATTAATTACACGAGAGATCTTGGCCAGGGACACTTTTGAAAGGAGCAATGAAATGTGGCCTATAATTATCGTTCCATGATGTTTTCATGTTTACAGTTACTTATTTCATGAACTAACTTGGTTGATCGGCTGACTGGTCAGGTGGTCGGGAGGTTTCGTGGTGTAGAGTGGGGGAGGGACTTCACCTAAATGTGAGCTGAGCCAAAGTCTCTGGCTGAGCTCAGCGCGCCCCACTGGACAAAATAAATCAGCACACCAACGCGTGCTTTTGTCATTGTCACACTTTTTTTCTATCGGCGCAACATTTCACCGATACGATAGAACCCCCGATAGAAATTGGGCTGTTCTATCGGGCCAGGATGTATTGGTGGCCGATAATCGGTCGGTCACTAATGCAGACTGATATAGAGCTATGAGTCTATTCGCTTCAATCCTGTGAAAGAAATTGCAGTACATGTGCAGATTTGATTGGCCTGGAAACAACAATGTTTTAACATTGATTGGCAAACTCCATCTGACAGCTGAGCAATCTCTAGATTTGTCCAGGGTGTAAATTGTCTTTCTATGGTTTAGACATCTCACAATTCATCATACTTCACACATACACATTATTCTTTTGCACATATTTCTGTGAAAATATTACCCTATAGCTGAATCAAAGTCATGTGGAATGGAAGGTCGAGAAAGACTTCAGTCTAGATGTAGGCTGTTGGTATAAAATATTTCTTGTGACCTAAACAGCAGTAAATAAAAGTTGCAGTAAATCCACCATGAACTTAAAAAAACATGTGACATACAATATTATTCACTAAGTTGTTTTTGCTGACATGTGTTTCTAACTACACATCCACAACAAGCATACAAACATTATAAATTATTTGGAGTAGTGTTTGTTTAAGGTTGATGAATGTAAGTCCAATAATTACTCTCTTTTATAGCTCTTGTTTGCTTTAGTAAGGGTAGAAATTGGGAGCATGAAACCTAAAATAATAATAATTGCCTTGCTGGAATCTACCTGTACAGCGAGCAACATTTGCTAGATACTTAGCTAGTTTACGTTGTATCAAACTTAAAGCCTTAAAGTTAGCCACAAAGTAGTACAGAACTATATACTATATATAGCTATATCTATATACTATATAGTATATAGTATTTTTATATAAAAATACTCTTTTCTCTTCATGTAAAACAAGTACTTTTAAGCAAATGTGATTTGGTGTAGCCTGCTCATCTATCCCATCATGTAGGCTGGCATCGCCAAAAACCACACTTAACCTCATTAGCTTTTGGATCTTTTTAACTGAAGAAGGCAGCATATGTCATTTCTAAAATGTTTTTTACATATAGTTGTAGGTTATGCTGGAAAAAGACTGCAGTACCTCAGTGCTTCTAATGATACTCTAAAGGTATCCATGTAAACTATAATCACAACATTAGTCTTATCCTCCTTTCTCGGGGCGTGGATATTTGCAGCACTACTTTCTGAACTGTACCTCATGGCAGATACAAGAACAAGATTCTGCATTAAACACACAGAATTATGTCATCATGGTGACATCCACGGTGCAGACAGAGTGTGTATCACAGGAAGACTCAGACTGTCTGAGTGTGTGTTGGGGCTCCAGGGGGCCTCCCATCCCCTGCTGGCATGAAGGACCGGCTCCTCTTCATTCTCTATCTCCTCCACCTCAAGAACACAGTAAATTAGAAAGTTAACGCACTGATGGGGCAGAAGATTGCCCTGCTGGGCTGTTGTTTCAGTGTGTGTTTGTATGTGTGTGTCAGCAGTAAAAGCAGCCCTCTAAACAGTGGGAGATATGCATTAGGCTAATGTGTGATTAAACACATCCATGCATGTGATTGGTTGATTTATCTGCTTTGACAGTGGTAACTGGTTGGTTTTATAGATCAATCATGAGTGGGTGCGGAGGGCGGGCCATTTGATACATGCTCGTTAGGATAGTTAGGCATCGTTAGTGTAATTTTTATTATGTAAGGGGCTAAACCTCATTTCTACTCTCCATCTCTAGTTAGACATGTAGGAATCATAACTAAATGGTTTTACCAATGGTTTTTTTTTTAATCTTTCTTTTCTTTTCTTTTCTTTTCTGCAGTTTTAGCCTCTTAATCAGAATCCGAATCTGAATCATAAGTAACTACTAACTACTACTGTTACTTACTACTAACTACAAGTTATTTGCACTTCAAATTCTTGCTGACCTGTGCAAATCAAACACATGTTTTCCTTTTAAAGTCCAGTCTATCCAGATGTTTTAGCTGCATTTAATAATCCAAAGATATCACAAATTTTTATCAAAAGAAGATTTCCATTGAGATAAGCAGTTGTCGACACCAATTGTCCGGTTGGAAACCACTGAACCATTACAGATGAAGCGGCTGCAAAAAAAAGATGTAATTAAAAAAAGTGCTGGTTGAATAATACTTGAATGAGTAATACTCCAGTGTAAAAAATAAAACTGAACACATTGCCCAGAAAGTGAGGATAATGGGGGACTCATAAAGGCTCAGCAACTTTTTTCTTTTCTTTTTCTTTTTTTACTTTGCCCAAGGAGGGGCAAAGAAATACAGGAAATATATTTTTTGAAAATATATAAAAGCACATTATAAAAAATAATCTAAAAAACACAACCTCAAGCTTGTTTCAAGAATCTACTCATAGTTTTGTTTCTCTTTTTCTCCCATTACAGTGTCTTAAACAGCAGCATGATTTGCCATATGTCGACCCCTTCAGACTGTATATAGTCTATTGTGAGGAAAAGAGGACATCTTAATCAGCCTCTGTGATGTATTTCAGTTTATGGTTTTAGTTGTGTCTCTATCTGAGTTGTAATTGTATAATGACTGTAGGAAGATGTATATTTATATATCTCATCTTGCTGTGCTGATGATGTGGCATGTTTTGAAACATTGGTTTCATAACTATATCAATACCTCATCTCTTTTTCATGCCATTGATTATCACCTCTCTTCTGAGGCACTTGCCTAGGCTTATTTCAATACCTGATTGAACTCTGCTGCTTTGCTTTATTAAGACACCACCACTCATCACAATGACACCGTCATAAAGTGGAAAATGTTAGTGGTCAACTACCGGAGGAGATGGATGGATTTTACAGGACATTAAGTTGATGAATATGAAGCAGATTTTGCAGAGGGCACTTCTTTGGTTTTAGGGCAGGTGATTGAACTTCGTCATGCTCATGGCGTGTTTTATTTGTGCAGTTGTTTATTGGTTCTGCAGAGGGTAAAGTTTGTTTTCAGAGGCTCTGCTTTGAGGCTAAGTAGCTCTGACATCTCTGCTACCCACAATACCCTGTGGGAGGAGCTGGCTGTTAGCGATATTTCCCCGGTGACGGCCTGGGCTCTGGCTTTACACCATGTTACAGCAATAAGATCTCAATTAGATGAGAAGTAAACACACACAGAGGGAGAGAGACAGTGTGCTTGAGAGAGACTCTGTTCGCAGATGTAAAAGGGCCTGTTCTCTCTGGTGTCTTGTTTGAATCTTCATGTCCCATGTGTTCGTACTGTATCCCTTTGGGCAGGATTCAATCTACAGCTCTGAGACATAAACACACAGGAACTCCGAGATGGAAAGACAACAGGGACGACACAAACACACAATCTGAAACCATGGTGATGCATCATGAGGCATTTGGGTGCGCTCTCTCAAAGAAAAGTTCAGAAGTTCAAAGTTAACACCTAGTATTAACACGCATCACAGGTGATCCAAACAAAAATGGACAGCTCTAAATACAAGTACAAGTGATCACAAAGACACATTGTGATCTGATCGCAAAACACTTGTTGAAGTGGTTTGATTTGACCAGATATATTTTGTATGCGCCCTGATGCATCCCTGATGAGGATGTCTTCAGTGCAGGATGTGATGTTTCTTATTGTGACTGGACCCCAACTGACGTCCTGAGTCCCTTTAAAAACTGCTGAGTTGCTGTGTGAGGAGCAACTTTATAAACTCTGAACTGTCTCAGATAAATTCTTCCTCCATTTTTTACCCACCTAACCCTCTCCTCTCATGTTTCTCTCATCTCCTCCCCTCTCTGTCCTCATCTCATCTGTCTTTCCTTTTCTCCTCCTCCCTATTTTGTTTTCCCGTCCTCCCGTCTCCTGTCTGCTCCATGCTCCCATCCTCTTTTGTCCTCTCTTTTTTCCTCTAGTCTTTGTGTTCTTGCTCCTCCTTCTTGAACTTTCCTTGTTTCCATCATCTCTTCTCCTCTTCTCTCCTCACTATAATCTCCTCAGTGTTTCACAGTAAGGAGGACCCTTGTCCCCATTCTCCCTCCCATTTCCTCTTTCTGTCACCCCTCCTTCATCACATCTCTTCTCCTTCCCTCCTCTATTCTTCTCCCTTCCTTTCCTTCTCATTTTCTCATCCCCTCTCCTCTCCTACTTTCCTCACTTCTCTCCTCTACTGTATCAACGGTATTTTCCTCATCACCTCTCCTTCTGCCCTACTTTTCTTTTGCATCTCTTTTCTTATTTCCATCCTCTTTTCTTTCTATCTTCCTCTTTCCTCACCTTCTTTCCACCTTTCTCCTCTATCTCCCTTTATTCTTCTACTTACTCTCCTCTTCTCTGCCCTTATTTCTTCTCCTGTATCACATCTCTCATCCTCTCCCCCCTCTCCCTTCCCTTCCCTCTCTTCCTCTTCTCACCTTCTTCCTCCTCTCCCACTTTGCCCCTTTTTACCCTAATCCTCATCTCCTTCATCCTCTCCACTTACGTTCTCTCCTTCATCACATCCTTTCTCCTTTCTTCTTCCATCCTGTCCCCCTTCCCAACCCTCTCATCCCCTCCTCTCCCCTCATTTGTAATATCTCCTCTCCTTTTTTATCCACTCATCTCCTGTACTCTCCTCGTCTCCTCTCCTTCCACCCGCATCTTTCTCCTCCTCTCTTTTCCTTATTTGGATCCTCTCTTCTCTTGTACTCCCTTTCATAACCCTCATCTTCTTTTCCTCTTCTACTCCTTTTTCCTGTTTCACATCTCTCCTCCTCTCTTCCCCCCTCCATTTCTCTCCCTCTCCTCCTCCTCTGCTTTTCTCCACTCTCCTTCTGCCCATCGTCTTGTCTCCTCTCCTCTCCTCTCCTCTCCTCTCCTCTCCTCTCTGCTGGGTCGCTGTGCTTGTCGCGGGTGATAATCCGTGTCACGGCGGCTGATTGGGGATTAGGACTAGCAGTTTATTCACGGCAGGGAGAATGATACAGCGCTTAGTGGCACAGGCTCCCGCGGCAGCCGCTCTCTGCTGAATTAGCAACATGTTTGAATGAGATAAAAGAGACAGCTTACCCCACCGCACTCTTCCACCTAATCCCTATACAGCTGTGAAATGAGCCGGGCCGATCGCACCACACCTACACCCACGCTGGCTGTCTCGCATCCTCCCTCTCTCTCCCCCACACACATGCCCACACTGTTTATACTGTACCTGCTTCCACACACACACACACACACACACACACACACACACACACACACACACACACACACGCACACACACACACAGAACAAACTCCAAACTAGAAAGCCCTTAGAGAGCACATACCTCAACTCGGACTGCACAATCCTCTCAATGTGTTATTTTAATAACAGAAAATGTTTAGAAAATGTTTCTGATACCAGAACTGCATCAAATTTCACACAGTGATAGGCGATTGTTTTTTTTGTTTTTTTTTACCATACCTTTAATGCTGCACAGCACTGTGCAAATTTTAATTTGATTTGATTTTGATTTTATTTGTCCCATAGGGAGATTTGTCTTCACTGACAATCTCAGACGACAATGGACACTACATACACACCAACAATAAATGACATACATAACAACAATAACAACAATAACAACTTATATGACAGCACAATAGCGGACAGACAGGTCAGCGGGGCCTGCTGTTCAGGGCAGCTATGGCTGCAGGGATCAGGTTTTTCCCCAGCCGAGCCCTCCTGAACTTAATGGTTCTGTACCTGCGCCCTGAAGGTAGTGGGATAATATATTGGTTCAGTGGGTGAGTGATGTCTCGTGCTATGGTGTTTGCTAGGCGAGTGATGGACTTCTTATTTAGTTCTGTGAGGTTGGGTGTGAGGAGACCGATGATTTTAGCAGCTGTGTTTGTGATGCGTGTGAGTTTGGCCCAGTTGGTGACAGAAAGCATATTAAAGAAACATGTGGAACAGTACAGAAGGATGGGTTGAATGATGCTTTGATAGAGTAGCAACAGGAGGTGGGGTGCAACGTATAGTCCTTAAAGTTTGCGGAAGGCTGACAGTCTTTGTTGGCTTCTTTTTTGAATGTCCTTGGTGTGCTGATCAAAAGTGAGCTTATTGTTTGAGTTATTCCCAGATATTTGAAAGTGTCCACTGTCTCAACTGTTTGTTTTCAAGTCAGTCATGTTGACGTAGTTCTGCCTGTATGTGAAAAAGCGTCTCATTTGACAGCATCAGTCAGGTTTCATTCTGCTTAATTTCATCAGCTGTTGCATAGTGTGTTCAGGAGTCATGATCAGTGATGCCAGTAACGCGTTACTTAGTTACTTAGTAACGCGTTACTCTAATCTGACCACTTTTTTCAGTAAAGAGTAATCTAACGAGTTAATATTTCCAAACCAGTAATCAGATTAAAGTTACTTATTCAAGTCACTGTGCGTTACTATTATTTTTGTCATTTTCCTCAGAAAAAATATATATTTTTGCTTTCTTTTTGCATCTCGGGGAGTGATGTCACGTACGCGAGAAGTCACGTTTTCAGAATGAAGTCAACTCACGTGTACCCCACGCAGTGACACAATAACAACAATGGAGGGAGGAGAGAGATGCGCGTTTTCTAGCTGGAAATACAGTCATTACTTTGAGTTCGTGTCAGCTAAATATGAGAGTATTAAGGTTCGTTGTACACTCTGTGCTGGCGACAAAGTGCTGTCAAGCTTCAGAAACACGACGTCAAAATTGAAGTCACAGCACAGTTAAGTTTACGGAAAAAGTCCCACCAGGTGGTGTTAAGCAGAGAACTGCTAGCAAAGCCACGGCCTCGACTTCTGCAGGAGGTTTTCCACCACCCAAACAACAAACGCTGGACTTCGGTGCAAAACCAGTAAGTGGGGGAGAGTCGAAGAAGTTGGTTGGGCGGTATGTTGTAGAGGAAATGCTGCACTTAAACACAGTTGATTCGCCCTCGTTTGGTGCCGTAAGAAACACGATTCCTACTACTATCAATGCCTGCTGCCTCACAGAACATCTTTTTCGTCCTACCTGGAGAAGGAGTATGCAGAGATGAAGAGAAATCTGAAGGCCACGCTGAATGTTTATGTTGGGGGGAGTTATTAATCTAACAAAAAGTAACTTGTAATCTAACTTAATTACATTTAAAAACAAGTAATCAGTAAAGCAACTAAGTTACCTTTTAAAGGAGTAATCAGTAATCACTAATCAGATTACTTTTTCAAGGTAACTGTGGCAACACTGGTCAAGTATGGAAAAAATTGAAAAAATATCAACTTTTTTTTGTTTAATACCTTATAGGTATTGGATTAAATACAATAAAATGCTTCTAAGTTATTGTCACAAGGGTGCAAATATTCAATTTGCAGATGGATCCCTCTGTTCATACCCTTATGGAACTTATATATTTTTTCCAAATATGCAAAACCTGTAACAAATTGCTGTAAATATTACATGACTTTTTAGAACACACTTTTTCTCAATATTAAATGTATATATTGTAATTGCAGTAATTAGAGCTTTGTCCCACACCTGTGGTTGCAGATTATTGTAAATTATTACCTTTTTAAATATCTTAATTGCCCTCTCAATTTACTAAATTACCCTGTTTAGTTATGATAGAAGTTATGATACAGTCATTCCTGGCCACATTTGGATCCAGTTTTCAGTGTCCAGTTGTATTTATCATCACAGTCTACCTTAGCAGAAATCTGTGGACAACTGAAAGTTGAGTTGATTTGTTGTCTGTTTCTTCTTACATGTGATTAAGCTCTAAAAATAGTCTTCTTTTCCTCAACGCATGACAACTTGAAAACCACCAGGAGACAAAGTGTGGTTCATTTTGTTAATGAGGGAATGGCCATCTCCACCAATAAGCCCAGCTGTGTATCTCACTTCATTTGGCTAGTGTTGTGTCAGCAAAATAATGCAGGGAAATAATAATGTGCAGCTATCTACATATGGAGAAGAAAAAAGTGGAGGGAGGAGAAGCGCAGGACTGGAGAATTACTGCTGATATTAGAACTGGTGGATTTGCAGTCGTCTCTTTTTTCCGCTAGGTGACCAAAGGTGATTCACCAAAAAAGCAAGCATCTTATTCTTCAGTGTCTTTTCAGGAAACAGAAAACAGAGACAGTTTGTGTCTCAATGTTGTAAATTCCATCATCATCCATCCAGATGCTAACACAGCCTGGTCACAGGTTTTATTTTTACCCAGACAGACGTGTGTGGAGTTGCTGTGCATTTTGTAATATAAATAAACCTGTCATCTGTCACTACTTTTGTCATCAGCAGGAGAAGGGCAGATATTTTCCCAAGGGTTCTGTCTTTTTTTACTGTGGCTGTTTTTTCTCTCGACTGGAAGGGTAATTTTGACAAAGATAATTTCCAGTTGCAACACAATTTCATCAGAAAGTGTGGGATGATGTACCGAAATTAAGGGAAACATCACGGGAGTTACCTCGACACATGTCTTGTAGAGATATCTGCCCCAGGATGCTGTTAATGAGGGACACGTAACACAGTCTGATTGATTTGTTAGCGATAAACAAATTGCTTCTCCGCACCTTTTAAACTCAAAAGTGAATAAAAACATATGTATACACCATCAAAAACAAATATTACTTTTTCGAGAATGTAAGCAAAAAAATTATATCGGGAGCCTTTATTTAGTCTAATCCATCCTCATAAGGGTGGAGATTGTTAAAAAATTGTTGATTACACCAAGTGTACACATTCCTCCATCACAGAGGCAAGGGGGAAATCAAACCAGCTCATCAAATACAAACATTCCATGAAGATAAACTCCTAACTTATACGGCAAAATGAAACTCTTGAAACAAAACCTAACAATCCCACTTCAAAACTGTTTTTAGCATCAACACATTAAACACATGCACTTTTGTTTGCATTCTTGCCTAGCAGCAACAACACACAGATGTGCTTTATGCAAAACACAGCTGGATTCAGTACTTTGGATGGTTTTTGACTTTAAAAGTCTCATACAGATTTTTTTTTGTGAAAGATTGATCCACTACAGTTGATCTAGACACATGAAAACAAAATGGAAACGCTTCAGAATTGATTTTTATTTTTTTTCAGGTTTTTGCAAAAGAAAAAAAAAAAAAAACACAAAGACATGGTACAGCTAGAATGTTCTACAAAACATAGTGTTGTAAGAAAACGATTGGAAGACATTTAGGCTATGGATCCTGTCTCCTGTTGGCAATTGGCCACATCACCTCATCCACATCACAGGCAATGTCCTCGCTTGCCAAGCAACGGTGGAAATATCCCCTTGCATGCCGAATCCAACCCTGTATGGACCTCAGCTCAATGTCGCCGCATGCCTCTTCCATGGATTGTAGAAGAGGCATGCAGGCATGTAGTTGACGGTCATAAACCTTCCAGCGCCATGCTGAAAAGAACTCCTCAATTGGATTCAGAAATGGGCTGTATGGTGGCAAGTTGAGTGTAATGAATCTATTATGGTTGGTGAACCAGTCCCGGACCAGTGCAGCCCGATGGAAACTGACATTATCCCAGACGACAACAAACTGGGGCTGCTCTGGCCCGTCCTGGACTACTGTTTCATGAAGTGTGTCCGGAAAGCGAATAATGAGGGCTGTGTTGTAAGGACCGAGGATGGAGTGGTGATGCAGGACTCCCTGTACACTGATGGCGGCACACAAGGTGATATTATCCCCACGCTGACCAGGGACATGCACTATGGCCCTTTGCCCAATAATGTTTCGGCCCCGACGTCTGGTTTTTGCCAAGTTGAACTCAGCCTCATCTACAAAAATGAACTCATGTTGCGGTGGAGCTGCATCAAGTTCCAGGAATCTCTAAAACATAAAAATGTAGATAATGTACAGTGAATATAGTGTGATTGAAAACACAGGACTATCACATATACATTTACACACAATACTGTAGTGTGTGTGTGTGTGTGTGTGTGTGTGTGTGTGTGTGTGTGTGTGTGTGGCTTACTTGCACATAGTCATGACGGAGGTCTTTGACTCTCGCACTGTTCCTCTCGCATGGAACTCTACACAGCTGCTTCAGTGAGATGTTGTGCTTTTTAAGGATGCGGGAGAGTGCAGATATGCTGACAGTGTTGATGCCAGCGAAGGTTATTTGATCTGCGATGATCTGCTCTCTCAAATCACGAAACCGGATTTCATTATTTGCCAAAACAATATTGACTATGGCCACCTCCTGTTCATCACTTAACATAGGCCATGATTTAAAACCTGGTCCACCAAAGTGACCCTCATGTCATCGGATATTTGTCTCCTTCTGTTGCCTGCTCCCCCTCTTCGTCCTCTTCCTCGCCCTGCTGCGGCTCGTCCTCGTCCTCTTCGTCTTTCTGCCTCCATGTTTCCAAAGTTGGCACAAAGGAGCTGAGCTCACATCAGTTGTATTTGTAGTACGATGGCTGAGACGGATTGGTCTACAATTAGATTTTAAATGTTTTCATGTTTGTGAGTCTGTTTGCTTTTCCAATTTGAGTTGTGTTTTGTATTTTAAATAGATGTGTTTTCCCAATGATTGCATGAGGTTTCCTTCATTGCTGTTGCAATCCTCAGCCCTGTTTTTTCCTTTCTTTTCTTTTGATTTCTAAGAACATGCTTGATCATCTCCAGGGTACTGTTCCATCTCATGTGAGTGTGTGTGCTGACTTTATGCCTGTGATGAAGCACCAGCTCCCTCACTAGCTGCTAAGCCCATTTTGTTCAGTTTTCTGTTTTCTTTATTTAAATTATATTTCCAATAACATTTGTTAGGCAAGGCAGAACTTGATTTTGATTTTAGGGGTCCACGGTCAGAGGAACGGAGACAATGGGCATAACGGAGCACAACAGCGGAGCACAGAGGAGCACAGAAGGTGAAGAACGGCGTCAACATCAGCCTGGAGTAAACCGAGGACCACCCACAGAGGGGAGACAGACACCGGTCGTTAGCAGCTGCAATTGGGAGAAGGTTACACTTCTCCCTCCCGCGCTCTACTGAGGGAAGGAGCCAGGATAAGAAAGTGGACGCCAACAACTGATGCACAAACTTTTATCCTCCTGCCTCGGTGTTACCGCATTATTTATACGTTTTATTGTTTTATCTGTTTTAGCTGTTTGTGCTTTTAGTTTTTTTACAGTGGAACTTTTAGTTGCGTCAGGTGCTTTTAAATAAATATTGTTGTTCCTCCATTTTGAGTGTGTTCACTATTTTAAAGCACCACTGGTTTTTAACTGCTCTCCCCCTGACAAAAAGAACCTTTTAATATTTTTATCTAAATTGTGATCTTGTTTATTTTAAGAGGTCCTAGGCCTCCAGCTAAACCTAGGTGGCGTTGTCGGCCCTATTTTATTATATATTCTTTTTTTTTAATATTAGCCTATCCGCCCAGCCTCACATTATTACCGAGAGAATTCTAGTCGTCTCCGGTGGGCGCAACCATGTTTGTCTGTCTCAACACCTCCTCCACTTTAGCTTTCTTTTCTTCATATAAGTTGTGTATCTTGGTTAAGGAGGTGGCTCTTGAAGGCAAGACCCTCTTAATCGGCCAACAAGCTGTAGCCACCCATTTAGCTATCCTTAGCTTTTGAAACTTTGTCACTTGTATAGTTGTCCAAGTGTCTCCATTGTAAATCAGCCAGCGTAGTCTGCCTTTGGGGATGGGGAGAAGAGCTCTCTGCATCAGCTGTGTGCTTGGCCAGCAAGTGGTTTTTGAGACTCGATGTACTCCAGTGGTAACTCACTTTGCATCAGCAGTAAACACAAATAACTTTCTTCTTGTGGAGAGAACCATCTGGCAGAGCTTTGAAGCTGAACCTGCCATTCAAAAGAGCCTTTTCTTTATCAATTGCTGTTCGTGGTGGGTTGTTTCTGCTTTCCATCCACAACGTTACTGCTGCATCACGACATGATTTCCCAAACTACTGGGTGGGCCAAGGGTCATAATAAGAGAGCGTGCATGCAGTAATTGCACATGGAAAATGAACAGTGTTCAGGCGAATTTGCATTAATGCGCTAATATCCTCTGAATTGTTTGCGGTTTGTTTACAGTTTTGATCTCTGGCTGTCTTTTTCGGGGCTCAGAGGCCGTGTCAGTGTCACCTCGGTGTGCCGCCGCCTCAGAGTCAGCTTTGGTTACCAGCAGATAAGCACTTTTCCCCTGATTGGTTTAGCGTCTCTTAATATCATATTGATGATAATTTCTCTGTAATGCGCCATTTGCACTAATTGTGATGCAGGGAGTGAGTAATGACATGTGACTGCAGCCGCTCCCCAGCCACTCCTCAACACTTAATCTCCTGATTGTCCCAGAGAGAGGAAACGTGACAAGATCGGCATAAACAACCCCCCACTCCCACCCCCCGAACACACACAGACACAAGCATATGCACACACCAACCACAAGCCCTTCCTCTGCTCACTCCTCCACTGATGACCTCTGATGACAGCCTCCATGGTTTATAAACAGTTCTGCTTTGGCCACTTTAAAAAAAATATATTTGATTTCCTTCTTTTCTTTCTTCTTAATTGCTTCCTTTCTGTTGTTCTTTTTTTCTTTCCCTTGATCTGTCCACCTTCTTTCCTACCTTTTTTATATGTTGTTCTCTATGTGCTGCTTCTGTATGTCCTCTCACACACAGAACAGACCCAGGGGAAAAATTTCATGTCGAGATTAGATAAGACCGGTCCAAAGTTCAGTGTGACCCAACAGACACACATCAACAAGCTGCATCCACCAGCCCGTCCTCATCAGAATATCACCCAGCCATAGTAAGCAGCAAAGGAGGAAGACAGGTGGCGTGGTATAAAGAGTGGCAAGTCAGCATTGAGAGGAGGATGAGTTGGACAGTTTGGATAAACAAGCACTTTTTCCCAGGAAGCAGCTATTCATGTCCAGTATGGCAGTGAAAGACACAGTTGAGTCTTTCTAATATACCAGATGTTTAATGCTGTTAAATTAGATCATGTCCTCAACATTAATTTGTTTGTTATACGTTACGTTACGTTACGTTTACGGTTATATGCTATACCTTTGTTACAAACCAGTCTGCTCTAAACACACAAATTTAAACCATTGTGACTTGGACTCAAGTCACTGTTTTAATAAATTACAATTTGACTAAACAGAAATTAACTGACTTGACTTGCCCAAGAAAAAAATGACTTGGGACCAATTCTACTGCAGATGCCAAGTTGTGAGCTTCCTGGAAGAAGAGGAAGCTACAGCTTTGTACAACAATTCGATGATGACGGAGAAAAACCCAGACAAGATGCAGCTTCCAATTCCTGACCTCATCTGGACATAGACTGTATACCACAATCCGGGCATGGACTGGCCATCTGGCGTAATGGGCAATGCCCGGTGGGCCAATGCACATTTTTGGGCTGGGTTGTCATAATTTAATCAAAAAAGTATATTATAAATCATTTTTATCGACCATGACAGCGCATTGGTTGATTTTCTTAAAGGACATTGGACTAATCCAATGAAATCTCTCAGCCCTCCTCTTTTTTTTTTTTTTATTTAAATTTTTTCCAAGGGCACAATTTAGAGGGGACGGCCCAGTGGTCCATCATCGATATAGACAGTGGACTGAACCAATCAGGATATAGTACGAAAGCGGCCCCACCCCTTCGCTGCACTGTCCCCTGTAAATCCCGTTTGTTTCACAGTGTTGAGCGTGAGGAGTGGCAACATGGAGAAACCAAAGAGAAAGAAATTGGGTGCGGAGAAGTTGCGTGCTAAGAAAGTGAAGAATCTCACTGTAGATGCTGGAAAAGGTGCTAAGATCACAGACATGTTCGCTGGAGGGGCTGCTGTAGCCTCCACATCCTCTGAGACAGCAATGCTCCAGCAACAGCAGGTCGAAGGTGAAGACAGCAGCAGCGGGCAGGGAGAGGAGCAGCCAGACAATTCATGCTGGTGTGTCGGGTTGCGTCAAGTTCAGGCTTAAAAACCCGCGGGCTGGGTCAGGTTGTAATTTTCAGGCCCCTTGAGAACTCCATTACATGATATGATGAGCAATGGCAATTGATTAGTATAAATATTAATTGGTATTGCATACTTCCAAAAATCTGGCAGCCATGGCACCTTTTTCTGAAAAATAGCAAACAGTCAAGGCTGAGAAGTGTTGGATGAGCAGCAAGTGTCCATTTTAGGCTACATCATAACATTTTAGATATTTAAGTTAAAGGTGTTTTGAAAGGCTGCATATAGCTACAATAGCTTAAATTTGTAGTAACCCTCTATGTTTTAACATGTTTAAAAAAACAGATTTTAAAACTGCTAAATGATAAGTAAAAGCTTTGCAATTTAAGCACTAAAGTAAGTGTAAAAAAAAGTATGAAATATTATTAGATTAGATAAAATATTATTAGCAAAAGGTATGCCCACATTGAATAAGAGTAAGACAGTGTCAAATGCTTTAAAGACATAGTCGCTTTGCATGAGTTCATAAAGCAGCCCTGTTTTTAGCCTGATTGCATGTTATAGCTTTAAAGGAATGAGCACCTTTTAACCTGAAGAATTAGAATTGAGCTGCTATATCAAGGAAATTCAGAAAACACATATTAGAGATGATTTCAATAAAAAGGATAAAAGAATCAATTGAACTACACAGAGCAGACAAAAGTGGTGGAGTTAACAATAGACGCTAAACGTCTGAGATTTAGGATGCTGATGATGCATTATGCTTGAAATAGAATATACCTAAGGAGGTAGAACTATGTGTTGAAAAAATTTACTTATTTGCTTTCCACAATGATTATTTGATAGACTTCTGAAGTCAGCAGGGGTGTAACATAGTTGTTCATAGGATTGAAAGGATTTATGAGCATTTTTTCCAGTCAAGTGAGTAAACATATGCACAATTCACCACAATAATTAGAGTTGGGTTTGGTATAATAGTAAAATACATTCCTTCGGGGAACACATACATAAATTACTAGTCAGTTGTGCTCCACCTATTATGGGGGGGCAGTCTAAGCCAAAAATGCCCTGCCACAATCTAAAGAAGACCAGTTACATGATGAAATGCTTGCTGTGCAAGCACATACTGTACTGTAGGTAAAAATGTAGCTAGCTTTTACATATTCCATGTCATTTTTGATGTTGTGATAACTACAGTAATTCATTGTGAGTTGTGTGTTGGGCTGATAAATTGGTGTACTTTAGAAAACAGTAAACATAACATAAGCCTTACATCAGCAGAGAAATTATTTTCATTATTGCCATTAAGTAAAATATAAAACCATATCAAAATGAGAGTTTCTTTTTTAAAAAACTGCTAGGCCTGGTTTATCAGAGGACAGTTGCAGAAAGGGAAATGGACTGTGCAGAAGGCTCATGTATCAGTTTAGGCCAGACTTACGAGAGTAAGTGTGTTGTAAAATTACATTTTGGGCCCTATTTAGACGGTCTGTAGTGCATGGTCTAAAGCGAACGGCGCTAGTGCATTTAGGATGTGTCCAAGTCCATTTCGCTTGTTAAACGGCGGAAAATCTGGGTGCAAAGTGTGGCGTGCGCCACCCAGGGAATGTATTTAAATTCTGAATTAGTCATGGGTGTGTTTTTGGTGGAACATAAATCAAACAATGGCCTCCCATTCCCTTCAAGAGCCAGATGCAGTAGGGCCTGGCACATTTTTACCAGTGGCACTCGTCCTCAGTGAGGGACATGTATGTGATCCTTGGCTGCTGGACCCGCTGTCCCGCCTGTCATCTGTCATACCTGCAACTCTCTTTGACTGCAAATGAAAAAAAATACCAATGATATCTAACTGAGGAGGAGAGTTCCTCTGTATGTGCATGTTCATGTTCATTGTGTCTCAGGTCCTGGTTTCAACTTTGGTCACCAGGAACCAAGAGAAGACCTCCTCTTCCTATGTGTATGGCTTATTTTCTACATTTAGTCTAAACTGATCTTGATTTGTTATCAAGTAACCAGAAATACAGTCTGTCTCCTCTTGTAGACACATATAACTAGATATATATGCTAATACCACTTAAGCAAATGAAATCATACAGTTGCCCATAACAATTTAACCTTTGAACAATGAATTACTGCGTTTCTGTGCTCCATATGCAAACCATTTACATAAGAGTGCATAATTTAAATGCACTCTTTTTCATACCTTTCATGGGGACACTAAATCCTCCTCTACCTCAGTGCAATTTTTGTTCACAGAGGTTGTAGTTGCACACATACTGAACACACCATCCTGCATGAGTGGACCAGCTGATTTTCTCCTCTTTATCTTTGATTTGAGTGTGAAATCAATGTAGGTGGCCCATCTCCAGCCCTGCAGGGGGGAGAATCTCAACAGAGTGAGGCAGCAGGAGGATGGAAATTATCTGTCTATAAAAGCAAGAAATCTCTGTCTGTCTGTGTGTCAGTGTGTGCTTCAACTATCTCTGCAGATCAGGATCAGACTGACCTGAGTTTTTTAACATGGCTGCTGCGTGTTTTAAGGGTGTGCAACGTCAGATTTGTTTGGACTACAAAGATACCGTTAATAAATTGTTTCATAAATGATTTACGAATTCCACTAACATTGTCAACCATAGCCACCATAGCCACGTGCGCACCAGAGCCAATCACTGCAGAGCCCACCCCCACGCCGCACCTCCTGAGTCGACGGACACGCCGGCGCGTCACAATCACATGACCGATTTAAGATGACGTAGCAGCAAGACGCTGCCTCCGTGAGTCTCGGTTCCAACGGACATATGATAAATAATGTCCGCCACGCTTTTTAGCGAACATTGCCGTCACGTTTGCTGCGAGTTTGATGCAGGAAGAAATGGTCAATACGGGCTCTTCTCACGAAAGTCTCGGCTAGCAGGAAGTGTTTGCAAGCAAAAAGAACTTGTGCTACTCCCTTTTCTATTGGTGGACAAGACCACCACACCAACCAATCACAAAATTATATGGCAAACCACGTGATTTGGTTGCTGAGGAACAGGGGGAAGTTGTGAGAGGGACGGCGGAGAAAGAGTGACAGTTTTGAGAGTTGAGAGATTTGTGACATTTAGTGTGTTTGGAGTGTGTAGTTAGTGTGTTATGTAGTGTTTGGTGTAGTGTGTTTAGTGTGTAGTGGAGTAGTTTTTTTGTTTAATGATTCAAAACAATGAAGAGATGCTGAATGTGGAGCAGACAGTGCAGCTCTTCATTGAGCTGGAAGCAGCTGAGGGAGGCCTGAGCCTGAGGCATTGCCTGTATTTAAATGTAAATAGTTACATATAACTTTGTAAATTTCAAACACTTATGCACAAATTTAGCTATTTATATATGCATTATAAGTAATAAAAATGCTTCGTTAAACATATTTGTGGTTTTCACAGTAAAAAATCTAACTTTTTCCTACTCAGATTTTGTGTTTTTTTGTGATTTTAGGTCCATTATGTTAATACAGTATGTCAAAGTGAAAAAATAACTGTACAGTGACACATGTGAGGTTATGCTAAAAATAATGACACCAAGCAAGGCAAGGTAAACAGTTTTTAAGGTGAAATATAATGGTAAAATCAAAAGTAGTAAAAAAGGCCAATTATACACTAGAATATCGAATTTCACAACAAACCCAAATATCCCCGGCGTCCCACCTTCAAACACAGCCTCATTTCACCAGCCATGAAAAAGCTATATACATAATTCCTACGGGCAATGCACAATAATAATCATGAAAACATTTAATTCTGTTGGTAATAGTTTGAATCACTGAGAAAAGGAAATTGTTGCCATACTCTTTATAAATGAACACACAGATTTATATCTCTATGTGAGGAAAAGAAATTCCAGAAAGAAAGAAAGAAAGAAGAAAGAAAGAAGAAGAAAAAGCTATTTTAGCACAGGTCTGATTTCTCCTCCTCTCTTCCCTCTGAGCTGGAAAAGAGGATGAGCTGCTGGTTGGGGGTGTAAAATGGAGAGCAGAGGGTTGAGTCAGGGACTGTTAACTCATAGGGTAGGTTCACAGCATTGGGCCTGATTCCTTGGCTATCACATTGTTCCCAGTCAAGCTGTAATTTGGGAGGAAAGCAGAGTCAAAGCGCCCATAAATTGTCTGTGTGCCAAAACCGTCCCAATTGCAATCAGCAAATGTCAGCGAGACACTGGTCAGCCGGTAAATACCTATCAGCTGCTCTTCTACATGTGATCACACACATGACACACACACACACACACACACACACACACACACACACACACACACACACACACACACACACACACACACACAAACACACACACACACACACACGCACAAACACACACACACACACATAAACACACTGTTATGATTGTGTGCATGTATATCTACTTTTCTAGTTCTATGTGAAGCTGATCTTGCGGGCAAGTTTACAAGACAAGATCTTAATGCACAGATGTGCACAGCACACTGAACATATGCACAGGGTATTGTTCACTGCTATTTTCTTTACAGCAGACAGCTGGAAACGGAGGAGGATGGTGGATGATGAGAGCAAGTTACATAGTTAGATCACAAGAGCTGCTGATAGCTGCTGTAAATAGTATTATTGTAGTTCACTGATGCATACAGTACGGACCAAAAGCAGCTGCATGTGGAAGTCATTTATTCAGTTGTAAACATGCAGTTGGATGAAATGTATATTACAGTTTTTTTCGATTGCTAAGACGCATTGGTCGAAACTGAAGTGACATGTTCAAACTCTTGGCAGAGTCTGCAAAACAGAAATGTATGTGGGCTAAACTGTGTCTCACTTTTCATTGCTTTCCGACCAAATGCATTCAGTAACCACAGTCACCGAAATGGATGAAGTCTTTTCTCATTCACTAGTTCACACCTGTAAAACACTATGCTTTAACAGCACATTTTTCAAATGCTAACACACTTTGTTCAAAACAGTTAAAAACACACTCAAAACAGAATGATAGGAGAAAAAACACTGGGAATTTCTGCTGCAGCCACATTGAAATCCATTGAAAATTATATCAAAATATTGACAATAAAAATAAATAAAACGAAGATGCAATTCCAAACAGCTGATGGTAGTTTTCAGCTGAAGACTGATTCAGGTGATCTACATTTGGCCTCATTAGAAAGCATATACAAAAGGAGTGGCTTTTGATTCTTTTTCCTGAGCAAGTATGGATCAAAGAGCAGCGGGTGAAGTTGGTAGAAAGAGAAGAGCAGCCAGGAGAGGAAGGAGAGGAAGACCAAGAGCTGTGGTATCTGATGAAATCAGGGCCACAGTAATTGACCATGTGATAAATCATGGACTCTCTTACAGAGAGGCTGGTTTGAGGGTGCAGCCAAACTTGCAGCGTTCAACAGTCGGATCAATTATGAGACTTTTCCAGGTAAGACAAGCATCCCACAATTACTGTATTGAGCCAGACTTTACAAAATAAAGTAATCTATGTTTTACCTCAGCTGTATGTTGGGAAATATATTGATGAAAGTATTTTGTGTTTTTTATTGCTGTACTATATATGTAGGATGCATAGGTTGGTACCCGCAGGAGGAAGAGGCCGAATTTTCACAGATGTCCAAGAAACCGCTCTTGTTGATATGGTCATCGCAAACAATGCCATAAAGTTGAGGGAAATTCGGGACTGAGTGCTGGGAGACAAGGCAACCTTTGCCAATGTGACCACCGTCAGCACTACAACAATTGCCAGAGTGCTTGAGAAGAATAAAGTTCGGATGAAGCAACCCTAACCCTAACCCTAACCCACAAAAATAATTCTAACTTGAAATATAAGATGTATTTGATGTAATGTTCTTGTTAGTATTTTGTTGTTCCATTTGTTAAGAGTGATTGTGTGTGTTTCCAAAGTGAGATAATGTGCTAATGTTTTGTTGAATGAGCTTCTTTTGAGACAAGTATGAAGCGTTTTGTTGGTGAGACACACTTGTGGGCATGAGATTAAAAGTTTTGAACATGTCGCTTCAGTTTCGACCAATACATCTTAGCAATCAAAAAAAACTCTAACTTTTGGGAAGTTTTCATGCTTTTAGATAAATGAATGAAGTCAGACAATAAGGATGAAATAGGGAAAAGAAAAGGAACACAATGGAAAGAAAGAAGAAAAATGGCACAGCGAAGATGTCAGAAATAAAGACATCAGTAAGTGAATATCGACAAATGAGGGAATAAAGAAAAGGGAAAGACAGATAAAAGGAGAGAATAGGAAATGAATATTGAACAGAGGAAGACACAAGAAAGGACAGATAAGGAAAGAAAGAGGGGCATGAGGAAAAAAGGAAGAAAGGGTGCACAGAAAGAAAACAGAAGGACAGAAGAAAGGTCAGAGCAGACTGTATCTGCTGAGGAAGCTCAGGTCCTTTGGAGTGCAGGGGGCACTCCTGACCTCTTTCTATGACTCTGTGGTGGCATCAGCCATTTTCTATGCACACACACACACACACACACACACACACACACACACACACACACACACACACACTTTTTAAGGGTGTATTTTTTTTTATCATGACCTCTGGGTCTTCGGCCCTCATTTTTAACCCAATTAAAAGTCTACATAAACAAATAAACGCACACGTCCACACAGTCAGCTGCGTTTAGAGACATCCTCATGTCGATCAATAATTCTCATAGATTGTCAATTACGCTCTGGAAGGGGAATGAATGGGATTTGCATATATATAGAGCTGGGGTTTACCCATGCGCTCACAGGACGTCCTGAAACTGCTGCCCTCAGCACGTTGACCCATCGGGGGAGGAGGGGGAGGGGGTGACAGGATTTAGAACAGTAAAGCCCGAAATATGGAAGCAGACAACTGAGATATTCAGATTAATTCACCTCACATATGACTATCTGCATAGAATGTGTTTAGTCTCATGATGGCCTGATCACTAATGGTTGAGGACAAACTCAAGGAAGGAAAAATCAACAACATAATTTTGACAGACATAATGTCTTCCGGTAGTCCAAACTAGTCGATCCATCGAGCAAGCGCTTACTCCCTCACTGGCAGAGACGGAAACTCGAATTTTGCAGACAGAAAGGTATTCCAGCATTTTCGTTTTTCTCTTCATAACATACATGTCCATGTTACAGCCTGTCATGAGCCATGAGCCTTACAATAGCCTGTTCTGAGTCTTCGTCGAGTGAGTCTAGTTTGGACTACTGGAAGACAGGGATGTCAACAAAGCGGTATGTAGCTGCTTGCACAAACACACTGTTTTAACCACTTTTTTATTCATTGAGAGTCATAAACGCTGCAGTGATGTGTTGTAAGGTGTCTGCTGATGTTGCATAGCTTTTGATTTGGAGGTGAGATTTGGAGCATGTTAAGATGCTTAAAACACAGTGTAAAGTTCTGACCCCATGCGTTTTCGGTACTGGCAAGTCAAGGGTAGCTTGAGCGATAAAGCTGCATGTTGAAATCGACCGAAGTTTTCCTTTAAGGTGATTATGTAATTATGTTATTTAGAGCAAAAAATGTTACTTTGTCACTTTCCACGACGTCTGGTGGGTCAGGATCTTAATCACAATACATTATAACTGCATCCATATGATTATAAACGGTCGGCCGTTTCATGTTTAGATCCACAGATGGAAACAGGAGGAAACGCAAAAAAAAAAAAACATACGGATGTCAATGTCAATACTTTGAGTATTTCCATTTTTTATACTACCATACTTCTACTCGAATGTAAATCCAGATACATAACATACTAATTATGTAACTAATTTAAAACGTAAAAGAATATTCTGTAAGTATGTCTGTGTTGTTGTTATGCTTTTTTCTACTTCAGCATAAAATACTTCTTTGACCATTTCAAAAAAGTTTTTTTACATACTTTGGTCTGTAGTACAATTGTATTTCAGACTGCACTTTACATTTCTACTTCTTTACTCTGTTTGATCATTCATCTACCCCTGTGTGTAATATGTGTGCATCCTGTACGTGTGAGTATGTATTTCTGTGTGCTTGAGTCACTACAGTGGCATCAGGGGCCAATTAGCAGGGTGGATTATGTGTCTGAACTCTGCTCCTGAGGGAGGGAACAAACCACACCGCGAAGAGGGGGAGGAGGAGGAGGAGGAGGAGGAGGAAGAAAGGAAGGGAGGGAGCGAGGGGGCTCACTGCATTAAGCCACACAAATTACAGCCCCAACAAACATAGAAGCTTACTGCACTAACACTGTAAAGCTGTCATCACAGTGATGTGTGTGAGTGACAGTTGTTATGTCTGTAAAATATGTGTATTTAAACCAGGTCAGAGACAAACAGAAAAACATCAATGCAGCAAATATAGAGGACATTACATAAATTACCTTACATTCATTTGGTTGTTGCTTTTGTCCAAAGCAGCTAAGAATAAGTGCATTAGAATTTGCTGCTTTTTATGTCCTCTGCAACAATGAATGTGTTTGGATTATGTACTATCTGCTCAACTAAACAAGCCTTTTGAAGATGTCACAACACGATGATTTTCTGATGTCTTATAGACCGATGATTTAAGGAAACGTTCATTCAAAAATGCAAATGCCGTCATTATCTCCTCCCTCCATGCTGATGGAAAATCAGGTGAACTTTCATCGTCCACAAAACAATTGTGGAGCTTCACAGCAAAACACCATTGCAGAATTCTCAGTGGCAAAACGTTCATGAAAATAATCATTAAATTTAGCCTTAAAGTTCATTCAAACTCAACATGGGAGTGCATCTCTCTCTTGATGTGCCTATTTTCTTTGGCATTGTCAAAACTGTTGTTTGTTAAACTTATTTTTGTTCGAATTGTGTGTTTTTCATAATAAGTGTAATTCAATAGGGGATGCGGCTGTGGGATCTCTGTGTGTGGTGTGAGCCGGTCAATGGGGACATGGAGTGTTAGCTCAAGCATCAGCGTGTCCAATGGGATTGATCGATTTGTTGTTGATTGCCATGGCGACTCCCAGAGAGTATGTTTAATATCTCTATTCTTCAGCAGGTGATTACACTTTGACCACCTAACGGGTTTTTATCACAAGACAGCTGCAAAATGAGCTGATTCTTTTACTCACTCACATTTGTTCCTTCTTTATTTTGGTCATGACAACAAAAATGTCAGTCAGCTCTCAGCAGACAGGACAAGTGAAGTCACCTTCGTGTGGCTGTGTCAGTGTTGCTGTGATGTTGCAGGGATGTTATCGCTCTCTGGCAGCATCAAGCTAATATTGTCGGCCCGTTAGGAGGTCCTGCTATGCTAAATCTGCGCTGAGCGAGCTGAAGGGATCAGACTCCTGGTGTCAAGGGGAGTCATGGGTTAATATATGTCTGGCGGATGGCATTTTCATCCCCCTCCTCCCTCCATTTCTCCCTCATTCTGTCCATCTCTCTACCTCCAGGCACACCCCTCGCTCTCTATCCAATCTGTTTCCTTTTGTCAATGGTCCTGGCCTGTGATGTAGGGAGACTGTGTTCACCAGGACACACACACACACACACACACACACACACACACTCCGACACACACATACCATGGTGCATTAGACTAGTCGTTTCCCCTCCTTCATGCCTATGCTATGGCCTTATTTATCATAATTTATCATTTTACCATACCCACTCCCCTTGCTATTCACATGAGCATTATCATATTGTGGTGTGGCTGCAGGGCATGTGGCACAGAGGACTTGTGTAAGAGTGTGCACAGTGTGTCTGAGTTAGAGTTCATCCCTTTAAATACCCTCCTCAAACAGCTTTACAACAGGACATTTTGTCCGGGAAATATGGATATGAAATGCACAAAAGTAAAGGAGTTTGATATTTATGATCCTATAATATATCATGCTGCTCTTCAATTATTTCAGCTTCAGACTGGCCTGTACAGAATAGGAGAAATAAATGCAATACATAGATTTTTGCAAGGGAGATTGTATCTGCATGATATTTTGAAACAAATGCATAAAGATTACTGATTGTAAACAGAGAATTACTGTATTTATTAGTGCCTAATAATGACTACATATGAAGTAAAGCACACAGATCATCATATAAAGTTATTTTGAATACATTTTCCTCCAGTCTATGTGGATATGTGATACTGGACGCTGAAAATGCTGGAATCCCCCTTGTACTTAATGTAACTCAACTCAACTCAACTTAACTCAACTATATTTATAAAGCACTTTAAGCAGCCATAGCTAGGACAAAGTACTGTACATAAATAAGAAATAGAACATAAAACATACAAACATAAAAGACAATATAAAAAACAATAACAATGTTAAAACAATAAAAACAATAAAACACTAAAACACTAAAACAAGAGCAGAGTCTCATGCTGGGTTGAAAGCTGTAGAAAAAAGATGGGTTTTAAGATGAGTTTTAAAAATGGACAGTGATGGGGTTTGTCTGATGTGTATCGGGAGGACATTCCATAGTTTGGGACCGGCAATAGAAAAAGCTCTTTCCCCTCTGAGCTTCCTCTTAGACCTCGGTACCTCCAGGAGCAGCTGGTCAGCTGACCGGAGGCACCGGGCAGGAGCGTAGGGGTGGAGCAGCTCAGAGAGGTAAGGCGGGGCGAGACCATTTAAAGATTTAAAAACAAATAAAAGAATCTTAAAATGAACTCTAAAGTGCACAGGCAGCCAGTGGAGGGAAGCCAGAATGGGAGTAATGTGCTCCCTCTTACGTCCTCCAGTTAAGAGGAGAGCAATCATCATTCAGATTATTAACATTTCAGCAGGTTTTATGCAAACTAATTATGCATATTTCCTATCATTATTTATACATATTGATAACATATATGTAAGTTGATCATATTATGGCTACTTACAGTCAGTCACATACTGTTGAGAGCTGTGAGAAACAACCCTAAAGTATATATGGAATCAGAGAACTCCAAAATAAGCTAAAAGGTTCTAAAAGCTTCATTCAACTTGAATTGTCGAGATCACGAAAAAAAAAAAAAAAATCAGTGTCAATACTTTGCATCAAACTCAATTTAGGTGCACAAAGACTTTTTCATTTGAACAATAGCAAACTTTCTTCAGTGCTGACCTTAGAGGCAATGGAGAGAGGAGTCTCCAAAATAGGAAAAGCTATCATATTATTGTCATATTAGTTGTTGGACCATCCATTTTTAATTAACCTGTGCTGCCATCTCTTTGAGTCTACAGACTCTAAAAAAAAATGATTTGAAGACAGACGAATGTGTCTCTTGAATAAACTGTGTGGAGCCATATTTCACGCACACGCAGCTAGCATGGCTAGCTCGCTCCTAGAGCTACTTGCTTTCCCCTGCAGTACAAGCAGCGGAGGGTCCATACACATTAAATAAAATGGATCACACACTCACACAACCAAATGAAAAAGAAATGCTAAAATCATTTTGACTTTACTTTCAAATTTAGTTTTAGCATACAAAAAAATAGTTAATCAAAGACAGTTTTGTGTGATCTACATAATAATCTGATGCAAAAAGTTGCCTCAACATTTTTAAGCAGATTTATTAGATTTAGTTGTCACTGTATAGATCTTTTTCACAGTAGAAATTTTGACTTGTCAAAGCTGCAAATAAAAGGTGTAATTAATAACATTAATGGTTGGTGGTTAAATATTTAGATATGCTGGTTTTAGGACTCTGGTATTTTGTATGCTCACTCACTGACATGACTGACCGGGACACTTAATGGCACTGAGCCGTCATTCATGATATTATTTACACGTCCTTTTGTCAAAATGTCTGCCGGCGATGAGACAATCAGGACTGAGAAACACTAGCTTGTTAGCGGTTAGTTGACCAACAAGATCTGTGAGTGTTAAGAGTGTCACCAAGCTTCTTTCAAACCATGCATGTCACAAAGACAAGTGACTGAATTTAATCTGCCACTTTTTGTTGTGTCTAGATCTCAGTGCTTAATGATGTTAAGTTAATTGGATCAAACTAATCGGTACTTTTTTGATAATATTTTTCTTCAAATGTTTTTGTAAGAATAAAAATCACTAAGGGCCTTCAAACAATTCAGGGACTACATTTTTTTTCCACAATCACAGAGATTTCGGAATCCATTAACAATACTATACTTGATTGTGCTATGGTCAAAAAAAAAGGTTGTGCGTTTGGGACGCCAGTGAGGGATCATGCCCTTGTCAGTGCACTTGAAATGATATCTATGTGGTTTGAGTGAACCTCTTCTCAAAAAACTTCAACTTTTTGAAGCTTTAAAGGATAACCAACAAGAATAACCTCATCTGGATAAGCGATTGACATCTTTCACTGTTACACCGACAAAGAGGCAAAGAGTAATAATGTAGATTAAATGATTATCTCAGCCTCAATAAAAAAGACATGGACGCACTAAGCAGATTAAATCCCCATCCACCAAACCACACAAACACACACTCAAACACACCATATACACACACTCCCTCAGCATTACTTTACTCCCCAGATCCTAATGAGAAGAGAAAAACATAATTTGATCCATCTCAGCCTTTCACTCACCCTCCCTGCCCTCCCTCCCTCCTCCACGGCTGGTCATGGGCTATTCCCGCTGCTCTGATTATTGTTAATCTCATCATATGTCTCTTTCCGCTCAATAAACCCCCCCTCCTCCATCAGTGCTCCCCATTTTCACTCAAATCAAATTGTTACCGAACATAACCTGCCTGAGCCCCACCGTGCTGCGGCAGTAATGCAGTTTGTCATAATTAAGTGCCGAGCCTAATTAATTAAATGGTCAGAGGGCTAATCAGTGCACTCTGCGGCTGTACTGCTGCATGATGGGAAAGAAGTAAGCATGAATAGAGATTGAGTGATGGGCATTACTATTGACGGTTTTGGCCTGAACAGGAATGACAAAGTTAATTGTGGCGGCATCTTTGTGCATCTTCAAGGTTCCGAACGGTAAGTCTATACACACACACACACACGTGCGTGCACTTACAATCAAACTCTTAGACACATAGATTACGCTATAATATATCTATTCATGCAAATATACAAACAAATACACTTGCACTACAAAAATTAACACAGAAACACACAAAATGCAAAAACACCCATGCATTTAAAAACCCACAAAAGCATGCACGCACACACATGCATAGCACACACACAAACAAACACACAACTCCTTTCCAATCCAACCATCACATTATAGTTTTCATTGAATTGCTTGAATACACAGTGTGTATTGATTGAGTAAATGTGCTAATGAAAGTGATGCACAAAGACAGTTCATTAAAGTTGGGCTTGATTAAAAGAGAGAGAACACAACAGTACTCTGAACACACACACACACACACACACACACACACACACACACACACACACACACACGCACATATGCACACCCTCGATTCAATGGTCTGATTCGCTGCATTTTTAATGTCTCAACTCCTGTGCTGGTTTACTGTTGGCTCAGTTTCACTCCAGCAGAGTTTCAGAGGACAAACCTCTTAATGCAAATGCCCAGATTCATTATTCTGAATTCTCAACATTACAAGCAGCGTGCAGAGTTAACAAAGAACTTGGTCAAGTGAACGAAAGGCAAAAGGTTTAGCTAGATATCCAGCTTCAGAACTCTGAATATCTGTGACATACCAGCTGCAGAGGTGTGAGGAAGGAGAGGGATCTTTGGTTACAACCTTTGTTTGTGCAATGTGTGATTAGTAATAAAATTGTGAAAAATACTTTGGATGTTCATTTACAATGACCAATATAGGTACCAAAATAGGAGAATTCTGCCAACTCATCCAATATGGAGTTAAATAAAAATCAGAAAAAGGGTATGTTTTAATAATAATTATTGAGTTCAATAAAAGCCTTTTTTTTTGTTTTCTTTTTTTTGTTTTGGCTTTAAAAAAAAAGCTGTCACGTACACTGCTCTGGCTCTCACCCTATAATTTACATTTAGAACATTAAGCAGACACTTTTGTCAAAAGCAACTTACAGTAAGTCCATTTGTCACAAGAGAGAAACCACGACATATCACTGTCAATTGAGGAAAAAAGAAATATAGAAACAATTGTCAAGCCCTCATCTGAGGATGGGGGGGGACTCATGCTATGCGGGTCGAGGTGAAGTCTGAACTGATGAGTCTTGAGTATTTTGTGGAAGACGGAGAGTGATTCTGCAGTTGGTTCCACGACTGAGGTGCCAAAACAGAGAAGAGTCGCGACTTCGCTGAGTGGGCTTTGTTTGCTCTCAGCAATGGGGGTACCGGCCGGCCAGCTGATGTAGATGAGCGAAGTGCTCTCACTGGGGCGTGTGGTCTGACCAGTGTTTGGAGGCAGACGGGTGCAGTTCTGTTGACGGCCTTGAAGGCCAGCACCATTGTCTTGCCGTCAACCTTGACATCATCGACAGAGACTGATAGGTCCATGCGAAGGCAGTCTTTCTCTGGTATGAAGAGGAGTTCAGTTTTACTAAGGTTGAGTTTGAGGTGATGCACAGCTGTCCAAGCGGACATGTCCACCAAACATTCTGAGATGTGCGTCGCAACGTGGGTGTTGGAGGAATTTGGGGGAAAATGGAGGAACAGTTGGGTGTAGTCAGCATATCAATGGCAAGAGAATCCATGTGATGTGATTGCAGAGCCTAGTGATCAAGTGTATAGTGAAAACAGAAGTGGTCCCAATACTGAGCCTTGAGGGACACCAGTTTCAAATCAGGGTTTGAACAAGGAGCAATTCCATGTGACCTGAAAGGTGCGATTTGTCAGGTATGATGTGAACCAGATTAGAGCAGAGTCAGCAATGCCAAGTTCAGCCAGAATGGAGAGGAGGATTTGACTTTAGAGTTTAGACTTTTATTTATCCCACATCGGGGAAATTCACTTGTCACAATAGTAGGTAAACAGACATACAGACATATAATAAGTACAGGTCTTAGAATACTAAAATATACTACGAAAGACTTAAATAAGAGAGAAAAGATTAAATATAGAAAGGACAATACGTTATGTGCATTATATATACAGGAGGCAAAAATATAAATTTAAATAAAGTGTCAGAGTATTGCATTGTTGAGGTTGGATGCATAAATAAATAGTGTTTAAATACAGTGTTTAAAGATAAACAGACTCAGTGTATGAATATGAATATGTACAAAAAATAGAATAGTATTATTGCACAGGATAACTGCACAAGATGGCAGAGGTAGAAGTGTAAGTAGTGCAAGATAAGTAGGTGCTTATGGTGCTACGTTAAGAGTTATTGGTGTTGAACAGTTTGACATCAGTTGGAATGAATGACCTGCGGTAGCCAGTGTTGGGTATAGTTACTTTGGAAAGTAGTTAAGTAGGTTACAACGTTACCATCAATTAAAAGTAATCAGTTACGTTACAGCATTAACTATGAATAAAAATAACGCGTTAGAGTACTCATGCGTTACCAAAAATGAAAAGCCGTTTGCAGCGCCTCGCACATGCTGCAACTTAACTGACACACACACAGCCTCCTTTAAATGCACCGAGAAGTCGTGACAATGATGAATAACGTCAGTCATCCAACCAAATTAACTCTGCAGGATAATAATAACAGGAAAGACACTCAGCAATATGCCACATAGCGTTTTATTAATTAATTAATTTTTTTTTTGCGGTCGACAGAAGCTTTTCACCAACGCAGAGTGTGCATTTTACCGTTATGTTGTTCTTGTCTTTACGCACGAAACTAACGCGTTATGTTACACGTTACACGAAAAAAGTAATTAGAGTACTCTAACGTGTTACTTTGTAACGCGTTACCCACAACACTGGCGGTAGCGTTCCTTTTTACACCATGGGTGAAGAAGTCTTTTACTGAAGGAGCTGCTTAAAGCCCCCACAGTCTCATGTAGGGGGTGAGAGGGGTTGTCCATAATTGATGTCAGCTTGGCTAACATCCTCCTCTCACCCACCTCCTCAATGGAGTCCAGAGGACAGTCCAAGACTGAGCCAGCCCTTTTGACCAGCTTGTTGAGTCTCTTCCTGTCCCTCTCTGAACTTCCACAGCCCCAGCAGACCACAGCGTAGAAGATAGCTGATGCTACCACAGAGTCATAGAAGGCTTTAACAGTGACCTGCACACACCAAAGGACCTCAGTCTCCTCAGCAGATGGAGACGACTTTGGCCCTTCTTGTACAGGACATCTGTGTTGTGTGTCCAGTCCAGTTTGTTGTTTATGTGAACACCCAGGTATTTTAGTCCTCCACGATAGCAATGTCCAAACCCTGGTTGTTCACCGGTGCAGTTTGAGGAGCCTTCCTCCTGAAATCGATCACCACCTCCTTTGTCTTGCTGGCGTTAATGCACAGGTGGTTCAAAGTTGGTGATGATCTTCCTGTAGTCCAGATCTTGGTGGTTGACTGTGTGACGGCCCACACCTCCTAGTGTCCTGTGTTGCTCTGTAGGATTCATGGTGGATCGTCTGGCAAATGGCTTCCACCTGAAGAGAGGAGGAGCAAAGCCCATAAAAGAGCGACTCACCCAGAGTGTGCCCTCTGGCTGGGCTGCCTCCACCTCTGTACAATGGTTTACATTCAGACTGGTTTACTCTTTTCCTAAAAGAGGTTATAAGTGAAAATAAAACCCTTTTGATTTTGGCACTAGTTGTGTGTGTGAGCTTCCTCTGTTGTTACAAGCCTGAGCCGAGTTGTAGCAACTGTGTCAAACACAGAAGATATGTCGAGGAAAACAAGGACTGATGAGCAGGATGAGGCTCTGGCGGCACCGAGCGACTCAGTCACCATGAGGAGGGCCGTCTCAGTGGAGTGACCAGTCCTGAAGCCTGACTAAATCATTTTCTGAAAGATAGGATGACAGTTGCTTGTAGACTGCGCATTCCAGGGTTTAGAGAGGAATGAAAGAAGAGATACAGGTCTGTAGTTTTGGATGTCAACTGAATCTAGGGAGGGTTTCTTTAGGAGTGGCTTTACAGAGGCTGTCTTGAAAGGAGCTGGAATAATGCCTGAAGTGAGCCACATGAACTTCGTTAAACTCCTATTGTGAAATTACACATTTCTGAACTCCCGTGTCCCTGTTTCTTTAAAAGTGTGACCTGGACTGATGAGAGCCGTGTGATCTGCACTGTGTTGGACTGTGTGTGTGTGTGTGTGTGTGTATATATGATGCTCAAGCTTCTGGTGAGTAAACTTTGCTGACCTTAGTCTCATAAATGGGGTTGAAATGTATAGTGTTAATGTGGAGCAACGAGGCGTTAATTTCATGTATGTCTAAAATTGTTTATATTAAGAGGTTTATTTACATTACCCTCACTCCATGTGTTTTCTCGTGAGAGTGAGTGGCGGTAAAAAGGAAAAAAAAAGAGATGAACAAAAGAGTAATCGTTCAGCCATTTTGTTTCATATTAATACTGATAAATGTGTTCAGTTCATTTAATGGACAGTGAGAATAGTTACGGTGATCATTAAGCAGTAATGTCTTTATGTACATGAATGTATATGTGTGTTTATATCTATATATTTTTATATGTAAAGGTTTATTTTGTTTATGAGAATATTATAATTACCCTCTTTTGGCCTATATAGGCCGGGTCTTTTTCTTTGTATGAATCCCTGGTTCCAAGATCTCCATGAAGACTCCTCCTGCTGGATTCTTCCTGTTCTGTAAAGGTAACATGGAGGCTCAGTAGTAGTGGCGAGCCATTCAAAACCGAACTGTTAATTATTTCGAGATCTGAGGATTTAGTTTGTGGACTGTTGTTGACATCTCATGTGTTTATTGAGACTTTATTATTTTTGTTCTACTCAATACAATACAGTACATGTGAAAATTTACCTGGTTATTGCGAGAGTTTTATTCTTCCACTCAAGGCAAATTGCCAATACCCCTTTCTCCTATATCGGGTCTAAACTTCTGATTTATTGGTCCACAAAGTGAAAGTGAAAGTGATGCACTGAAAAAATTATCTGTAGCTCCCAGTCTTTACTATTGACAGTCAGAGCTGAGGCGGGTTACACCACACTAATCTGACCACTTTTTCGAGTGACGAGTAATCTAACACGTTAATATTTCCAAACCAGTAATCAGATTAAAGCTATTTATTCAAGTCACTGTGCGTTACTATTATTTTTGTCATTTTACTTAGTAAAAATATATATTTTTGCTTTCTTCTTGCGTCTCGGGGAATGATGTCACATATGCGATAAGTCACGTTTTCAGCATGAGGACAACTCAGGTGCACGCAGCAACTCAAACAACAATGGAGGGAGGACAGAGATTTTCTTTTTCAACCTGGAAATACAGTCATTATTTTGAGTTTGGGTCAGCTAAAGGTGAGAACATTAAGGTTTGTTGTACACTCTGTGCTGGCGACAAAGTACTATCATGCTTCAAAAACACAACATCAAATTTGAAGGAACATTTGGAGTCGCAGCACAACACAATTAAGTTTTCGGAGCAAGTCCCACCAAGTAGCGTTAAGCAGCAGAGCTGCTAACAAAGCCATGGCCTCAACTTCTGCGGGAGGTCCCCCACCACTCAAACAACTAAAGCTAGACTTCGGTGCAAAACAAGTAAGCGATACATTGTTTACTGTCAAAAATGTACTTCCAATAAAGTGAATATTGGCAAAACCAGTAGCCATTTTTATATTGAGGCGGTGGGGGGTGTTGTCGGCATCTGTTGAATGTAACTAATAAAGTAACTTGTAATCTAACTTAGTTACTTTTAAAAACAAGTCATCAGTAAAGTAACTACCCTTACGAAAGAAAAATATATTCTCCGATATATTAAATGAAATATATTTCAATATATTGTCGTATATTATTTGTCAATACATCCTACAATATATTATATCTTGACAATATGTGCACTAATATATTGTTGAGACATATATAGTATAATATATTATATATTGGTGTAATATATTGAAATATATTGTAAAATATACAAACTATTGACACTTTCAATATATGGTATAATATATGCCAAAATATGCAATTTGCATGTATTAATAGCAACCATATTGCTATTTATATGGGAAAATGCACTGTATATAAAGATGTAGTGTCACATGTATGTTAAATATATGGTAGGATATATTATAAATATATTTAATAATATATTTTAAATATTTAAATTTATGTTGTAAGATACATGAAATTCTTGTACAGATATGTGAGCAATATATTATAAAATATTGAATATATTGAAAGATATATAGAATAATGGATGAAACATATGTACAGATATATGTGCAATATGTGGAAGAATATATTAAATATATGTAAAACAATATTCAAAAATGAGATATATGTACATACAATGTTTGTGCATATGGTGATATATACGTTACATGTTACATCCAAATAAATGCTTGAACTCAACGTAAACCATAAATGTACAACCTATAAGCAATAACCCATTTACACAGACAAATAGGTATTTTATCAAAAGCCATTTTTATTTACTAAATGTGACAACAGTACATTTGTCAGATGACAGCAGATGACGTTTCAGTATAGCGAGTGCACTGACTGCACACACAACACTTCCTAAATAGACGCGAGCTACATTGACAGCGAACAATGTCAGCGTCAGCGAGATTCGGCGTATCTCCATGGCAACGTCTTGGCTATTGCTGTGATTTCGCCATGTGTTTTTCAAGCAACAGGGCGCATTACGTGCTTCGCGTCAAGTTAGCAAGAGGTGCGAGACGCGACACAAGCGAGCGGGCGATGATCCAACTGGTTCAAAGTTTCTCAATGGAGACGTCCGAATGGGCAGCAAACAGATAGCGACGCGCCGCACGGCATTTCATCGCCTCGGCCTCGATGCGATGCATCGTGACCATCGCCACAATTCTTTACAATATCCTTATGAAAGGACTGCCATAGCGGCACGCAACTTTATAAAGTAGGGGCTCAGACTGTACACAACAAACAGAGATCTGACCAAAGCCAAGAACCGAGTGTCCGTTCATCCACCACAGAAATGCACAAAATAGTCTACGAAAAGTAAGAAAACTATGTAAATAAGTAACAAAACGCACCTCTACCCATTGCTTTTTGAAAAACACTCAGCCAAATTGCGAGAAGAGCGTTGTCATCGAGATACACACAATCTCACTTGCGCTATCATCGCTCTGTCAATGTGGACACACTGTCGCATACGAACCACTAGAGATCGCTCGCGTCGCGTCTAGTTAGGAAGAGTTGTTACGCAGCTCCCGGGAGGTCTGACCAACGTGTCCTCAGTCTGCAGTAAAGCTGTCAATACATGATACTTTCTCATCTCTTAATTTTTATACTTAATATATTACAATGTCAATGTTGTGTATGAAAAATCATAAATTAAATATATAAAAGTTACACAACACAAATGAAGAATTTATGGATATAACGCTGTGATCGGCAGATACTACTTTCGGTGATTGGTGATGGGCCCCAAAAATCCTGATCTACCCTTCTCACTCCTTCTTCCCTAACTCCATGTGAGGCCCCCCCCCCCCCCCACCCCCCCACCCCACCCACCCCACCCCGCCAGAGATGCAATTAAATTGGAAAGCACTAGCCCTGAAAACTATTTACCTTGTAAAGCTTGAAGTTTCTTTGGGTCGAGAGCCTGCCGACGCTCAGCAGAGGGATCCAACTTGCTGACCCCTCCTTTCACGTTGGACTTGAGAAGGACATCCACACTGAAAAGCCCCAGCAGTAGCACCCGTGCCATGCCATTGGCGGTGGTACAAGCTTTTGCACGCTCCCAGCAATGTGTCGAGGTAGTGACGGTTCCATCATTCCCGATTTTCACCTTGTGTAAACAAAGAAAAACAAATAAGAGTACAAGCAAAGAAAGAAACAAGGAAAATCACCTCAAGCAATAGAATGCAAAGAATGGCAAAAACAAATAAAACTTTCACAAGCAATAGAATGCCAATAATGCAGTTAGGTTTTAATATTTGTTTAAAATTTACCAATTAATGAATACTTACTTGTGAAGGTTTGCAAGGTGTGCAAAGTGATGTTTCCCATGGGCGGTCACTCTCAGCATCAGGGGTCATCGACATCTTTGGTGGGACGGTTGTCAACATCTTTGTTGGTGGTGGTGCTGATGGAGACAAGCTTTCTGACTTCCCCCAACAAAACTGGAATTTCTGAGGAAAAAAAAAATGCAACTAGCTTATACAGACAGCAATCATGGAAGCCAGTATGTGCCTGAAAATATTAACCCATTTAGAGCTGAACTTGTAGATGTAGAGCATCTTTGTGTATAAATTTGTCGCAGATCACACTTCAGAAGGTGGTGTCCCAGGAGGGCTTTCTGTCCCCTAGGCAACAGGCCTGGGGCTACTGTCTCTCTGCTTTAATATATTTTTTTATATTGCAAATTCAAATAAACACATCGTAAAAGGAACGAGTGATAAGACTGAACTCCATGGATGTACAGTAATCATGCTTGTTTGCACACATGGCTCACTTGACAGTAATAGTCAGTATTTGATCGACTGACCGATGGTTGTCACTTACACAATCACATAGAACAAATTGCAATCTAATTTTCCTGATTATAACTGTGTGGGTGAGGTGTCAAATATGTTTCTTGATTCTTCAAATATGGTCTGAAATTGCATGAAACCCATCTATGTGGTGGCGAACTCTTTTTAGATTTAGAAAGCCTATTTACAATCACCATCAGGTCTAAATGGATTAACAACATTTGTGATACAGTAATATTTGATGATATAATATTCACTACGTGCCTTTAACTACCATGTTCCGCAGTTTGGTGTTTTCTTTATGCAAGGCCTTGATTTGGCTCTGCAGGTCTCTGGTAAGGTCTGTGTTTTCCCGGCTTGACGATTCTGCTGGACTGGGGCTCAATGAACCGTACTCTGACAGTAGTTCTTCCTCCGCCTGTCTTTGAGCAGCAACTTTGGCCTTTTTCTGTGGGTCAAAGATGTTCATATTTATTATTTAATCATGGCTAATCCAATATACAAATGAGGCTTATTGAGGTATCAATTTCTGCTGTTTGATTACCGGTTTTGAATTTCCAGAACTGGAGGCTTTGTCACCACTACTGGTATCTTCATCACCAAAGTCCAGGCGTTTTGCCTTTCTCACCCTCTTGGCCGGCATGTCATCTGGATAGAGTTTCCTCTCAGCAGCTTTGAGAGTAGCCTCTTTCTCTACATTCAGGTAGAAGGATAGATCTTAATGCCAAAAGAGGGTTAAAAACACTGTAGACTAATGGGCAAATTAAATCATGGCGCTGCCTCTTTAAAAATTTCCATGCAAATCTGGTATAAGCATTGTGATATAACAAGCAGAACAAACGTTATGTTGCTGTATTTGCAATAACGGTTGTAAAGACCGACTAAGCTTGCCTGCTAACTGAAGAATCACAGCATGTTCGACAGGCCATCCATTAGTGGGCTTCTTGCTGTTGGTTGTACGACATTCAACAAGATATGTTGTGTCAGTTTTAGCTGGGTCAAAATCAATTATCCAGCTGACGGGAATGATGCTGGTTGTATCTATGTCAGGTCCCTTCGCCCAACTAACAAGGGCAAATCTATAGTTTGACATTTTTGCAAACGAAATCTACTTAATGTTGCGTCTCCTCCTTCTTCGTTTCCGCTTGTCCGCTCCGCCCGCGCTTCTTCGAGACCCGCCGTCCTGCGCATGCGTGTGTGACGTCCTTGTGCTATGATTGGCGAACTCTTGCCGCGAGTCGCGCTAAGCATTCTGGTAGATGCAGTCACATAGTGCTATGTCGTAAGCCGTCTCGTCTGATGAACGAATGAACTTGTCAATGCTTCCATACAGAGTAACTCGCACTGAGAGACGAAGAAAATGGACAAACTCTGACTGAGAAGGAAATATACTTTCCCCGAGTCTGATCAAACGGATATTCCAAGAACAATATATATATATATATATACAATATATATAGAATTGCTTTTGGAAGGAAGTATGACAGATCACATGGTGCACTGATAAATGTTGAAAATGTAGTTGGTCTGAAAAGGGAATTCAGGGGCAGAAAGCAGATGTTTGATGTGACACTGTTCAAAAGAAAATGTATACTGATTGATCTGCCACAGTATGCAAGTCTCTATGCATGCATACCTCCAAGATGCAGTGTGGAGGATTGAAAATTAAACTTTGCTCTATTTGTATTGACAAGTGTAAAATTGTAAGGTAAAAGGGGTAGGTTTATATAAGCTCTGCTACCTACACCCTTTCAGTACATAGTTTTTAAAAAATGTACAAACAAAAATGTATTGTATCATCTTCACTGTATCTTCTTTATCTATCTTTATATAGCTATTCCATGCATGGTTCATTCATACTCTATGGTTGTTTTTTTGTGAAGTGTGAAATGTAAAGAAAATACAAAAGCATGTTTTATATGGTACAACATGTATATCAATATATACATATATGCCACAATATATTTCCATACATGATGTATGCATATATTGGAGCATATAAAAAACAATTATATGTAAAAAATATAGTGCTCTTTTTGGTCTCGACTGCAATATATATACTTTAATATGTATCAATATATATCCATATATTTTCTATGAATATAATGTAATATATTGATAATATAAATATTAAATATAATATATGGGAATATATTGGTTAATATATAACATGATATTTTACAATATACTGCAATATATTTTTCTTTCGTATGGGTAAGTTACTTTTTAAAGGAGTAATCAGTTATTAGATTACTTTTTCAAGGTAACTGTGGCAACACTGATTATAAGACATGCCATGTTGTGGCAGTAGCATCATATTAGGATATAAACATGACAGTGGTATCTGGTTTTACTCATTCTTTTCAAGATAGCAAATAATGATATTAATTTAAACACAAAATGTAACATTTCTGAAAAAAAAGCCTCTCACATTTGTCATATTGTCATATTGAGTTGTGTACTTCCATCATCCAAAATGTTTCGATTAATATCTTAACCTAAAGAAATCTGTAATTTTATTCTGTCGCTATAATGTCCACGAGAAGTCAGAGAGTGAGGAGGAAAATAGGCAAAGGAGAGTAAACATAAAATGAAAAAAGTTTCAACCTATGTCACTTTAGATCAATTTTCTTTAGCAATCGTGGTTGTTTAGTAGTGGAAGACATCATCTCCCATGATCCCACGCTACGTGAATGATGTCATCAAACTAATTTTTTTTATTTTGAGTGAGGGATCTCTAGCACAAGAAAATTACAAACTGAGCATTTGATACTCCAATTTTTATGGCCTAATCATCATTTTAAATGTCGTCATATGGCTGCCGCATTTACACACTTCAGTCTGACATGTTATCTTTAAAATGTGACCAGAAAAACATTCTGCGTTTCAACACGGTTTATCAGAACAACTTGATTACATAATATTGCAGCAAAACATTTTCCATCGTGATATCAGAATGTTCTTATTTATGGTATAAAAAGCCCCCCAAAATAACTACATATCAGCCCAGATTCTGCATGTTTTTAAACTTCTTGATGTATCCTGACTTCCTCTCCTCTCCCCCTCTCCTCACTGAGGGCACTGTGAGAGCAGTAAATGCTTGACCATGGAGAGGAAGTTGGCTTGGAGAATAGGAAGTGCTTGGCGCAGCAAGTCGGGGACTAAAAACTTTGCTAAGTTTGTCTCCATCCATCCTTCCTCCCTTCGTCTCTCTCTCTCTCTCTCTGTCTCCTACCCTTTCTCGCTCTCTTATTTCTTCCCTTGAAATTTCTCTTAGGAGATTATCCGCAGGTAAGCTTGTTTCCTCTGCCGGCCTGCGTCAGCAGCTCTTCCCCCTGCACTGACCACTGAGCAATGATGATGGGTGGGGGAGAGAGGGAAGAGGGCTTGTGTGGTAGAATTGTGGGGTTGGGGGGGGTCAACGAGCCAGGGGGGGACAAAGCATTATTGAGACGGCGAGCGGCAGGGGGACGGAGAACGGCAGGAGGGCATGGGGAGGGACAGATTGGCGCGAGAGCTCCCCCACTTGCCACTAACACACCGTGACGACATCATAAGACTGAGCAAATGACTCTGCTGCCTCTCTGGGGGACTGGGGAGGAGGGGGGGACACACAAAGCTGTCCCCTGGTGAAGGGAGCTTCATCTCAGCGCCACATCCGCCCCCCACAGCACACACACACCCACACCTATCGTCACAGAAACGCACAATCCAGCAGCAGTGAGCAGCTAGTCAGACACGCTGGAAATTGGCCTAAATTGATTGCATACACTCACTCACAAAGCACATTAATAGAGATGACCAAAAGAAAAAGGATATGACCAGACTTCAGCTCAGCCATATTGACTATGTGTGTGTGTGTGTGTGTGTTTGTGTGTGTGTGTATGCATGCATATGAGTTTTATCTCATTTTCTTCACAAACAGATATTCTTTTTTGGTGTCTTGTTTCACCTCCAATTTTCTTTCTTGGACTTTCAGACTTCAGATACCTGCATACATCTCTCTATAAAAGCAAGGAATCTCTGTCTGTCTGTCTGTCTGTCTGTCTGTCTGTGTGTGTGTGTGCCTCAAATATCTCTGCGGATCAGGATCAGACTGACCTGAGAGTTTCAACATGGCTGCTGCTTGGTTCAATGGTGTGCAACTTTGCATTTGTTTGGACTGCAATGATACTGTGAATAAATTATTTCATAAATGCTTTACAAATTCCGCGAGCATTGTCCACCGGAGCCACCACAGTCACGTGCGCGCCAGTGCCAATCACTGCAGAACTCAAGCCCATGACATACTTTAAAGCAACACCATGGAGTTTTTCGACCTTCATAATATATTCCCAAGACCCTTGTGATGGTACATCGACTTACAATAGGTTGAATGACACGTCTGCTGCAGCCTGATGGGGTCTGTATCGCTTTTACTGGCACTACGGAACTTTGGGTTTCAGGGTGGAACCCCCATAAACTACAACTGAACTGCTTTACAGCACCCCCTCACCCCGCCCACCCCCTCTTCGTCATTTTCGGACGAGGACGAGCCAGGACCCTCAGAGCCCAACTACTAGCGTTTGTTTGCCAGGATGGTATAGCGTACATGGCCGAAGCAGCAACAAAACCGAAGAAGGCAAAGGTTTTGTCAGAGGAGACTAGGAAGAGAAAAAGGGAGAGTGACAAAAACAGAGGCCGGACTAGCAATATTGGTGCAGCGTTCACACGCTGGCGTGAGCTAAAGTAGGAGGACAGCTTCCTGACAGATGCTAGCTTAGCCCTCATGCTGATGGATCAGTAAGTAGGCTACATTGCCTGCATACGTCTAATTTTTCAAATTTGTTGTCTGCCTGGCTATGTTACGGAAGCTATCTGGTCCTCCATTTATCTTCATGAGTCAAGTAATGCTAGTAGGGGAGGACCGAATTATCAATCTGGCATCTACCATAGGCTAACATGCTGGTTGTCTAATGGTTAGCATGTTAGCGCAAGCTAGCATTCTCGTTCTGATTTGATCATTGCAATCGATGACATGGAAATCGCTAATGTTTTGAGCTAAACTGTTTAGTCTACGAAACATGTAGAAAGTATGAGAGGAGGAATGTTAGCAGTATTATCAGTGTCGTTCATAGCTTCTGAGGTGATTGTGTTGTTTCAGATGATTCTTAGCTACAGAGCCAAACATGATTGGAAGGACAAAATCATCTTTCATGCTAACTAGCCTAATGACTGCAGGCTGATGTTTTTGTTTTTTTTTTTCTGGTGAAAGTGTCTTGCCTCAGGCTATAATGCCAATTGATTTTTCAGCTTTGCAGATTCATAGCTTGTAGGTAGCTTGATATTATTATATTGACAATATAGGCTATGGCATGCTACCTGCTACAAACAACATTGCATTGAATTAGCATGTCCATTCTGTAAAACAGTAGTCTGTATTAGGCTAGGCTACTAATGACGCTTGCTTGTAAACGTGAGCTATGCAATCTTTTGGCGTTTGAAAAAAAAAATCAAAAATATTCATAAGAAATGATATTCATAAGACATGCTGATATATATTACGCAACTGTACCTGGGATGAAGACATTCTACACGTTACGCAGGCAGTCTGCTCAGTCCTGAGTCCCTCTGCAGAGTTCGGGGGTATCGTTGACTTGACAACAAATGCACGTGTATCCCCTGGTGTGAGCGCAACAGATTTTACGACAGTAGTAGAAGACAATACTGTTTCCCGGCTGTAGGGGGACCCTGAGAGCAAGACTTCCATGGTGTTGCTTTAAGAAACAAGCGGATTTATACCTGCAGCTGCGCGAGCTGGATCCGGATTTTGCCGGCGGTTCGGTCCCGTTCTGTTCTGATCTGTGCATCTAAACTGACTGTTGTGGATTAATGAGACTAAACAAGTCCGGACTGAGTCTGTTCGGGTCTGAGGACATCCGGAGACGCGCGGACAACAAAGTGGAATCAGATCTGTGGATGTTCGTGTGTAGCTAGCTGCTAGCCAACCCACACAGCCCACCTTCCGAGTCGACGGACCGGACGCGCCGGCATGTCCAAAACCAGACTTAGGGTAAATATTGTCCGCCACGCTTTTTCGCGAACATTGCCGTCACGTTTGCTTTGTGTCTGGTGCAGAAGAAACGGTAAAAACGGGCTTTTGTCATGAAAGTGTCCAAGCAGCAAGTTTGGTTGTTGAGGAACAGGAAGTTGTGTGAGGGACGGAGGTGGATGAATGACAGGCAACAACGGTCGGTGTACAGACAATGATATTGAGAGTTGAGAGATTTGTGACATATAGCGTGTTTGAAGTTTATAGTTAGTGTGTTATGTAGTGTTTGGTGTAGTCTGTATGTGTATAGTGGAGTCGGGGGGGCTGAATGTGGAGCAGGCAGTGCAGCTCTTCATTCAGCTAGAAGGAGCTCAGGCAGACCTGAGCATTACTTGCATTTAAATGTAAATAGTTACATATACTTTGTAAAATGTATGCACACATTTAGCAAACAACAATTTATATTTGCATTATAAGTAATAAAAATGGTTTGTTTAAACATATTTGTGGTTTTCACAGTAAAAAAATCTAACTTTTTCTACTTGGATTTTATGGGTTTTTTTGTGATGTTAGGTCCATTGTGTTAATACAGTATGTCAAAATGAAAAAAATAACTGTACAGTCACACATGTGAGGTTGTGCTGAAAATAATCAAGTAACCAAGTAAATAGTTTTTAAGGTGAAATATAATGGCAAAATCAAAAATAGTCAAAAACGGCCAATTATACCCTGGAATATCGGATTTCACAACAAACCTAAATATCCATGACGTTCCACCTTCAAACATAGCCTCATTTGGCCATCCATGAAAAAGCTTCTTAACCTCCCACTTTTCTATAGGAACACATATTTCCTACGGGCAATGCACTAGTTTTTAACTAAATACAGAGAGATCCAAAATACATGTTTTGTTCATACATGCGTATATAAGGTGTGTTTGTTTCTTTTTGAGTTCTCAGTGTAGAACTAAACAGAACATTCAGACCTGCAGGTCAACACTTTCTTGCTTCAAATGAAAAGTTAGTTGATATTTTAAGCTCAGCATAGAGCTACGTCTGTGTGTGCTCTTGCAAATCTTTCTTTAAGAAGAAAGGGGTTCTGGGTTTTTTTGAAAGCAAGGAAATTTGGGCCAGTAATGTTTCAGTTTGGCAACGCAGGTCACCTGCTCATTTCTGCCTTCCCTGTCACCAGACATTCTCACCTAATCAGCCAACTCCAATCATTTGTTCTCTCAGCTGCTCCCCATCACCAATCTACCCAGTATATACTCTACCCTCACAGACATTCATTGCCAGATTTTTCCTCACCCCATGCAAAACTCTCCAGCACTTTTCTCCATACTGATTACCCACTGCTGATCCTACCAACTTCTGACCAACTTGCCTCGTCTGATCCCCAATAAACTCACCTGTGTTCTTTCCCTGGCTTTGAGAGTTTCAATACATCACCCAATTACAGTAGAATCTGATCAGTCATAGACCAAGTGGACACTGTATGAGGAGGAACTGTATGATCTGTCTTATATCCTCCTGTGCTTTCAAGGTTATTGGAGAAGGAACCCTTCCATGGAATATAGGCAGGGAGCCCTCAATATGGCATATAAGGAGGTGTCCTCGAAACCTTGGCTGGAGAATCTTCTGCCTGTCGTCTGCCCATGGTGTTTAAAAAACACAGAAGATCTGACTGATTCTCAACCCCCTACTCTTCAGCATGCCAGCTCCAACACTGGACTTAGCATGGAGTCTACCAAACCTCAGTTGTAAGCACCCAGCTTTCATCCCAAGCTTCAGCCTGCTAGCCTTTCTCTAGCTCAGCTAGCCACTGGCCAGCTAGCTTCCAGCCAGCCACTTTCAGAGTTTGCTCAGGATTCCCAAAGGAATCTTTTCTGGGGGGACCCACCTGGCCAACAAGTTGGCTCCCAAGAGAAAGCATGGCTCCTGCTGACATCGTGCCTCTCCGTTGCCCAGTGCCTGCCTTCATCGCTGCCCAGGTGCTTGCCTTTCCCAGATCAATGACCCTTTGATGTTTTATTGGATTGTAGATGTCATCCTATCTTCCTTCCTGTATTCATTCTAGGCAAAGCGTATTGCCCCTCATGTGACTTTCTGACCCTTAAGCCTGGTTTATGCTTCTGCGTCGCGGCGACGGCGTAGCTACGTCGTCGACCCTACGCCGTCATTGAGCATTCGAAGTTCTACGTCGAGGGAACACGTTGTTCTGACATGGTGTCGGTGGACGTCATCAACGTCAGTGAATCAGGTTTGTTATGCTAACAGGCTAACACGTAGTCAGACAGGCGGCGGTGCGAACGGAGCTAACAGCTGTCTGTCAGTCTGACTGAGAAGTTTCTCCCTTTACTTCGCTGTTAGTTGATTTAAATGACATTCACGCTGTCTTTAACTGTCCGTGCGGACCACTCCGCAGCCTTGTGTGTCTGTTTGTGTGTCTCTGACTCTTGCGTGTTGACGTTGTGTGTCGCTAATCCGGCTAACAGTGAAGCTGCTGTTTGACAGATTAAGTTTGAATGGACAGAACTTGAGCACACGACAGGTTTTCATGTGGTTGCCGCTCGTACCACAAAAACTTTAAAATTGGCGGTGTTGTTATACTGTTGACCGGAAAAGCAACTGCTGGAAATGACGTTCTGAGCGGACCAATCACAGTCCTTGCCGTTCGCGTCTCGACGCGTCGACGTGACGCGTAGTCAGGATTTTTTGGAGGCGCACGTCAGGCTACGGCGTAGGGTCCGCGTAGGGGTCTGTGTCGACGACGTAGCTACGCCGTCGCCGCAACGCAGAAGCATAAATCAGGCTTTACACCTAAGGGGGAGGGGGATCTCCCCTCCTATCACATCCTGATATGTTCTCTACTGAATTCAAAAATATTTAATCTCTCACAGTTCCTAGGTCGGCTGCCCAGCCGATATCAGACTCTGGTTCTCAGTCAGCAACCGGGCTGACTCCCGTTCCCGTTCCTCGGTCTGTGGCCTGGTCCATCTCCCATCCCTGTTCCTCGGTCAATGGCCCTGTCAACATCAGACTCTGTGTCTCATTTGGCGGTCCTATCACGAGTGGTTCCCAGCCTCCTAGCCCTCCTCCAGAGAGCTTCAGCCTTTGTTGCCGGCCTCCAGAAGGCATTTGCCTTCTTTGCCATCCTCCTGCCCCACATCCAGAGGACCTCTGACTTCATAGCTGGGCCTTCTGCCCAGCCTACCAAGGACCTCTGCCTTCGTTGTCAACCGCCTGTCCGACCTCCTGAGGGCAGTGTCTGCCATCAGCCTCCTTGGCTCCTGAAAGTTTGTCATTTTAGGAGCATGGGCGTAACCACACATTCTTTGGGGGGGGGGGGGGGGGGGTCGTGTCCCCCCCAATATTGAGAAAATAGCAATCTGTCCCCCCAATATACAGTAGAAAATATGTTAAATATGCACTCTTTTATAAACCCTCAACAGATCTGTCTCGTTATTTCTTATTTATTTTCAATTTATTTCTGTTTTAATGAAAACATAAGTGTGTGAACCCCCCCTCCCAATTGTAAACTTGGTTGCGCCCATCCCATCCCAAGGTATTAAACCGCTTGCCCGCCCTCGCGGTGTAACAGCATACTGAAATGGAGCGCACATCATTACGCTGAGTAGCTCCACATACATGAAAACCCATTGGACAAGTTAGAGTGATTGACAGCCATCAAGCCAATCACAGCCATTTGACCAAACCCACTAGTCCCGGCCCGGGAACGTAAACAATTACATGCTAACATGGAGCTGCAGTTAGCTAATATTAAGCAAGCCAGGTGGCAAGCAATTCAAGCCAGGTAAGCCAGGTAAAGTTAATGGTAACTGGCAGATAGTTTTCTAGAAACATCCACTGATTTTGATATTATTCAACATGATCATTATTAGTTTTGTTAGGAATGCCAAAAAGGAAGAGGCAGCAGAAGATTGACTTCTTTTTCAAGTCAAGTTGTCATGTAAGTTGAGTTATGTGACAGGAGTACATTCATATTCTTGCATTAATGCCATGTAGGTGTTCATTTATGTAATTTAAAGCTATTTGTTGGAGCGTAAAACCTTCTTTTCAATGAAGGAAATCTCCTACATCAATTCATCCCTGTTACTGCTCTCGTTTGTTACACGTACAGCTCCTCCAGGTAATGTCCAGATAAGTTAAGAGTAGCAGTGCATATGTGAAAAGGGCTACACTACTGTAGATTGTACACTGTTATTTATGCACTTACTATACAGCTAAAGCAAAAAAAAAAACCTACTAACACAAGCAGAAAAATCAATGTATCAAATTAAAATGATGATCAAGGTCAGTCATTGTTCCTCTGGTAAAATAATGGTATCTGGTCACAATGTAGGCAGCACAGAGACACAGGGAGAGGGAGAGGCACGGTGAAAGAAGTGGCCAGGCAGGGACATGATCTGGGGATACAGATGATCAGGTGAGAAATTTGAATGAGAACTTAAACAGCTTGATAACATTAGTTATGTCATCAGTAAATAAAACGAGTAACATTGGGCCTGATACTGGCATATAGGTGAGATATAGAGCAAAACCTTTGAGATAAAAACACTGATTTTCACTTAATTGGAATTTAAAGAGAAGCTTTATCTTGATTCTGTAGGAATCCATTCAATTTCACAGAATATTCCTTTACATGTGAATTCAAATTGTCAGTGTTGTCCTCAAAACTTCTAAATGTGCGAATTTTCATATATAAAATATCATAGAATTGTGGGAAATGTACTTTAAAAAAAAAATCATTTGGACCCCCCAATATCTGTACAATGGCTACGCCCTTGTGAAGATGTCTTCTGACAGTAATGACATTTCTGAAACTGAGGACATATTTGGACAATTAAGGCCTTTGCACACAAAGTCTGTTTTTGTAGTGTGCATTTTTTGTGCGACATCCAATAAAAATTTGATGTACAGGAACGTTTAACAGCGAGCCCAATGTTTTTGTTACTCTGTTTTTCGCACAAATTCCCGATACGAGACAAAATGGAGTCATCAAGCTTCAGCACTTTGTTGGATTTCACACAGCTCCCTCCGGAGCCACATCAAGTTTTTTTTACAACTTCAGTTCCCATGCGCACTTCCCAAGACCTGTAATCAGACTTTGATGTGACTAAGATCAGAATAAGTGTAAATAAAGGTAACGAGCATAGGGCATGCCTGTCCTCATAAGTATAGAGGTACAAGCCAAACATCAGTGTGTGTGTGTGTGTGTGTGTGTGTGTGTGTGTGTGTGTGTGTGTGTGTGTGTGTGTGTGTGTGTGTGTGTGTGTGAGAGAGAGAGAGACTTACTGAAGCCTCCACAAACAGGGTTTCCCCCTTCTTGCAAGCTTTGGGGGTGGGGTGTAGGGATTGGAGGTGCTCTTCAGAAGAGTGAAGAGATAAACAGGAGAAGTGAGGGGGATGAAAGGGATGTATTCCTCCAGACATGGAGGGGAAATCTGCTCAAATCTTCCCTTGTTAGAGGAGAGGGATCAATACAGCCGCTCTCTTCTCTGGCTGAGCCTCCACTCTAGCACAGGTGGAAAAACTCTTCAGCTCTGTCAACCAGTATGATTTTTTTTTTCTCATCACCTTCATTCTCTTCTTTTTCACTATGTCTTCTTTTTTCTGTTTCAGTCCCTTGATCATTCCAAATATAATTTCTGAGCCAACAGCCCAGGTGGGCATGTTTGACAAGACAACAAACCAAAGAAAAAAGAAAAGAAAAGAAAAGAAGCAAACTGAAAACACAGCACTTAATTCTCAGAAGTTTTAATTAATAAGCCAATTTCTTTTGTGGAGTCTCAGAGGAGCCAGAGGGAGGCTGGGGTGAGATGTGTAACACCACCATGACAGGAAAGGGGCACAGGTAGGGGAAGGTGGGATTGGGGCCACAGGGGACCCCAGGGCAGAGGGTATCAGCTACCTGTCATGAATTTATCAGCTCACTTGAGTGAATTCATTAGCAGGTACAGCTCCATAATCATAGCAGTATCATATATTAATTAATCAAAGAAGGTGAGACAGTTATGCCCAAAAATAAACTCCACAGCTGGAGAAGATTGACAAGACAGACAGGGCTGCTTTCATTTCTTTGTTTCAACTTACACAGACAGCCTGTTGATATTTGGAAATAAAATCATTGAATTACTTAGGGTCAGGTTTAGTCTCAACATCGATATGGACAGAAAACCATGAAAACCATGAGTCAGAGAGGCTAAATAAAAACAATGAAGGGGGATGTGTCTACATGTATTTGTTCAACATAAAACTAATGCCAGAACCTCAAACCTTGAATACACCTGTTTTCTTACCAGCCTGCTCTACTTCTCTAGTTTGCTGTTGTGTTTCCTGTGTACAAAATAATTCATTAATGGATACATTTTCATTTGGTTTCTAGATTGAAATTCAAATAATATTTTGACATATCCAACCATTTTATGTTTACTCCTGCTGGCAGTCTGACTGCTACAGATAACAAATTGCTAGGGTGTAGCCCTCTCACTCTCTATAGCTTCCTCCTCTTCTTTCTCCTCCCCTGTTCCTCCTCTCTTTTCATTCAGGGTCCCCCTTCTGATGGACCATGGGCTCCTGGGACCATCTGATCATGCTGTCAGACTGTACAACCAGCACTGCTCCCAATAGCCTATTGACCTCACCCTGTACTCTGCACTGTGCAGTATGTGTACACAAAGGTCACTTCTGTTTTTGCACTATCTGGTCAATTTCCTTAACACCCATATTTATTCCATATTGATTATCTGTATTTAAAATCTACGTTTAAAAAAACAAAAACAAACAAAAACTGCTGTTAATTTTGCACTATATCATGTAAATATGTATATATGTCTATTTCTTCCCCTTTTAATTTTATTGCTTCTTTTTGCTATTGTTTCTGTTCTTGTAATATGTTTCTGTTTTTCTATATTCTGTCGCTGCTGTGACAAACAAATTTCCCCGTCTGCGGGACATTAAAGGTTTTCTGATTCTGATTCTGATCTACATATCCTGGCTGCTGCTGCCTCAGATATTCGTAGATCATCATATCCCGGGCTCTGCTGGATCATTGCTCTCCTCTGTTTTGCTATGTCCTTATATCTGAATTTCTGTACAAGTTGATGCCTCTTCACTCTGATCTCTCAGTCCGTTACTAATTATATTGTGTGGCCTGCCCTCCTCCAGGTCACTACGGTGGAAAGGAGGTTGTGTGGCTCGGGCACCACTTGGCAATGCCTTAGCCTGCTCAGTCGTCCCTGGATCCACACACATTACATATATTCTAAAATTTTAATCAGATATTTGGTCAATGCAACTTGTAAACTGTGATTTTACTGTTCTTTTCTGTAAATGTGACATCTGTTGCATGTCTGTCCGTTGTGGGAAAGGGATACCCCCAGGGGCGCCGCCAGGGATTTTGGGCCCCATGAAAAAAAATCTAGTTGGGCCCTTGTATAGGTTGCCCATGTCTCAAAGGGCCCCCTGTTAGTGCCAGGCCCTTGGAATCGTCCTAACCTTTCCCCCCCTGGCGGCGCCCCTGGATGCCCCCTCTGTGGCTCTTCCTGAGGTTTCCTCCATCATCTTTTTTGCCCCTGCTAAAAGCTTTTTTTTTAAAGTGTCAGTATGGACAAAACTAAGCTCTGAGCAATGCAGGCATTAGAGGAAAGGGAGTTAGTTATCTGTTGTCATCATACTGATTAGCTGATGGTGAAAGAAAAATGATGTCGTTGTTCATCTGTTTGTTGAGATATTGTTGAGAGAAATAATGACGATAGTAATAATAATGACGATAGTAATAATGATGATGATGATGATGATGATAATAATAATAATAATAATAATAATAATAATAATAATAATAATAATAATCTCTCTATAAAAGCAAGGAATCTCTGTCTGTCTGTCTGTGTGTGTGTGTGCCTCAAATATCTGTGCGGATCAGGATCAGACTGACCTGAGAGTTTCAACATGGCTGCTGCTTGGTTCAATTGTGTGCAACTTTGCATTTGTTTGGACTGCAATGATGCTGTGAATACATTTTTTCATAAATGCTTTACAAATTCCGTGAGCATTCTCCACCGGAGCCACCACAGTAACCTGCGCACCAGAGCCAATCACTGCACACCGTAGCCACGTGCGCACCAGAGCCAATCAATGCAGAGCTCAAACCCACGACATACCTTAAGAAACAAGCGGATTTATACCCGCAGCGGTGTGAGCTGGACCGGGATTTTGCCGGCGGTTCGGTCCCGTTCTGTTCTGTGCATCTAAACTGACTGTTGTGGATTAATGAGACTAAATGAGTCCGGACCGAGTCTGTTCGGGTCTGAGGAGATACGCGCAGACAACAACGTGGAATCGGAATCTGTGGATGTTCGTGTGTAGCTAGCTGCTAGCCGCTAGCCAACCTACACGGTGCACCTCCCGAGTCGACAGACCGGACGCAAATAAATAATGTAAATAATGTCCGCCACGCTTTTTCGCGAACATTGCCGTCACGTTTGCTTTGTGACTGGTGCAGAAGAAACGGCAAAAACGGGCTTTTGTCACGAAAGTGTCCAAGCAGCAAGTTTGGTTGTTGAGGAACAGGAAGTTGTGGGAGGGACGTCGGCAGATGAGTGACAGCAGCAGTGACGTGTTGGAGACAGCGACAGAGATAATGAGTTTTGAGAGTTGAGAGATTTGTGACATATAGCATGTTTGGAGTGTATAGTTAGTGTGTAATGTAGTGTTTGGTGTAGTGTGTTTTGTGTGTAGTTGAGTCGTTTTTTTATGTTGTGAGTCAAAACAATGAGGAGACTGCTGAATGTGGAACAGGCAGGAATGAGCTGAGCCCTGAGCCTGAGGCATTGCCTGCATTTAAATGTAAATAGTTACACATAACTTTGTAACTTTCAAAAACTTATGGACAAATTTAGCAAACAACAATTTATATTTGCATTATAACTAATGCAGTTGGTCCATTAAACATATTTGTGGTTTTCACAGTAAAAAATCTAACTTTTTCCTACTCTGATTTTATGTTAGTTTGTGATTTTAGGTCCATAGTGTTAATATAGTATGTCAAAATGAAAAAATAACCGTACCGTCACACATGTGAGGTTGTGCTGAAAATAATGACACCAAGCAAGGCAAGGTAAATAGTTTTTAAGGTGAAATATAATGGTATAATCAAAAGTAGTCAAAAACAGCCAATTATATCCCTGATGTCCCACCTTCAAACACAGCCTCATTTGGCCATCCATGAAAAAGCTACTTAACCTCCCACTTTTCTATAGGAATACATGCTTCCTATGGGCACAGCACTAGTAATAATAATAAAAAGAAGAAGAAGAATAGGTAGCTCATAGGAAAAACAACATAAATGTTACATTATAAATCAGTTGTTAGTGCTGGGATCCGACAATACTGTGGAGCTTTGCCGGTGAGAACGAGTCAAACTGTGATGAGTTGATTCACATTTCCATTATCCGTTTGGGCATGCCGCATTGTGCCACAAGACAAGGATGCGTTGCAAGACTCTGCTCATTTTCATGCAAGAGACCTCCCTGATCATTTTCAAAAGCCTGTGTTTGTCTAGTTTCTCTCCTATGTCAATCAAGTCGTGTCTCCGCAGATCGTCCCAATTTATTATTTTATTTTGCATTGTATCTGAATGTGGGAGGAACATGGGCACCAAAAATAAGTTGTTTTGCATTTCATTGCTCGGTTTTTTCATTGCTTTGACAACTGTTTAAAGTTTGTGAGTGACAGGGAAGCACAAAGAAAATGTTAAAAAGACACATGACTTTGTTAAAGGTGTCATACCATCAACACAAACTTTTTTCCTCAGGCTGTGGGATCCTTCAAGAGTCTTATTTTCAGAGTCTGACATGGTGGCAGGCCTTAAGAGTAAGTATGTTAACCAGTCCTCTCTCTAATGATTGTGTTTGCTCATGGAGGTCACATAGAGACATCTGTATTAAGCTGATACTGTTGCATAACCAGTTGAAAGCTCCCTGTAGAACATTTAAAATAAAGCTCTGAGAAGCAATCAAGGTGAGGTTGTATGTGGCTTTGTCACCACACTGAAGTAAGTTAAGACGATGAGACTAAACATCACAAAAAATAACAAAATAACACTTGAATGTGGAGAACAGTAACACAGTTACAGTTAACCCTTTTGCTTCTTTTGATCAGTGTTACAGCCAAACTTATTACCAGCCAACCTTTTTCGCTGACTACTGTGGATGAGCGTGGGATCTTAGGAACGTTAATTAATTTGATTATGTGCGCAGTGGGGAGGGGTGTATGCTTAGGTGGAGTGGGGCGTGGGTGTGCGGGGAGACTGTGGTTTTATCGAGGGGGGTCGGTCTGGGGCAGAGCATCGTGCAGAAGATGAATAGGTCCTCTGGCTTGAGCTGCTGGCAGGCCAGCTGTGCCTGGTCTTAATATATAGCATGTGCTGCCACATAGTCAATGCGCTTTTAATTCACCTCTTACTACACACACGGACATTAACAGATTTGTGTGCACATGCGCGCGCGCACACACACACACACACACACACACAGCGTTTATTACCCCTTTCTGCTAATGGAAATCTAATCATCACTCTACCTGCTTGTTCACACACACACACACACACACACACACACACACACACACACAGCTCTGTGGTTTATTTATCATTGATATCCCCTGGTGTATTAATACAGGGCCGCGGGGGGTGTTTATATGCTTATGAAGCCACAGAGCAAAGCCAGACTAATTGTATTAACTAACCCATAGAGAAGCTCATGATTCTGACCCCAAGATGTTTATGACCCGAAAATCAATCGACCTCCTCGCTCGCTCCGTTTTTCTCTGATTCTCTTCTCCTTTGCCTCCTCTAGTCCGTCACTCTGCTTTGATATGTTTTGGTGTGGCTAAATCATCCCTGCAGCCCGCTGTCTAATTACCATTATCATTAAGATACTGTATATGATTGAGCCCTAACCATAAAAACACACCAGTAAAATGGAGAGGAGCAAACAAACATGAGCTTTACTGCTCTGGCCTGGCGATGCTGATATGAGACAGCAGTTATGGCCATTTGGTGTCTATTTCTCTGACATTTTCATTTCATATTTAATTGCACACTGGTGATTATGCCACTTATGGTTTTATTTTGCATTTATCTAATGGTTCTCTGGTAACGTTCTGGTGACATTTGTTATTTTATTTGGTGCTCAATCAGACTGAATTTACAGCTCCTTTCTACTCTGTACAGAATATCTGCTAAATGAATGTTATAAAGGCTTATGACTGTTTCCAGTTCAGTGTGTATGTTGCTGTGTGGCAGTCAAAAGTTGTTTTTTGTGCAAACAGACAAAGCTACAAAGTGAGGGAAAACAGCAGAGAAAATAGGAGCCGATTGGTGTATTTTTGCATTTGAAACAAAGGCAGAGGTTTGCCATTTAGATATTATTGTTCCACTTGACACTAAAGTGTGTTCCAGGCGTCAGGAGTCATGGGCAGCGCCAGGATTTTTTCTCTGCCAGTTCTAGGGTTAGGGTTGACCAATATGTGGATTTTCATTCTTTATTAAGAAGTAACTGTCTTTTTTTCAATAAAAGCAGGGAAGGCATGCAGCACATTCAATCTAAATGTAGTTTGTAATTGAATTTGGCAAAAGAATATACAAAATAATATCTGTGACCACAAGGCAAAGAAAAAAACATCTATAAGTTGCTGAGGTGGACAGCACCTGTGTTGACACAATTAATTAAAATAGAAAAGTGAATGAATATGCATTTGCTCAATATGCATAATCAGAAAGATAATTGGTGAAAAGGGTAATCACTGCCATCACCCACTGCCTATGACCCTATGCCTGTCAACTGTGTGTATTTTAGCTGTCAGGGATCAGATTGAGAACAGAATGGCTGGCTATAAGCTTGTAGATATTTATTTTTAAATGATAAAGCAATTATTAAAATTATTAAGGGGCTTTGCTGGGGCTATACAGATTTGTGGTGTGGATATAGCATGCTGTTCCTGGCAGTACAATTATCTCTGTAGTGTTTAATTTTCTGAAAAAAAGGAACTTCTTCATAACATTTAATAATCATGAGCATTTAAGTACAATTGAAGTTTAAACAAATGTCCAATATTGAGCTGGTTTATAGAGCAATCTCCAGAATAAATGTTGGCAAAGCACCTTTCTGCAAAAGCATATATTAGTTAAAAACTTAACATTGCTTTAGGTCCAATGTTTAATTGTTCTCTTATCAATGTTGTGCTTATGCTCTGTTAAGGATTAGGCTCAAAAACCATATGGTTAGGGTTAGGAAAACATCATGTTTTGGTTAAAAATTCCTTTTGTGTTGCACAAGAACATCTCTTTTGCTCCCTTCTCTCGTTGTCATTCCTCCCTTCTGTTCTCTTCTGGTTTAATTCTTTCCCTTTGACTTACTGTTTTTCACCTAATTTCTTCTTTTCCTCATTCACTTCATTCTCTCTTCCTTCTTTTTTCCTTCCACCTAATTTCTGATTCCTTCTACTTCACTAAGTTCCTGAAAGGAGATTGAATAGAGCACAGGTTTTGATTCATCATGAATATTTTTACTTCTTATGTTTAACATGCATAACTAGATCGATGGATAATCAGGAGTTCGGTTAATCTGACTTGTGCGTATGATGCACCATATTCCTCAACCTTCCCAGCACCAGTTAGGTAATCACCACAAGCTCGGCATCGTGGCGGAGACGGGGCCGAGCGGGGCCAGGACAGCACTTGTCACAATAGCCCAGCATCCCAAACCAGCAGAATTCGCAGTCAGAGCTCATCGCATGCCGGCGTCTCCAGCAGTCAGCAGCTCTCTGCGAGAACAGACAGGTGGAGGAGAAGAGAGAGATGAGAGGAAAGTGGAGAGGACAGGTGTCGGGGGGGGGGGGGATGCAGCGCAGGAGATGAAGGAGTCAGAGGAGAGGAGTCATTAAAATCTTTTCCCTTTGTCTTTTTATTGGTATTTTGTTGTGAAATGTTAGCTCCGGTCTTCATCATTCACCATATTTGTTTAGAATATGGAGAGTATCTATTGTGCATCATGGGGCCCGATGCTGTGATCACATAAGCCTTCTCGCTGCTGTCCTGTCTAGAAAGAAGCATGCACCGTGACAGCTTCTGCTGTTTTATTAATGACAATTCATGGTTTTAAAGCAGACAAACACCTCTTCCATAGGATGGGCCATTACCCTTTTGTTTTATGCCTCTTTCTTCTTTACTCCATATTTGGGAAGGGAAGGGAAGGGGGGGTGGCAGAGAGATACTGGCTCAGTGTCCTTTGGAACCTCGACTGAGACCACAAACTGCCAAGTATGACCAAAGACTTTTGCCAATGGAAAACAACTGCTATGCAGTGGAATTACGGTATTAGTGCATTAGCTATTAGCTCAGCTGCTGCTGTTCACCAACTAACCACCACTGAACTAAAGTAGTTCCTACATCACCAAGTAGTTCTTCCATTAATTTATGTCTACAATGGCGACATGAAACAGATATACATTTTGCAAGGCTTACAGGCTGACCAAATCCACCTGTAAGCTTTATTTTCCTGAGAGGCAGACAGAATAACATAGGCCATCATTTAGGAGGGGTGTTCCTCTTTCCTTCATTTAGTCATCTTCTTAGAGGTGTAGCCATCAGTCCCTTACAGATGAAGAGACACTTAATATGATGATATGTAGATCATTGCGTTATTGTATTATGCCCAGACTCACCTGTGTTTCCCTGTGTCGGTTCCTGCGGTGTGCCTCTAATCAATGAGATAAACCCCCACACGACTTGTGGGCTTGTGCCCTACATCAGCACTCAACCGCATGTCTGCAGAACTTCCTATAAATGCTCTGTAAGCACTTTATCAGAAATGCTTGTTCTTTTGGTCTTTTTCTGCTTTCTTGTTGTTTTGTCCCCCCCCCCCCCCCCCCCCCCCCCCCCCCCCGCACCTTCCTTTAAAAAAAGAAACCTGCATTCTGACACTCATTAAAAGAGAAAAGAGGCAAAAACATCAAGAGATGGAAGCGAGGCACTCTCACGCTCGCCTCTCTCCAACCTGCGGTCACGTACAGCCGTCACGACGCGGGGTGGTGCGCTTGTTATCGAGATCAGACTCCCTCTGTTTTCCACTCACCAGCCATCTCATATAAAGACGATCAATTATGGATCAAATGAGGGCTTCTTTTTAATTCATTGCAGTTTCCCTTCATGCAGTCTGTCCTCTCTCCTGCACTCCAGAGTGAGGAGCTCACAGGCAGGGTGTCTGCCAGGTCACGAGAAGCGTCCTGCATAGATCCTAGAGCAGCGACACATTTTACTTCTTTGTTTCCTTTATTCATTCTGTTTAATTTTGTTTCCTTATTTTCCTCCCATACTTTACTTCTTATCTTCTTTCTTCCCCCATTTTTCTCTAGTTATTTATTTCATCTATCCTTATTCACGTTTTAATTTATGTCCTCAGTTGCTTTCTTTTTCATTTATTTTTTCATCAGTGCATCCCTCCAATTCACCCTTTTTTGTTCCTTTGTCCTTCCTTCTTTTTCTTTCTTGTGTCCTTATTTTCTTCATTTCCTTTCCTCTTCTTATTCTACCTTTTAATTCTGTTCTCCCTATTAATTTTCCCTATTCTTTCCTGATTTCTTTCATTTGTTGCTTTCTTCCTTCCTTCTTTCTCTTTTTCTGTGCCCTCATTTCATTCTTTCTTCTTCTGTCCCTCCTTCCTTGCTAAACATATTCCTTCTTTATTTACTGCATTTTTCCATTTACTTTCCTTCTTCTTCCTTCCATTTTTATGTTTTTCATTCTGTCCATCCTTATTTCCTATTTTGTATCCTTTTTCTTATTTTTCATCCTTCCTCTCCTCAAACATTTCTTTCTTTTCCTCTCTTCAGTGCTTCCCTTTGTCCTTGCTGATTTCCTTCCGTCTCTTTCAACTGACTTGAAAGTAAACCGTCACAAACTTATTAAATTCTACTCTTGTCCACTCTAAGTTGACTTTTACTTGTAATGAAGTACTTTTCATCTGTGTTAAAGAAAATATTTCTTTTAATCAATGACAAGAATGTTAGAAAACACTGAGCTACGACTCTGACTGTGTGTGTGTGTGTGTGTGTGTGTGTGTGTGTGTGTGTGTGTGTGTGTGTGTGTGTGTGTGTCAAATATCTCCCTCTCAGCTCTCCAGCTGTTTCAGTAAAACAGAAGATAACACTATAACGTCATACCTCCCCTTTCGGTTTCTGCCTCCCCCCTCCATTTCCTCCTCCTCCTCCTCCTCCTCCTCCTCCTCTTATCCCCTCCATCACTCTCATTCATAATTTATCCGGAGGCTGATTTTTGCCAACACAATCTCAGCGTAGCAGTGCAAACACTCTCTCAAGTTTCACTTGGACGGCATGCTGCGTGGCCACTTCCTCCTGCAAAAGGAAGCAGGTGTCGATAAGTACAGGAAGTGAAAACTGGCACCAGCCTCAGGTGAGTCTGTCCTCTTAGGTGTTAGATATCCCTTACCACCTATCCCTCTGACACACACACACACAGACACACACACAGTAAATAAACACTGCTATAACCCTGTTGAGTAATACACCAATACAATATTACACCTTAGCAGTCACTAAGTTTTCACTTCTTTTAGAATTAATCATGAAGTTCTCTCATTTTATTATTAACTTGCATATTCTCGATTTATAGATGATCCCTAAGTTTTCTTCAATAATAAAAAAGTGCTTAATTTCTGTATATATATATATATATATATATATATATATATATATATATATATATATATATATATATATATTATATATATATGTATGTATGTATGTATGTATAATGTATGTATATACATTATGTATGTATGTATGTATATACATTAATTGTTATATGGACTTTTTTTCTTATGAAACAGAACTTTTATGTTCTCATTTCATTTTAATGAAAACATAGTCTCAATAAAATCTAAAGACTATGAAAAGATGCTCTGGTCTGTCGTTTTATATTTCACCTTTTATCCAAATGTTTGTTCTACTTATTTATTACTTATTTATTCTTAATGCTCTAAACATCTGCCTTTCTGCTTCTTTATTTAAACCCTGATACTGTATTTGGAAGCATTTAGAGCTTCATATGAGTGTGAATTGTCTCCCAGATAAAGATATTGAAGGTTTATTTTATTTTATCTAAGTTAATTTTTAAGTTCATCAGTTCAGTATCTGACCAAAGTGCTGTCAAAATGCAGGAAACAAATAATCAAAATTCTACACGAGAAGTATACAAAACAGAAAAAAGTATTTTTGGAGACAATACTTGAAGGAGTCAGGCAGAAGGAGCATCTCTGCTCTGTTACACAGTTGAGGGGCGGTTACTGTGGAAGCATGATCACCCTGTAGGTTAAGGTTTGGAGCGAAAGGTGGCCAAAAGACCCACATCAGACAATCTGAGTGGTATAGGCATATGTTTAGTATAAGGACTTAAAGGTTCTATGATATAGGATGGAATGAGATTATTTAGGGCTTTATAAACAAACAATCCCTGGAGTCAGAAGCCTTAGAACAGGCAGGAGCACAGACTGATCCAAATATAAGGAGAAATACAGTAATAACATCAAATAATCCTGCAGATTTAGGAAGCACAACAGACAGCAAAGAAACCTGAATGTGTGCTGTATGTATCCACAGACACAAAGCAGGCAGCAGAGGAGGCCTGCAATGACACACAGGTGAGAGTGTCCTCCTAGGTGTTAAATATCCCTTACCTGTGGGCTTCACTGGGCTGCAGAACACAAATCAATTGTTTCCTGTAACAGGTGGACGAGGTCTTCTTTAACCCCATTAGATTAACCCCCATTAGAGTGTCATGGGCAAACTATGGAGGAAGGAGACTGGGGAGCAGGTAAGAGTAAATACATATTATATGCATCACTGTCAACCATTTTCTAATACAGGGTCAATCTGTGCTGGCATATGAAATAACATGTTAAAGGATAAAACCTCCATGCTGTTTTACTATGAAGCTTCAGAAATGTTTTGTCGACTACAAAATTTTCCCTGACTTTTCAGCAGAGTGTGGGTGAGAAGATTTTGCCCGAATCTTCATTTTTTTTGGCAAACTCTTTTTTCATATAAAATAAAAATCTAGCACTGATGTCAACCATTTACTTCTAATAGAGCCCTTTCTTGCTATATGTGGACTATGCGGGTGCACAGGGCCCCTGCACCACTAGGGGGCCCCCTCAAGTTGCAAGTCTAGCCTCAATATCTGAGGAGTGACCCGACGGAAAAGATGTGAAAAGTACGTGGCACTTTTATTCAGCACCTCCGCTGAGGTTCCAAGCGAACCAAGGTGATACGTGGCTAGATCTGGTCTCTACCGCGTTGCTATGTCGACCAGAACTACTAAGCAAGGAGAGGCGAGGCAAGTTGCGCTAAGTCGCCGGTATTGGTCATTCACAGAATGGCATCAAAAGGAACGTATTCATCTGGTTCAGAAAAAAGAAACTAGATAAAGAAAAACGCTCACAGGATAAAGGTAAGGTTTGTTTTCATGATGTGGGTGGAGGGGGAGCTTTCGTATCACATTTTTAGCTAGCTTAAGTGTTTGCTTTAGGAAAGTGATAAAATAAAATGTATATGTCACATGTGAGTGCCATAAGACTGACTGATTGAAGTGACACCCGTTTTAGTGAATTATAGCAGGTCCAGTTCGTTGGCATTACATTTGGGAGGGAGGGTGTGTTGTTAGGCAGATGTCTGTCATGTCTGCTGTATCCTCATCCAGTGGGAGCTGCTGTTCCGTCATAGACCTCCTCTGCTGTTCAATATTTGTCACGTAACATTACCTTAGGATTATTTTAGTGTGTCCTTAGTTTATAGGTTTCTAATGTGAAGTGTGATGAACAACACATATTAAGCCTATTGTGGATTATTATGGACTATTGTGGCAGTGGATTATTGCTCTGAGTGGATTATTGTTAACTCTACTGAGTTAGTTGCGTCTTTCTTTACCACATTTATTAGAATATTTGTTATGACAATATAATTTGAACAAATTTTCCTACATTCCTACAGTTTAGTTATATTTTTGATGTATTACTTTGTTTTATTCAAAAGAATCATAATAACACAAATTAAAGTCAATTTAAAGTCAACTATACTATATGTAGTGGCCGTTTATCCAAAAATCAATTTAACTAAAGCTTATCAAAATCAAAATGGGCCACTTCGGCACTATGGGGGTGAATCGTACGCAGGCAAAAGTTATACTGTCCATTCAAAGTCCTTGTTTACTTTTTGATGATTTATTTTTCCCAAAAACAAACAAGCAGCTCCTGCAGCATAGGTAAGTACTCAGAAGTCGAGAAAGAGTTGAGCCATGTACTGTATTTGCTTCCACCTTTTCCTGGCGTATAGATCACTTTGGTCAAAAAGTCCTGATGGCATGCATGCCATCAGGACTTTTTGACCAAAGTGACCAAAGTGACCAAAGTGATCTATGATCTATAGAACTGAAATGAGAACACTCTTCACTGAATGAATCAGGCGCTCCCAAACACCACCCTGATGGGAAGCTGCTGGTTTGTTAAAGCTCCAGTTCATGCCATCCTTGACCAAAGCTTTTTGAATTTTGCCATGATTTAAAGCAGCCAGACTTTCTTTCAGCTCCCGATTGGCTCCAACAAAATTTGTGTCGTTATCAGACCTGATAGATGAGACTGGTCCTCGTCTACAGATAACCTCCAAACTGAATTTATACAGGAGTCTGCATCCAGTGTATATGCAACTTCCAAGTGTACAGCCCGACTAGTCAAACAGGTGAAAAGTACTCCCTACCTTTTAAGATGACTTCTGCCTCTTTTAATATCGATAGGGCCAAAATAGTCAACTCCAACATCAGTGAAAGGTGCTTTGTCAGGCAACACTCTCTCCTCAGGCAAGTCTGCCATCTTCTGTTCACCAGGCTTTCCTCTGTTGCGTCTACAAACAACACAGTCAGATATCACCTTTCTGGCCACAGAGTTTGCACTAATCATCCAGTACCGCATACTGGACAGCATGTGATTTCTTCCTGTATGCCCCAGTTGCTGATGGATATGGCGCAGAATTAGCGTGGATATGTGCAGGTCTTTGGACGAGATGATTGGATGTTTGGATTGTGTTGGCATTGCTGCTTTACTCAGTCGACCGCCCACCCCGGAGGATTTCACCATCCATTACCGGGTCCAGTTTGTACAGTAGACTGTCTTTGGGAATGTTTTTGCAGCCACCCTTCAGTGAGGCAATTTCGCTTCTGAACTTGTGTTTTTGCACATATTGAATAATTGACTGCTCAACTGTGGCAAGATCTTCAGGAGTAAGACTTTTTCCTTTGAACGTGTCCTTAAAGCTATGAATTTTCCTTTCCACTTCCTGTTCTTGAATTTGGAGATTGTCCTTTCCGAGGCCTGCAGAAGCACAAAACTCCTTTCTCTTCTGTCCCAACAATATCAGAGTTTCCTTGACCTTCAGAAACCAAGCTGCAGATGTTTTTAAGCTTCATCCAAGATGAAAAATATCAGATGAGGAGGTCAGTGGCATTTTCCAAATCCTTGACAATAGTGTTCACTATCAAGTCCTTCTTGACCTCTGGGTCATCCGCAGGAGTCACACCAAGATCCACATCCAGTTTAGGCCATTCCTCCTTTGACCTATAGAGACACTGAGGCCTGCCATTCAGGAAATCCTCAGCTCTCCTTCCTCTTGATGCTTCATCTGCTGGATTTTCTTTAGAACCCACATATCTCCACTGATCAACATCTGCTGCTTCCCTGATGACAGAGGTTCTGTTTGCCACAAAGGTGTGAAATCTCCTGTTTTCATTGCAGATATATTTAAGGACTGTTGTGCTGTCAGTCCAGAAAACTGACTTCTCCAGCTTAAGTTGCAGCTCTTTCTGTAGCATTTTATCCACTCGAACAGCAAGAACTGCAGCTGTGAGTTCCAATCAAGGAATTGTAGTCTGCTTCAGAGGAGCAACTCTGGCTTTTCCCAAGAGAAAAGCAACATGAACTTTGTGATCCTTCTCCAGTCTTAGATAAGACACAGTTCCATATCCAGCTTGACTGGAGATCCTGTTACAGCACAGCTTCACCACTTTTCGGATGCCAAAGTCTCTGGGTTTAATACAGCGGTCCACTTTGAATTCAGCCACCCTTTGAAGCCCTCCAGCCAATCAGACCACTGCTCATCAAAATAATTGGGAATTGCTTCATCCCAACCCAGATTTCTCTTACAAAGCTCCTGCAGCAACAGTAGTCTTGCAGGCAGACTAAATGGGGTTAGAAATCTTAAAGCGTCATAAAGTGAGCTGACCACTGACAAAATTCCTCTTCTGGTCTGTGGTTGTCCTTGTGCTGAGGTCCTGAACTTAAATCTGTCAGTTTTAATGCACCACTGTAGTCCAAGTGCTCGTTCCATTGGAAGTTGGTCAGTGTCAAAATCCAGCTCCATCATGTCCTTTTCTCTGCTGTCCTCAGCAATTGATAGTAGCACTGTGTGGCTGTTGCTGATCCACCTGGAAAGCTTGAATCCTCCTTTATGACACAGAGCAGTCAAATCCTTCACCATGTGCACTGCTTCCTCCACCGAAGCCATCGATTTCAGACAGTCATCCACATAAAAGTTACATTTGACTGTACTGACTATTTCAATGGGGAACTGTTTGGCATTATCATCTGCAGTTCTCCCCAAAGCATAATTTGCACAACTTGGTGATGATACAGCTCCAAACAGATGTACTTTCATGCGATACTCCAGGGGAGACTGTGCAGTGTCACCATTAGGCCACCAGAGGCAGCATAGAAAGTTGATATGCTTATCCGAGACATGAACTTGATGAAACATGCTTGAATGTCAGCCATTATAGCAATAGGCTCTTGTCTAAATCTAACAAGGACTCCAATAACTGAGTTGGTAAGATCAGCACCCTGCAAGAGCTGGCAGTTTAGTGATGTCCCTTTGTACGTTGCTCCGCAGTCAAAAGCAACTCTCAAGTTGCCTTTTCTGGGATGATAAACTCCATGATGAGGGATATACCACAGCTTTCCATTGTTTGCCTTAGTTGGTCTGGAGGTATCAGCTCAGCATACCCTCGAGTTATCATGTCATTAAGAAACGTGATGTATTCCTTCTTAAATTGACCATTCTTGTCAAATTTTCTTTTCATTCTCAGGAGGCGCTGTTCTGCAACACAGCGATTGTTTGGTAAGATGGTATTCTCCTGTCTGAGAGGTAAGTCGATACAGTAAGGGTCTCCAGTTAATGTTGTTGTGCTGGTCATGATGTTCATGAACTTGATATCTTCTCTAGACATTTCAGTCTGTTCCTCTGATGATCTCTCATTAAAGTCCTGATTATACTGTTTAACCAGCATTTCTTGAAGGTGTTCAAAAGAGATTCGGTTTGTTGTTACAGCAGGGCAACCACGCCTACTCCCGCTGCTTCCGCCACGAACCATTAACAATCCAACCGACCCTAGTCTGACCGCATAGGGACCATCATCCTGGCTGTTTATCAACTCCCAAGGTTCCATAACTTTAGGGGCATCAGTTCCAATAAGCAAATCAAAGCCTGCATCAATGTCATAGAGCTTGACTTGCTTCAAATACGACCAATGATCAACATCCGCTTGTCGTGGAACATTGAGCGTGGAGACTGCCATGGTCCTCTGAGTTAAAACATCTGGTAACTCAATGAAATCAGTCATGTCCATACCAGACACTTCAAGACCTGAGAGAACATGAGCATTTACAACCTTTTTTTGACCCATTGTTCTTAACAGAATACTTGTCCTTTTACCTTTCAGGTTCAACTTCCTCGCCAAGTCTTCTGCACAGAAAGAGCCGAAACTCCCTGGCTCCAAGAAGGCATATGTCTGTACAGTTTTGTTACTCCTTTGGCTCTTAACTTTAACTGCTACAATAGAAAAGAATGAGTCATCTTCACAACCGGCCCCAATATGGCCACGGGTCTGAGACATTGTAGTAGTAGTTGAATCACTTGGCGGGCTCAAAGATGGCTGGGCTTGTGATGAGGATGTTCCTTTATCCTGCCGCTCAATATGAAGAACTCCGGGGTGCTTTTGGTGACACACGTTGCAATCCAAACGACTCCTGTAGTCTTTGCTTGTGTGGCCTACTTTCAGGCAACCAAAAGAGATTCCTTTTTCTTTGATGAAATTAATCTTGTCCCGGTGTACTTCAACCTTAAACTGTGAGCATTTATCAAGTGAATGACTACTATATGAACAAAACAGACAGTTGTTAGTAGTGAAGGACTTGGTCTTGTTTCCTGTATACTGGGTAATGACTCCCTCTTTCACTGCAGTGACATTGGTGGCAAAACTGCTTCCTTTTTTCCTCTGCTTTAGGTGACCAGCATTGGAGGCCTTAGGGTAGATGGAGGCCTTGGGTAGATGGTAAGTCCTGAATGTTGCCATAAAGTGGGTCTGATAGTATCTAATCTGCTTTTCAATGAAGGCAACAAGGTCAGAAAACAGAACCCTTTTTCCACTTCGCTCTTGCAGATCACAAGCAACATTTCTCAATTTTTCTCTTAATTTATAAGGAAGTTTCAGGATGATGCTTCTCATATTTGATGGTAGGTCCAGCTCCTTCATATACATCATTTGCTCTGTTAGATTTGAGCATCCTCTGAGAAACAAGGAGACTGATTGTAATGCTTCAGTGTCTTCGCTTTTAACAGGTGTCCAGTTCATAATCTTGTCCATATAAGCAGATGCAACTTTATGCTCATTTCCAAAATGTTCTGCCAGAAGACCTTTGGCCCTGTGGTATCCCTGCTCAGAAGGTAAATGTTGACAACTTTGCACTAAGTCTCTTGGTTGCCCCCAGGTGCATTGCTCAAGAAAGTGCAAACAGTCGCTCCGATTATTCGTCTTCCTCCACTCCATTTTCAAAAGCTCTGATGAAAGACCTGAAACGAAGAGGATCTCCATCGAACGCAGGGATATTTCTTGGTGGAAGGACAGAGGACAGATTTTGTTGAACCAGCAGAGCAGTGATATCATTTTGTCTTTGCATAATATTTACAATGCCATTCTGATACTTGTCAGTCATGGCTTGAGTTTGAGGAAACACAGGTAGCGTTTGATTTCCAGCAGTTTGCATCACTTGAACTGGAGCATCAACCTTTAATAAACTCCTTTCCTCCATTTTGGTTGCTGGCGTTTGTTTAGGCTTAACAACTTGTGGTTGAGATATATGATCAGGCACAGCTGGAGTGTTAACCTTTCATCCACTTCATCTGGAACAAAGCTGTCGGCAATGGGATTTAATTTACCTGCTGTGATTTCCAGGACTTTAAGCTTTGCACTTGTTGCTGCCAATTCTGTTTCCAGGGACGCCGCCAGGGATTTTGGGCCCCATGAAAAAAAATCTAGTTGGGCCCTTGTATAGGTTGCCCATGTCTCAAAGGGCCCCCTGTCAGTGCCGGGCTCTTGGAATCGTCCAAACCTTTCCCCCCCCTGGCGGCGCCCCTGTCTGTTTCAAGCTCCAATTTTTCCTTTTCTCTCTTTAGCTTTTCCTCTTCAGCTACTATTTGATATTTCCTTTTTAATGCTGAAAGATGCTCCATCAGAGCTGCCTGGTCGGCCTTAGCTTCAATGCGTGCTGGATCCTCTGCACCTTGGTGTTTGCGCTGCTCCTTCATCAGCTGGCCGTTGCGCACTGCTCGGCCCGTGCGCACTGCTCCCGAGGTGCGATGTCGTGGGGATGCCAGGCTTAGAAAAATTAATGCAATTTCCTCCCACGCCTGTTTAACCAAAGCTACTTTGGATGGATTTCTCCAATCCCCATACAAGGCCACTTCTCGGTCTTTTACAGCCCTGACGAGAACGTCGGTCTCCTCGGCTGTGAACCGCTCCTGGTGTGCGCCTGGCAATTGCGCCATTATAATAGCAATCCGCCATGGAACAAGCGCGCCTGCTCTTAAAAGGAATGTGAGATGACGCTCTGATTGGTTTATTGCACGTTACGCCCAAACCACACCTATGACTAATGTAGCTACTTCAGACCAACCCATTTTAGATTTGCGCCGGGCGCAAGAGTCATTTATCCCGCCGGCATAATAGCAGCAGCGCCTGAGATCCGCCCACAAAGCTACTTGCGCTTTGCGCTTGAGACTTGCGTTTCAGATCGTCAAAATAGGGCCCTATATATGACCATTAGTTCTGCCCACAGAATATAGGTTAAGACCATATCATCAGTTAGGCAGTCCACTTTGTAATACCCTTTGAAATATACACAAAAACATTCCTTTAATATCACAAAGTGCTCATAAGTTATTTATCTTTGTTTTATAACTCTAACAAGTACAATGTGTCCAAAACTGCTTAAAAGTGACAACTTTGAAATTGGGTGCTTTAAAGGGACACTGTACTGTATATTGCAATGATTAATATGAACACAGATTATGAATTAACACAATAACTCAATTATGTAATATGAATATTTGCTTAGGATCTATTTTGCTTGGTAACCTGAGGAGTTTTGTCTTTGCAGGAGAAATGTTTTAATTTGAGAGAGGTTTTCACGACTCTAACCTGTTTTCCTCTTAAAATCTAATAGATTGATCTTTCCATCATAGTTTGACAAAATAGGGACCTCAAAACAGCATCTTGCATAGGGCCCCCAAAAAGACAGAAACAGCCTTGACTTTGACATGAGGTTGAACCAATGATGGACTGATCATCTGTGTCACTACTGTGCCCCTAAGCCATTGTAGAAGTTTGTTGTGTTCTCCTGAACAATTGTTGCATTTTCTTCATTTTTAAAGAATGTGAAAATTGTCTTATGATTTTCTTTCTGCATAATTACAGTTATGTGTTGCAGACTCCATCTTCTGTTGTGGGCTAGCGGTGCTGCTGTAATCAGTAACCAGACATCTGTTGATAGCTTCATTTGTTGGTCATCTTAATTAACTAGCCATGATTCAGTCAGACAAGTTACTTGGGAGACCTCCATATATGTAGCATTACATTTATAATGCAATTATATTACATCAATATGAATGTATCTACAGTCAAAGACGAAAGCTCATATATTTAATAAAGGATATGATTTATCACTTAACACTGTGACACTGTAAGCAAACAAGTAAGCGGCATCCCATTTGCCTCCATTCAGTGGTGTCATATAAATGATTTGTAAATGTGCAAATCAGCACAGCTTCAGACACTCTCTCACTCTAAATGACCAAAGCAGGGAAATCCTCTCCAGTCTCACACATACAGCTCCTCTTACTCTGCAAGTGTTGGTGTCAGTATAGTTCAGTTAGTCTTTGGCGCTTATTTTTTACACTAAACAACACGTCAAGCAATGTTTGATATTCAGCATCCTGTTTGAAATTTATGTTCAATTCTGCTGCTTGTTTGTTTATTTCTTTCTCTTTTTGAAAGTGAATATGAAATAATTCTGACTCAGGTGTAAAGGGAACAAGTTTTATTCAATTCTAGGTCTAACAATGATCAAATGATAAACGGGGTTTGACAGTTTGAACTAGACAATTCCCCACCGGGGAATCGCGAGAGTGGGCTGTGCGCTTTGCCCCGTGACGAAAAGAAACGATGAAAGCTAAAGCAAAATGTGAATCCCACGTTGATATTTTGGTCTTTTATCTACATTTTAAAGTTTGAATGGTGTGTCTAGGTCAAAGTATGCCAGAGATGTCGATGTTTGAAATCTTTTTTTCGATCTTTTCACCTGGTCTCATTCACTTTGTGTGTGTGTTTGTGTGCATGTGAGTGTGTGTGTGTGTGTGTGTGTGTGTGTGTGTGTGTGTGTGTGTGTGTGTGTGTGTGTGTGTGTGTGTGTGTGTGTGTGTGTCTGCTACTTTTTTGACCTCGTGCCATTCATTCCTTATGGGAAAGTTTACGCAGGTTTTCACGACTTACGTCGCGAAAACATGAATTTTCTAGAAAACTGATTAATAATCTGTGTGTGTCTTTGTGTATCTGTCTGTGTGTGTGTGTGTGTGTGTGTCTTTCTGTCTGTGTGTGTTTGTCCATCTGTGTGTGTCTGTCGCTGTGTGTGTGTGTGTCTGTGTGTGTGTGTCTGTCTGTGTGTCTGTTTGTGTGTCTATTTCTGTGTGTGTGTGTCTGTCTGTGTGTGTCTGTGTGTGTTTGTGCGTGTCTGTGTCTGGCACTCCCTCTGTTGGCCCAGCTGGTTGCCATGGGGATGGTTGTCAACGGCCCTAGCAACCGAGGCTCTGCCGTGGCTGAGACAGCTACTTTCAGAGCATACATCGTAGGAAAAAAGTTCAAATACAACTTAAATAGCCAGGACTTGTGCCTACATTTTAAAGTTTGAATGGTGTTTCTAGGTCAATGTATGCCAGAGCAGGAGATGTTTGAAAAACATCGCAGATATGCGATGTTTTTGACCTCGCCCCATTCATTCCTTATGGGAAATTTTTCGCAGTTTTTCGCGACTTACGTCGCGAAAAATTAATATTCTGGAAATCTGAATGATAGCATACCGAGTCAGATCAAGGCGCACATTTTGATATTTTTTTGTTTGTGTGCGCTCAACGGTGCGGGGCAAGTTAACTGCCAAAAAAAGGACATAGGATGAAAAATAATAAGAAGAGGCGCGGTGAATATCAATAGTGGGCTGTGCTTCGCTATGGACACCTATAGCTTTGCTATAGAGGTGTCCATAGTGGGCTGGCGAGCACAGCCCACTAATGATATTACTTGAAAAAGAAGTGTCCTTGGGCAAGATACTGAACCCCAAACTGCTCCTGATTTGCTGGTCAGCACCTTGCATGGCAGCCACCATCATCAGTGTATGAATGTATGTATGAATTACTGCTGTTGCTTTGGACAAAAGCATCTGTTAAATGCCCTAAATTTAAATCTCTTTAAACAGCATAAACTTAATCTCAGTCTTTTCAATCAAGCCTAATCCAATATCAAATCTGAAAACTTTGTCTCACTCTTTATTCTGAACCACCTATAACTGCTTAACCTTTATTTAAGCAGTGCTAAGATCCAGTGTTAGGTGCTGATTTTTTTTCATCAGTATCCATGTATTGTTACATGAGAACGAAAACGACAAAAAAAATTGGGGGAAAAAAAGCTTTATCTACACTTTTATCTGGATCCACGCCAGAAATTTTTGGGCTTTATTCTGGGCCACAATTCATCCTCTAGCCAAGTTCCATGGAATTCCGTTCAGTAATTTTGTGTGATCTTGCTGACAAACCAGCCAAAAAATAAACAGGCATGGGTGATAACATAACTTCTTTGGTGAAGATAATAAGTTTTTTCTGTAATCTAAGACATTTAATGTCTACAAACAAAATATAACCTTTTTTACAACTGCAATAACCTCAATGTACTCTTCTGTCATTTTTATTTATCTGTTTAGTTTTGCTGCTCATTTTGTGGCATTGCACTTTGAATCGAGCTGTACTTTTGACTGTGTGATCTTTGGAGTTCAATAAAGAGGAGGAAAAAATATTTATCTCTTTATCCTCATTAAGTACTCTTTATAGCATGAGGCCAGCCAGTGAGTGGACCTGGACAGAGCAGTTCTGTCCAATAGAAGAGAGGAGGCGGACACAAACAAACTCACCTATTCATTCACTGATCGTGCTTAATCATTGAGAAAAAAGCTGTGTACTTAGCCGTCCTTGGTGAAAATATGAGTGTTTGGAACATGGCGAGTTAACAGACTGAGAGAGAAGAATGATCCCTTGTAGCCAACGCTAGTCCAAGTAAAATACGGCCTTGGTTCACTGTAGAAGCAGATATGCAATATTTACAGCCCTTGCTTAAGCCTACATGTGGTGAGTGTTTCATACAAAACTATAGATTTTGTCTGGATGATGGAGAGATAGTTTGTGTTGTCACAGCTCCTTGACTGTAACACTGAGTCTTGACTTTGACTCGCACCCTGCAGCAGTGAGAGCAGGATGGTTTCATTCTCAATAGTCGATTGGACACCGACTCCCCAATTTTCCTTGCCCTCCTCAACACTTTGAAAGGGAAATGTGTGTATGTGTATGTGGGTGGGTGTGACAGTCGATTCATGTTGTGTTTAAATCTGACAAGATGGATTTTTGTATTGTATTTGTGATTTTCCTCTGTGGCTGCAGCCCCTCCTGAGGGAGACAAAGCCGCAAACAGGACCAGATCCCTGAGAGGGTTGTTAGCGAGCCGTTTCAATTAAAGACAGAAGTAGGCTTCAGAGACTCGAGGTGTGTGAAGAGTGTGGGGCGATTACGAGCTTCCTCTCCTTAATTAGAAGCAGGAGTCCTCATATTTGTTTACAGTAGAGGTAGGTCCATTGCTGGGAGTGAGAGAGGGAGAGGAGAGGACAGTTAGAAAAGATCATCTGACAGCGAGTGTACACTGCATGGGGTACTTGCAACTTCATTTTATCCCTCATGTCATTTTGTTTTATTCACTTTCACAAAATCGTATTTGGTTTTGTAGTTCTGATTTTATACATCCATTAAATTGAAAAACTTGTTATCCAATATTTAATTCAAAAGCTGTATTTATTTATTTCATCCTAATATACTGAATAATTAAATCTAAAGGATCAGTAGTTTTTAATTCACATTGTGAGGACAGCCAACTTGTGTGGCAGTCGGACTCTTAAAGGACTTTTTCTAAAGCAAAGGCAAAGTTTGGTTCTTTCGAGAAAAAAAGGTTACAAAACTTACCTGCTATTTAGACATATCACCGATTTTATATTCTTATAATGTTATCAGTTCTGCAAGTAAAAATGTAAAGTTTGCTTTTGAGACGGCACTAAAAAGGTCATGCAGTCATTACAATACTGGGGATACATTACTTACACACAAATCATATTTGGCAATTGTTGACAACTCCTGACAACTGAATGACCCACCCTGCCACCCAACTTGGACTCCTACGGCGCTAGAAGAGTGCCTCAAGAAGTGCAGCTAGAAGAACAACTACATCAAATTTAGAAGTGTTGGACCACTGACCAGGCTCCAGTATTTGAGATGTGGGAGTGAGAACATTCTCTCCAGTTGAGCTGCTCACAACTCATTATTGTGCCCTGGGGACATTTACTCAAATTAGGATGTCACAAGATCAAAATATTTAGTACCACTGCATTATGACTTGAACAAGGGATGAACACACCAGCATGCTGTGAATCACGTCAAACATTTGAGATGTGGTCAGCAGTAAAGGTCAAACAGTAATCAAAAGTAACATTATCCTCTGGGGACCATGAATATTCATCGCAAGTTTTGTGAGATATCTTGCTTTGGATCAAATTGTTGGACTGACATCATCACCATCATCATTGTCAGAAAGAGTGCTTCTTCTACATGTGTGTAGCTTCTGCTCTGACAGGGCTTCAAGTCTTAGAAATAAAGTGAAATGGACCTTAGATCAGTGATTCTTAACCATAGGGCCGCGGCCCAAGCTTGGGACGCAAGCGCCACCTAGAGGGCCGCAAAAAACTTTCAGTTTTGCACCTGTGGACCGCAAGGGCCGCGGGATTGCATAGGTAATCAACTGAAGACATCAGAGAAAAGCTACGTTATCCACGAGACGCTCAGTTACAATGCAGCTTCCGACCACACGGTGGCGGTAATGCGTCAGTGAGTTGTTTAAGAAGCTAACAGAAGAACAGAAGAAGACATTCAGCTTGCTGCTCACCTGTAGCAAAAGTGATGGAGAAGTTTTTAAAACTAAAAAATTAAGACAAAAGTGGTGTCGACCCCCCCGATAAGACTAAAATTTTGCGCAAGTACAATCCTGACTTCATCAAGTACGGCTTTGTAAACGGAGGTAGCGAGGCAGAGCCGAGAGGCCAGTGTGTGGAGTGTGGTCTGACGCTTTCTAACGAAGAAACTGGAGGAGCACCCTTTGCGGAAGGTGAGCGCTGATTTCGCAAAGACTCATGGGAGCGAATTCTTAAGTGTTGATGAGACTGTTTTTGTTGTGATGTGTTTCGGTTTGATGCTTCCTGTACATGTTCTGACTGTTTCTGTTGTGTCCTGTTGTGTTCTGAGGATGTTTGATGTTGAATTGGCATAGACATAGAGTTTGCAGTGTGCCACCATGAACAAGTATGATAAGGCGGGCGGTGATGCTCATGAAACGTTACTGTATGTAGGGTTGCATAAATCTGTGGTGACTGTAAGTTGCCACGTTAGTAACGCGGGACCCGTGTTGAGACGTAATATCTGTCCCGTGAGAGTTTATTCTGCTTGAGCTCGCTACAATACGTTAACAGAAGTTTAATAAAAAGATTTGTGGATATCACGGTTAATCATGTAATTTTATCATTTATTTAAGTTTTTTAAGGTTTTACCATATTAAGCTGTAAGTGGATTTGGTGTGAGATCTATTAAGCCTATGCACAGTGTTGGGGAGATTTAAACTACATGTAGTTGAACTACACAGCTTAACTACAATTTGCTGTAACTTGCTGGTAGTTAAACTACATTCATATTTTGTGCTACATCAAGTAATTCAACTACTTTTTGGGTCATTTTTTGTAGTTTAACTACTCAATTTACAAACCATAATTTTGGCCAATAACATGAGATATTTTTTTTTTATATAAATATTATTATTTATTTTATTTTTCTTTGAAGAAGTTCAACACTGGTGTCCCAGCCAGTGCAGCATGTGAGAGGCTTTTTAGTATTGTTAAAGATGTTTTTAGTGCCCAACGGAACCGGCTGTCTGATAAAAACTTTGAGAGACTGCTCATGTGTTGTGTCAACCAGCGATTCTGCCCTGGCATCTAGTTCCAGTGCCTCAGTGTTCTTGCCTCTGAAGGTCCTGTGATATTGGCCAAAAATGTCTTTTGTTCTTTAAAAAATAAAACTTGAGTTGAGAGGCATATTTGTATGTGAATTTTTTGTAGGCTATTATATTTTGTTTCATATCCATCATATGTGGATTTATTTAACGCTGAGTTAAGCTGAACCACATGTACTACGTGTCTTGTTTTCGTGTCATTGCTGTAAAAGTGTGAATATATCTGCATTCACGTTATGTTTTAGTTTTACAAGCTATGTTTGCAAAGTAGCTTCCCCAACTCTGCATATACCGTGTAAATATTTAACTCTGCACTGAAAAAATTGGGCCTCAAGGCCGAAAAGGTTAAGAACCCCTGCCTTAGATGACCCATTCTCTGCTTTTCGAGCATGCAACACCTCTCTCCTCCCTCCCTTCCCTTCTCTCTCTCTCTCTCTCTCTCTCTCTCTCTCCCTCTCTCTCTCTCTCGCCATGGCGGCATACCCAGGAGACAGTTTTCCGGACGGTTTTCCGTGAGCAGGATGGGATGAACTCCGCATCTCTCACCCGTAAAGAGACGGAGTGAAAAGCAGCTGCCTCAGCACCTGCCGGCCCCCAGTGAAAATCAAAATATCAATAAGCTCTTATAGCATTAAGGAAAATGCCTAAATCTGACACTTTCTCTCCCTCCATCCCCTTCTCTCTCCCTCTGCCAATATCACTCAACCACTTACACTTGGCATGGGCCCACTGGAGAGTTTTACATGTACATTAAGGGAGGCTTTCTGCCTTTATTTGTCCTCCTGTGCCTCTTCCTCCTCTCCACTATATCTATTAAAGTAAATATACACTGGCTGGGTGGTGACACATAGTCCATCCTCATTCATTTTGGAGCTGATTTTTGAGCTGATTGACAGCACTTGAGTTATAGCCACAGTTAATGAAGAAGGCTGCAGAATCGGACTTCCCTGCCAGTCTGATAATAATGTTAATGTGTTATTAGTCGGAGGAAATCATGGAAAAACAACATGACTGATTGTTCCATTACAATAGGGTGGGAATCTGTCCTGTTTAGATAATCCATAACTGTAAAAGCACCAGCTGACCTCATGAAAAAGTGCCTTGCCAAGGGAAAAAGGATGAAGATATGATACACATAAAAGGGCTAGAGAAGTGGGCCGAATAAGCAAAAAGAGATATCACAGAGCGGGAGGAGTTTAAGTAGGGAATAAGGTGTGGAAGGGATGAATGGCCCAGGGCAGGAAGTGGATAAAGAGAGGAAGAGGGGGATGAGGGACTGAGAGAGGGAGAGACAGAGAGAGAGAGGTGGTAAAGCTGAATGATTGCTCTGTGAGAATTATTATTGATGATTCAGGCAGTGTGAATTATTAATGGAGAACGAAAAGCATCTTTGAACGTGTCTCTGACATTCAATACTGACAGAGATCAATGAGCTGGCGTTGGACACGAAGAGGAGAGATGAGGGGAGGAAGGAGGAGGATAGAGGAAAAATAAAACAAAAAGGAGAGGAGAGGGGAGGAAGGTGTTTGGACAAGTGGAGTCCTTCAGATGTGGGCTTGTCAGAAAGGCTTAGGTGGGAGGAAGGATGATGAGATGGTCAACTGCGAGGAGTCATGTGACAGTGCTGAAGGTGATTGGCTGTGACATTGTCTTTGGTCTAAGGCTCCTCCTCAGACACAGGTAATAGCAGAGCAGCTCCTTCAACCCCCATAGTCATGGAAGATGTCTTGTTTGTCTGTCTGCCACACCGCTCACCTGCTACGTGTGTGTGTGTGTGTGTGTGTGTGTGTGTGTGTGTGTGTGTGTGTGTGTGTGTGTGTGTGTGTTTGTAATTGTGTGTGTGCCTGAGAGAGAGTCTGACAGTCCTAACTTAGCTGGTGTCGAAAGTTTCTCTCACACACGGTTAAAAATAGGTTCAGTTCTTGATTCTTTCCTTCTCATCCTTTCTAAAGGCCCCCACACACCGGCCCAACCGTTGGACGTCTGAAGCGTTTGGAGAGACTCGGACGAGGTCGGGAACATTTTCTGTTTGGTGTGTTCAGCTGCGTCTGAAGCTTTCGGAGCCGTTCGGACGTTGTCTGCTCCGACTCAGCATGCGAAGTCTGAGGAGGAGGGCTGTCGGACGTCTGAGCCATTGGATTCTCTGATTGGTTGTGTGCCAGCTGAATAGCCGTTCTGATTGGTGGTGTGCTAGCGAATCAGCGCGGTGTGTGGGAGGACGGAATACTGTGTGCGCTTTGTTTCTCTATGGACTCCGTTCCGTCATTCCTCGTTTTCATGTTTTGCAGTACTGGTACCAGACTAGTTGTTATGTCCGTTCAGGACGAATTAATCTGTGTTCGTTTGGTAATGCCTCGCTGCATGTTTAGTATGCAGCTGTTTTTATGTTAAATAGTTAAGTTTCGTTCTGATTGAAAGTAAAGAGAGTTGCGTGCATAAGCCTCTCGTTTACAACTCACAACACAAGCGCCACCCGCTTATTGCATCTCGCGCAAGTGCAGAACGTACGCGCTGCTGTGGAGTAGGCAGCACGTCGAAGCGGTGTGTTTCAGTGCAACTTTTCTGCCGAATGGGTCAGACAAGAGGCAACAGAGTGGTCGGAGAGTGGTCGGATAAGGCAGTTGGACGTCTGGGCGGTGTGTGGGGGGCTTAATAGTGGTATCATCTGTCATAGTTGCCTCAACTGGTACGCCGATGATGTCTTGCTCTACATATCTATCATATCCATCTTCATTCCATCTTGCTGCACTGAACAGATTGTTGCCAGAATTAAATGATTTTGGCCATACTAAAGGGGAACTCCTCATATGTACGCATGCTGCAATAATAGAATGCCTTCCACACAGTCAGGGTGTCAAATGTTGCTTTTAGAGGTCCCTCTGCAACATATTTTGACTGTCTTGTTAATTTGTTTTCTTTCTTCTTTTTTTTTTCTTTCAAATAGTGTTAAACATTTTATTAAATTAATTCATGTGTATATTTTGGTCTTTCGCACAGTTTTCGGTCATCAATCATCACATAGCTTTGTGTATCTGGCCACAATAGATGAATCACAAAAGCACTTCACTCACACCAACACTGGCACTGACTTTAACAAAGAGGGAACAAAAGATTTAGTTCAAGTTGATGAAATCGTGCCATACGGAGTCTTTGCATGCTTCAACCGAATTTGGACTGTTTTCGACAGTGACTGCAAATATTGCCTGCAGATGCAGGGGAGTGTTGCAATACTTACAATACTGCACTAAATCTACCTGCTACAAAGGCCTGCTCAGGGCATAATCACACACAGCGCTTATTTCCGCCTCGACTGCTATCTAAAACCGAGGGGGAAATGTGCCGGCCCATGGGTGAGATGGGCGGAAGGTGTCAATGACCTGCACTGCTGTGCGACCCACAACTGAGGAGTTTTAAAACCAGGAAACAGCTGATCACAGCAGTCAGTCCATCAATTCATCCGCGGACAATAAGATGAGCAACTGGACAGCTGCTGGGATCCGGGAGATGCAGCGTCTCCTCGGTCTCTGTAGCTGTTTGGTTGTGTTAGCTTGTTGTTGTAGCGCGAGCTAGTAGGAACAGTTGCTACATTAAAATTAAAAGCCCCCCGCTAAGAACCCAGTTTTAAACTCCGATAGGGTGCAATGTAAAACTCTTATTTTGAAGACAAATTTGTTGTCACGTTCGCAGCCCAACTTCGAGCTTCACGTCACGTCACATGTTTACGCCTACCTCAGAGGCAGCTTTTGGAAAAGGAGGAATATTACGCCTCCGTTTTGGAAAGACAGGCCGGCAAATTGCCGCCCTTACCTTGGAGCAAATGTGCCGTCTTTTTTATCTAAAAAGGGCTTGTGATAGCAACCTGGCTTAGACACTACTTCATTACCATAACACCCATAGGAGGAAATCCCAGGGGGAACAGGGGGGACATGTCCACCCTGTGCATAATCGCGCAATAATGTGCTGTTTACATCTTTAAAGATTTAGCCCCTCCCTCCCATTCCTAGAAATGGTTGAGTCCACCCCACACTCTTTCCAACGGGCAGAGCTAGCAGCAGCAGCAGCATGTGGATGAGCCTGCCAGTCACACCATGCTTTGCGGGGTAAGAGGTGTGTATAACACACAGACATAGTTACGTAAGTTACAACAACAGACATCCCATTTACAAAAAGCGCCAGGTCCAGGCTGTCTGCAACATTCATCCTGCATTGTTCAAAAGCCTACTCAATTACAAGTGCTGTTAAGCTAAGTTAAAAGCTCCAGATAGTGATAGTCACAGACAGAGAGGAGAGGAGAGGGAGAGGACAGGACAAGAGCAGTAATAATTATTTTTGTCATTCTAAAACTGTCTGGATATAAATGTCAGAATCAGAATACATACAGTTTTAGTAAAACTGCATGTATTCTAACTCTCTATCTGTGAAAGTGTTTTACAGATAGAGAGTTAGAATTCATACAGTTTTGTGGCATAGTTGTCAGATGTTTGTTGACAACACAATAAATATATATTATTGAGAAATTGTTTTATGTTGGATTATTCTTTAAGGAATTTCCTTTAGTTTTGGGATTGTTTGGAGCTTTTACCTCTTGCAAAGATATTTAATGGACTGAGGTATTATGTCAGATGTGTTCACATAAAGTGTATTATTAGCACCTTCAACCTGAGGAAGAAAATATACATTTGAAGTGACGCCTGGAAAGAGCTCTTTGACGATCAGGCCTAAATGGTGATTTCTGTCTGTCTCCTGCACCCTGTGGATACACATTTGCGTAACACCAGTTGATCAAGAGACATCTAGACCTGGTTTGATCACTATGTTAAATGCGTGCCCCCATACCTCCCCCCACCCCCTGCTGTTCACTCCCTCCAAAGAGCAGACCCCTCGCTTTTGCATCCCCTTTTGTTTACCTGTTGATTGAATCTGCCATACTTTGTTCTGACTGTATAAAATGTGACTGTTTCATTTGCTCTGGGTCGACTCACGGGCTCACACCCGCTCTGTGCCTGTCGGTCCACCAGTTTACCGGTATTCTTTGAATAAACACATCACCACAGCAAACTGCTCAAACTGGACTTGAATGATTTTCTTCAACACACCTAATACCATTGTTTTGTATCGCTGGGTGAATAAACAAGAACTTGTATAAAGGTAGGGTAAGGACTAATACAGTATAATGCAATTATTGTAATTATCATTACTTTTGATAACATTTTTTAAAACATTTGATTTGAACATGCTGACAGTGCGAGAGACAGGCAGAGAGAGAGAGAGAGAGAGAGAAGCATAATCTGATATCTTTCATCTGGAAAAAGGCAGTTATCTGATTATGAGAAATCTGACAAACAAATGTAGATGTTTGCCTGATAATTAGTTTATTCATTGCATGTGTACATATTAATTTGGTTTCAATCATTTTGTTTTAAATCTAGACATGTGCAGGTGGACTCAGCCAGTGCTAAGAAAGGTCTTCTGCCTGCCTGTTGGAGAGATAGAGAGACTAAAGCGTCAAATTGCGGTAAAAGATGCTGTATAAAAGACAGGATATAACTTTTATTCCTTGTCCCCCCCTAGAATTATTCTCTAAAATTTTGCTGTTTATTGTCCCCCCCAACTATGAAATGGGATTTTCGCCCCTGATAACACAAGTGGAAGACAAAACTCATCTTATTGTAGCCTATATGTGTCTTACAGTGTGTCTTTGAGTATTTCAATTAAGCGTTTTACTATTGTTAAATTCAGCGTTACCTTGTACTTGCGCATCTACTACTGTGCATGCATGCATGTGTGTGTGTGTGTGTGTGTGTGCGCGCGTGCGCGTGCGTGTGTGTGTGTAGGGGTCAGCAGGTCATACAGGGAAGGCTGATCCCATGGGACAGACTGCCAGGGCCACTCAGCTGTTCCCCCCAAAAAACAAACACACACACACACACACACACTCCTGACTGACATGACATGGATGTAGCCGGGGCTGACACTAAAAGGGACAGAGCTCAGTTCCTATCGTCACAGTAGCAGGCTGATGGGGAGACAGACAAGCTCCAACCGCCACACCTGATCATGTAGCAGGAGCAGAGTTTCTCTGAAACAATCAGAGCCATGCACGGAGCATTCACTTTCCCCCACCGTCACACACACATGTGACAGGGTGTGATGGGTGAACATTGACCTCCTAACATGTGTCTTTGTTTGTGTGTGCACGTCCAGTGACATCTCATGGCCATATTCAGCCATTTCTGAGGTTGGATTAGATGTAGCAGGTAGTCAGGAAATCCAGCATTCAAAAAATCCACATGTACATAAATGCAGACTGGGAAGCTGTCTGCATTTATATGATATGATAAAATGATAACATTTCCTGTCACACGAACACAGTAGATCAGTTTCTTTTTTACTGTTGTTGGGTTTTTTGCACATTTTTTGTCAGTGGACCTGATTTTAAGGGCCAAAAATTAATGATCATGACCAAAGATTACATTGAAGTAATTAATGTTCAGTGATCAGAGGACTGAGAGTTAAGAGCTGAATCCTTTCACTTCATATTTACATGTCTTCTGAGGTGTGGTGTTACATTTATATCGCTGAGGTTTTACACATCAGTTCTGCATTTATCTAATTTTGTTTCTGCTGTAATTGTTCCCACTATGCCTCTCAGTCTGGAGTGGGTCCAAGTTATGCATAGTTCCCATCTCAAGGAGAGCCTGAATGCTGAATTATCAGTTTTTTATAATGTGAGAAAAATCCAATTTATAGCTTCCAAATACAGTGTGTCATTTAATTCATCTGTTTATGATAAAAGATGCACAGAGACTTTAAATATAACCATAACGATGTCTATTTGTAGTTGTTGAGTCAGAAAAAATATTTCTCTTTGCTGTCATATGCAGTTGATAACTACAAGTTTTTGGAATGTTGATGTGCATAAGTATTTTAGAATTCTAGAACTCTAGAAAACCGTCCATCAGCTTTGACTGTGGGCTTGTTCCAGATGTCGATGTGGAGACAGGTCTCTGTAAAGATGTGGGCACAACAGTGTCTGACTTCCCGTTGTTTGACCGGCTGAATCCCATTTGTCCATTTCCTTCTCATGCGGCCGGACATTAGCCAAGAGCAGCCTAAATCTAAAATGGATGAAAGCCCTGTTCTTCTTTTACCTGGCCATTCATCCCCCACCTGCTCCATATGCGAACGTAGTCACTCTTTATACTACTTTGTCTGACTTCCTCCTTTGCAGCTGTAACAAGAAACTTAAGCTAGCTCAACTAAGCTGCTTTCACAGTGGATCTGTATGGTTGTTATTCTGACGGATGTGCGGTCTCACAGACTGTGGTAGGACCTTGCTAAAACTGCAATTATTGTTTCCTGCTGGTCTATGAGGACACAATCTGCATGGAACCACATTAAATTCATCAGCTCCTATATAAGAAAACATATTTTTTGTGAATATTAGGAAAAAATCTAAATATTTATTTACAACACTGCTAAATTCACAGTTGTCTTTGCCAGTACTGCGGTAAGATTTAGGGTTAAGTTGATTCTTTCTGATATTCTTTACTTACATGTAAATGGACTCTGTGCCTGGTCATCTACTCACCTCAGTTGATGGTAAAGCAGTATTAATTTCTACCTACCTGTGATTGAAATCTACAACACCTCCTCCTCTGTCTCCCCCCTCAGCTCCCCCTCACCCTGTCTGTCACCTCTGAGTTTTAACACAAAGGGACATGTACGATTGGCCTGGCATTAAAGCACTAACAGACTGTCTGGACCCTTTACAACCAGTAAAGAGAGACAGACTATTAACCTCCACCACCCCCTCCTCCCTCACCCTCTGCCCCTGTCACTCTCCCCTCTGTCCCCCCTTCTACTGCACCATCACTACCTGGAATTAGTTTGGGTTGAGGGGGCTGTCAAGAGGGTCAGCTGGGGCGAAGGAGAGGGGTTAAGATCGGGGTCGGTGGCTTTATGTGACATGTCACCCCAGTGGTTTTATAGGCATGTACAGCATGATGATGATCACCTGCCTCAGAGTTCTCAGTTATTGGACTGATACAGCCACTGACACAGGAGTGCAATCATGTTGCAGGTGGTGATACGCAGTGCATTCAGTGCTGAAGATCATAATCTAATAATAATTTGGACATGCAGAGTGTGTATGAAATGGTGATGACTGAATGAGACTTCAGATGAAAAACAAAATATGAAATCTGTTTTTTTTGTTGTGTCCAAAAGCTTTTTTGGCTGCCTTGTGCAGAAAGATTACTTTCCACCAGTCTAAAATGTATGACCTTGGTGTCTAATAATAGTGATGCACAGTACAGAGTTCATGGCTTCATGCATTCACAATATTTTGCCTTTTCAGATTAAAATAAAAGCAAGCCATGTCTGAACAATATCCTTTATATAATTTATCATACAAACATGCAGAAGTGTCATTCAGTCCACATAGTCTTTCCTTTTATACTTGAACCTTTCATTTTCTGTTTCAAACTGTCATCCTGTATCATCAGCACCACCTATAGAGACCTATAGACGAAAATCTAATTCTGAGCAAGTTGTCCTGCATCATTTTGCAAAATCAAGGTAACACTTTATAATAACCATTATAAATTGTACATTTAGTTAATTGAACTTTAATTGTTATTTTGTGGTTAAATGTTTAAAAACATAAGATACAAATGTATAATAGCCATCCAAAGAATGTCTGTAGATTTACTGCACATTGTTTATTAACCATTTGCAATATTATAGTATTGCATCTTACAGTGCTGCACAAGTTTTGTAAACATCAAACGCAACTTTACAGTCAACAGTTGACAAAATAACTGCACCAAGACCCTTGAGGGGAGGTGGCGTTAGTCCAGCTCCAGTCTCTGAATGGTTCACTTGTGATGGAAACATTATCTGACGTTGATTCCAACCCTAATATCAGGCGCACTCCCAAGTTTGAGCTAAACGGCTCCTTTTGCCAGGTATGCTTTGCAATCTGGGATGCAACAGAGCTTGCAAAGCAGTAGCTGGCTAGTACATCACAGTGTATATAGGATAGTATTTTCAGTTCCCTCAAATCCCTCAGGATCCTGATGGTATAATTTAGTGTATTTTTTCATAGTAAACTGCCCAGATAACACAAACTCCTTCTTCTTCATCGTCTTATCAAAAAACAACTTTAACCTTCCTCTTGTGTTAGCTTTCTGTTACTATCTCTTATGTTAACGGGTCGGATTTGACCCGTGTCTTAAATCAGCCATAAAATACCCTAAAAACACTTATTTATCATCCAGTTTGTTTCTTACCTCTTGGTTGCCTTGTTAAGCTTCCTTATCCATGAAAAGATTGGTTTTAATATTTTTGTTGTAGGCCTCTGGGCCTTTCTTTTGACAGCATACCCCTTGTTTTCAATATAAAAAAATGTCAAATGAACCTCAGGAGAATAATATAAATAAACAAAAGGTAATTATGTTACCTGACTATTACTGAGGGGTATTAGAACACATCTCTTAAATGTTAAAAACATTTATGTTTTTTTAATTTTAATATTATTTACTTTAGTAACATCTATGGTGTTACGGGTCAATTTCGATGCATTTTTATTTACTTCAAGAAAAAGGAAAAAAACAGGTCTTTTTTTTTTCAAAAATAGAACTTAAATACTTAAATACAAATACTTAATGAAAAGCATAACTAGTAATAAATAATAATAAAAAAATAATAACATTACATTTTTGATTTAGATTTGAAAGATGTCACAAGTAAAGTTGTGACCCTGCAGTCAGGTAGTCATATCGAGGACTACACATTTTCCTTGTTTTTTTTTCAGGGATGCCACTTGCAGATTTGCCTGTGTAAATCTGTAGATTCCATGTATAGCTGGTTTTTGCATCACAGGTTGCCCAGATTTTTATGCTGTATTTGCCTGGCTTACTGGGCATGGATTGCCGGAAGGGGAATTTTCCACAGAAAGGGAGAAAACGTTCATCTACTGTCACCTTTGGCCCAGGGTTGAACATCAGTGGAAGGAGCTGCACCCATCTCTCCCAGACATCCCTGATGGGAGCAAGCTTGTCAGATTTTGCTGTGGTGCCTCTGTTGTCAAATCTGAGGACTCTTGATATCATTCAAAAGGACTCAAGTGACATTGTTCCTGGAAAAAATTCTGCCTGTCGACGCATCCCAGAGAGTGGCCTCATTGCTGGGTCTGTACACTCCAGCAAGGAGAAGAAAACCAATGTAGGCATCCAGGTATTCCTCATCAGTGTCATTCTACATGTTGCCATGGACTTTATTTCCATCAAGGTTCATCATAGCAATGATGACTTTTTTTAGTGACAATGGCATAAACCCAAAACTTGTCTTGATGTCACAGTCTCGTCACAGCAAACCTTGTGATCCTAGGGGTCATTTTGATGACATTTGCAGCAGCTGGCCTGCCCTGTATATCAGGAGGTACTGAGCTCCAAGCTCTGTTTGTTTTGTCAAACAGAGAAGCCCCTAATTGAAGCTCAAGTGGTTGGAGGAAGAGCTGGCTGTGGGCTGTTGGCTGACAGTGTGTTTATGATTTCAGTTTTGGCACTTATTATTGTTTTTATAATCTTATATTATAACTGGGTCGAAACTGACCCTAACAGCACATGGGTCATAATTTTCACCAGGGCATTTTATAATTTAGTAAAACTGATTTTTTTGATTTTATTTTGTTTAAATAGAAGTTCCTGACAAAGTCAAAAAGTCGTGTAATAAGATGTAATAAACACTTTTATGTAGTGCTTTTATGCATTTAAAACCTTAAAAACGGGTTGGTGCCGACCCTAACACTAGAGGAAGGTTAAAGGTGCATACCACCACCTACTATATCAGAGTGTGTACATGTGCATGTACATGTACATGTGCTTAATGACAAGCGCAGCACTTGTCATAAAGCAATTTGGCTCAGATTATCGGCTTTATTCATTGGCTAGTAATCACTGAAACAAAAATGAAAATACTCCAAGTTTAAAAAGCTCATCAAGTGATTTAGGCCAGAGCAAACAAAATGCCCTTATTGACAGCTTTTACACCAGCCTATACAAACAAAACATTAGGGCAGATCAACAGGTTACAAGGTTGACATGTCTGTCCAAAACTGAGGAAGTTCTTTACCCTGTTAAGAAGAGTATGCATGCTTCTCCATATTCGTTCAATTTTTCCTCTAAACTTGTCACCTGTTTTTTAAGTGCTGTATCACAAGTTACTGGACTTGAAAACTGTTTCAAGAAACTGAAACAAGTCCAGTTGCCTTAGATACAGCATTTAAAATTACCATGACCTGGATGACTGGGAACCTCTATCAACATGTCACCTGTTTGTTTATGCAGGATAGAGAATGAGTGATTTTGGTCACAACCATATAGGGTCTGAGATAAATGATGGGGAAAAAAACATCAAAGTTGTATGTTCATAATATCTGTCACACTTGTTTGCTCTCATTCCATGTCAAACATATATTTTAGACTTGTCTCCATCGCTCCTGCCCTCTGTGTTTGACTTACTGCCTCCAGTTGAGGAGAGACAAATTGCTCCTCATTTGGAAGCAATTCTCAATATGCATCATTTGCCCTGTTCATGGGGCATTCGCTGAGGGGAACCATTCACACAAACGCAGAGAGAACCATCAAGAGAAAAGAGACGGAGAGGCAAACAGGGATCGCAGACAGCAATGGAGAGTGGCAGAGGAGTCCCCATAAAGCCAAGGTTAATTTCCGTGCCTCTCCATCCATCACTGAGCAGCTGGGGGGGGGGGACCACTTTCAGCCAAATATATGTATGTGTGAGGAAAGAAAGGGGGGTAAGGAGAAATACAGTTGAGAGAGATGGGGGGAGGAGGGTCTGCATTGCCCCATTGTCTCCCCAAGCACCCATAAAGGGCGTAGGAGGCAAGGGATCATAAGCCTCATTTAGCAGGAGTTATGGCTGCCAACAGAAGGCGGGAGCAGGCAGGCTCAAGCAATAACTGCTCAGGATGTAGTTGTCACGGTAACCAGCAGGTACTGATGTCAGCGGGGTCAGGAGAGAGCCTGGTTGGACAGCAGCCAGGACAACACACTGCTGTCTGAGAGCGCAGTGGAGACATCATTGTCACTGATGATCAATGGTCAGATGTGGATGGGGGCGTGGTGTAGGGCTGGGCGGGGGTTGGGGTCAATGGTTAGCCACCCACTGAGAGAAACAAGAAGAGTGACAGGATTATTTTTTTTTACTGAGGAAGTTATGATGACGAACACAAAAGGAGGAGGATGGGGTTTCTCTAATAAGGTGATTTTACTGTGTTCAGATCATGATGCAGAGGAAAACAGAGGACTATCCAGCAAAAAATGTTTTTATCTTTAGCTTTGTATCCTAATCTGTATGCGAATTAGGTACAATGTCAAACTCAAAGATGGTATTTGACACTGACCTGTTATCTTACTTCACAATGGCTTCCTGTTCCTTGTACCTGTACCTGAAAGGTCAGGGGAATGCTTCGCTTGAAAAATGGAACAATTGGTGGTCTTACATTATGTTTGTTTTTTAACTACTTAAAGTTAAGTTTGAAATTTGGTAGTAATTAAAGAGTTTTGCGAAGTTGTACCAGTGTAATGCCTTTTTTTAACTTAAAACTTTAACCTCCAGGCACTTCTCAATCGGAGCAGGTCTAGACCATACTCTTTAATTCAATTAGGTTGAGACATGATATTTTCCCCATGAGCAAGCACTTGGCGACAGTGGCGAGAAAAAACTGCAGTTAAAAAAACTTGTTCTTTCTAATGTTTGTTAGAATCATGACTGTGTTTGCAGTATTCCTCTTATTTGTTGACTGGACAAATGAAGTTCCTTACAGAAATTATAGTAGCTTTAAATGAGTTGATTTTTGATGACTTTTCCTTTTTGTTTTCTTCTCCCTACCCAGTGTTTTTTTTGGTTTGTTTATTTTTCTTTCTGTTGCTGCCTAAAATATGAAAATGTCCCCACCTTTATCTGTTTAGTATTCACTTCCTGACGGCCCCCTCCAGTTTGGAAGGCCAATCTGCTGTGGTCAGACAAAGCACAGCTTTCTCTCAATGAGAAGCTCTTTTTCCGTTATGTTCTAACTGCAGCTGAATGCAGAACAGAATACAAATGATGATAATCAGATAGTCAACAGAGACCAGGTTAACCCAAGGATGTATTAGCCAAACAATATTACCTTCCTCCATAATGCCTAGTCATCCTTCCATCTATTTTATCTTGGTTAAATTAACGCAAAAGAGATGTAACACATTACTCTGCACAGACAGCAGTATTATTAAGATATGTGTAATTTCAAAATGATAGTAACTAATAATATGTAATACATTACATTTTAGAAGGAACTTGCCCAACAATTATCATAACTGGACAAAAACATTTATGTTGTTTTGTATCAGAACGTGAACAATATATCTGTATCGAATGTCTAGCAGAGTTATCCATCTCCTGTTTCTTGTGTCCGGCAGGTGGATGTTAGTAAAACCCAGCTATGATCATTTTAGACATGATCTCTCTCTCTCCTTGTTCCTTTCTTTCTGCCCCCCCCCCCTCCCTGTATGTCTCATAGAGTCATTTGCCTGTTCAGATGAGGTTGTAAGCTATAATGGAGGAGGTGTGGAGTGCTGAGACAAGGAGAAATGGCCTAGCATGCAGATAGAAGATTTGATGGTTAGTCGATAGCTCTTCTCCTTCGTCAGAGAGAGAAGGCGAGCATGGAGATGGGCATGCATGGACCTTGATATTATATAGGAAATGCATTATTTTTGAAGATGACCTGAAACGGTCACAGAAAATCATTTTAGCATGAACTAACCTTGAACATTCCTATACTTATGTAAATGATCGTCATCAGTGGTAATCAACGGATGGAATAGCCTTGAGGCTTTTAAATGTTACTGAGAACATTTAAACGACATTTCGTTGTCAGGTTGGTTATAACAGCCTTGTAAGACAAGATGTGAGGTGACACTGCTACTGAACCTCTTTTTTCATAATGATCATTAAAAAAGGGTTTGTTCAATCGAATGTGTCTCCTTTATGTATCTCAGGCATGTTTCACAATCAGTTCCTTTGTCCCTCTGCTGCACACACTCACACTCAGAGTGCTTTCTCACCAAACCTTTTTTGTATGGTGTAGCACAACTTCCTGTTAGTTTGATTGACAAATTTGATCTCTCAACGTGGGTCCATGTAGCTGTGATGATGCAGTCACAAATGGTTTTAAGCTTGGCAACTCTGCATATAACTACATAAGATTGTTTATGTAGCACAAGCACCAGCACTGTGGAGATATTTTAAACTAATGAAGAAAAAGAGTGAAGTGTTCTTGAGAGTCACAATCACCGCTGGATGATCTGGTAAAAATGTGCCAGAACATCATTGTTGGAGTTGATGGAAAACAGCAAAACATGCAGTCAAGATGAGAGTGAAGATATCAAAAATTGTGATTGATTCATCTTGTGTCGTTCCTAAATTCAGTGGTTCATATATGAGGGTTTAAAATAATCTGCTATTGGTTGATGTTCGGGTTTAAGATGGTAGGAAACATTTCAACGTTTCAAATGTGGCCCTGCAAAAAAATAGGTTAGCCTTGTTTTTAGCCTTCTTCCACACAGTTACGGGTAGAAACAAGATTCCAAGCTGAAGCAGATGTCTGTTACTTGTGCCCAGTCGGTGATTCAAGGGGAGATGCTACCCCCTCGTTAGCAAAATATCCAAATTGAATCTCCCTTGTTAAGCTGCACATTATGATGTTCTCCACATTTGCTTGAAGACATTTTCTCTAACTGGACCTCTTGAGTTTTGTCAGTTCCATTGTTGCTACTGTCCGCTGTCCCTAAATGAACAATTCACCTACTGCTTGCATCAGTGTAGTGATATACTATACTTCAGTACTGGTTAACAGTATAACAGTTGTTTAAAACAGAACAGTCAAGAATATTTGTTTTTTACCAGCGCAACCAAAAGAGGTCCTTGAGCATACAAATGTAAATGTGCACAAAAGGCTGATGGGTCCAGTAATATGCAAGATTGGTTGCAGACAGCTACAAACATAAACAATGACCAGAGCCTAGTGGAGATAATCGGCAAGAATGGAATTAATTTAGCCTGATGAACAAATATTTCTGTGGTTAAAAACATTTTGGTACTTGGCTCCTGTTGGTAAGACTGTAATACTGACACTTTAGGATTGTAGGTCAGGTTGGCTTCCATCCAAAGGCGTCAGTATTTGATGAGTTTGGAGCTTTGACTGAACAGCTTCAGCCTCACTCCATGTTGGCAAATCAGTCTCTGATATATTTATCCAGTGTCTGTACAAATTAGTGAATCATTTCACAAGCTGTAGGAGGAGAGCTGACAGATGCTGGTGAGCAGTAACATGTGGACTGTGCTCTCATGTTGTGAGGTTTACCGTATGTCTGTCCTGATAAGTCTGCTGTCTGAGTGGAAGAAGGACACAGTGACATAAAACACCTGAGGGACAAGCTCGTCATCAGCACTGACAGGAAGTATGAATGACACCTGACACACGTCTGAACTCAGAGTGCTGTCTGCTGCTAACAGCTGCCTGAGAGGACTCTGATTGACCAGACCTGACACAAACACAAGTGAACACACACAGAATACACACCCACACACACACAGGCATGATGAAACAGCCATGGTCCCAGGGCAGATGTGAATCAATAAAATGTTTTCCTTTTTGATGTAATACAGTCCTACAAAAGGCAACTAACGTTTTGTCTTTTTTTTTATGAATTCATTGTTATTGTGTCAGTTAATCAACTGACAGTGTGGTCTCTAAAATGTTTGAAATGTTTTTATCTGATTCCAATTGTATTTAAATTTGTACGTTCAGGACATATCATATCAACATTTCTACAATATTACTTGTCAAAAACTGAAGCTTTGGGATAGCATCTGACCCATCCCTCATCCCACTTTAATGGCTCATATTTTTACTGCAAATGCTTTTGTCCATCCTTATGAGCAGTTTTTAATGTTTCTAAAATAAAGTCCATTAATCTTTTGGAGGAGATCCCTATAAAAATACATATTCTCACTGTCTTTAATATTGTATTATAAGGCGTTTCTCCATATTATTGCTAATTTCTCAGGGCGTAATGAATGGGTGTTGATGACAAAACTCAGGCTCATAAAATTTATGAGTGAGTATAAAAGGGAACTGTTGGGAAGTATACGCTATACTGAGTGCAATTCTAGTTATTTTACTTCATTAATAGACCTGAATAATTCTGCTAACACAAGTGTTGATTACTTACATGAACAAAACTTCTCAGCCGATGTCTAATTTGTCCCTAGGTCGGTCCTCCTTCTGAAGGCGAGAGAGCCACTGTGTCGTGCGTGCAGAGTTGTTAGGAAAGTCCTATTTGAGAATGTCTAAATGCATGTGAATGTGTGCAGTGAGCTGAGTGAATACGCATCGCCGCACCCACTTCAATGCATGAAGCGTATCTGCTGCTCATTCATATTTATCTGCAGCAGCACATGTATGCACCCTGACACACAGCTGTTGTGGTGCGTGTAATTACACACGCGTGATGTTCTAATGTGAAATAGCCCAGCGGTGCAGCAGTGTGTTGTGTTTACTCAGATTGTTTCAAGCGTTTGCAAACAGTTTGAGTGAATGTACTTATTGTCAATGTTCTGTGTGAAGCACCAGCACCAACGTTTAAGTGTGTGTGCTTCAATTGAAACTCTGAGAGACTGCAATAAGAAACTGTCAAAGCTTTCAGTGTCAGGCTAAAGTGCAGAGGATGCAACCACACATGCACATACACACACGCACACACACACAAACACACGCACACACACATACACACACACACACACACACACACACTCAGCTCTTGTCATTAAGGATATTGACCTGGTGATCAAGTGGAATCAAGGATCATCTTAATCTTCGCCCTGCTGCTCCTTAGACTCCATAAACATACAGGAAGCTTCATCACTGTGAGATCTATGGAGGATCAGACATGACTTATTAGTGATTATGAACAAAGTATGTCAAATTAATTTATTTTCTTTGCAATCAGTATATCATGTGCATTTCCATCAAAAGAGGACATATTTTTCATGAAAGAAAAAATCAGAAAAATCAAATTAAAAGGAAACTAATGCTCAGATGACAAAAACGAATGCATAAAAATGTATTAAAATAATCTGTAATTATGTTTTTACACTTGTATTGTAATAATATTGTGCTTATGCAAGAGGATATTTTTGTCTTGTTTGTAGAAATATATCTGTCTATTTTTTAGTAACTTAGGTTGTTTTTTGCAGCACTATATTCTTTTCTTTCCTTTGTGAACAAAAAGAAAAACTTGTTGACCTTTCAATGAAAACTTTGAATTTCACTGTCAGCTTGCGTTTTATCAGTGGGGGAAAGGTAGGCAGGTAAATAAAGTAAAAAAGACTTTATATGTCATAATCAAGTGATGAAAGCCAAGACCTCCTAAAGAAATGTGCCACCAATTAGGGCTGCACGATATGAGGAAAGTCTGTGATGTGCAATAACACTGTTAAATATTGCGATGACGATATAAGTTGCGATAAATAAACAAATATTGAAGTGTGCATATCAGCTTGATATTAAGCTTTTAGCCAAACTTACCAAATTTTTCGTCTGAAATGGAATATGTAGGCCTATTTATAACTCTAAAACCCTCTGTAGGCCTCTAGGCCTATTTACAGTTTTTGCCGAATGCTTACACACATGTTGCAGACTTTGGCTCACTGTGTCATAATTTAACACACAGGTCGAGTAAGAGACACCACATGGAGATAAACTCCTAACTTATATGGCAAAATGAAACTCTTGAAACAAAACCTAACAATCCCACTTCAAAACTGTTTTTAGCATCAACACATTAAACACATGCACTTTTGTTTGCATTCTTGCCTAGCAGCAACAACACACAGATGTGCTTTATGCAAAACACAGCTGGATTCAGTACTTTGGATGGTTTTTTACTTTAAAAGTCTCATACAGATTTTTTTTTGTGAAAGATTGATCCACTACAGTTGATCTAGACACATGAAAACAAAATGGAAACGCTTCAGAATTTATTTTTATTTTTTTTCAGGTTTTTGCAAAAGAAAAAAAAAACAAAACACAAAGACATGGTACAGCTAGAATGTTCTACAAAACATAGTGTTGTAAGAAAACGATTGGAAGACATTTGGCCTATGGATCCTGTCTCCTGTTGGCAATTGGCCACATCACCTCATCCACATCACAGGCAATGTCCTCGCTTGCCAAGCAACGGTGGAAATATCCCCTTGCATGCCGAATCCAACCCTGTATGGACCTCAGCTCAATGTCGCCGCATGCCTCTTCCATGGATTGTAGAAGAGGCATGCGGGCATGTAGTTGACGGTCATAAACCTTCCAGCGCCATGCTGAAAAGAACTCCTCAATTGGATTCAGAAATGGGCTGTATGGTGGCAAGTTGAGTGTAATGAATCTATTATGGTTGGTGAACCAGTCCCGGACCAGTGCCGCCCGATGGAAACTGACATTATCCCAGACGACAACAAACTGGGGCTGCTCTGGCCCGTCCTGGACTACTGTTTCATGAAGTGTGTCCGGAAAGCGAATAATGAGGGTTGTGTTGTAAGGACCGAGGATGGAGTGGTGATGCAGGACTCCCTGTACACTGATGGCGGCACACAAGGTGATATTATCCCCACGCCGACCAGGGACATGCACTATGGCCCTTTGCCCAATAATGTTCCGGCCCTGACGTCTGGTTTTTGCCAAGTTGAACTCAGCCTCATCTACAAAAATGAACTCATGTTGCGGTGGAGCTGCATCAAGTTCCAGGAATCTCTAAAACATAAAAATGTAGATAATGTACAGTGAATATAGTGTGATTGAAAACACAGGACTATCACATATACATTTACACACAATACTGTAGTGTGTGTGTGTGTGTGTGTGTGTGTGTGTGTGTGTGTGTGTGTGTGTGTGTGTGTGTGTGTGTGTGTGTGTGGCTTACTTGCACATAGTCATGACGGAGGTCTTTGACTCTCGCACTGTTCCTCTCGCATGGAACTCTACAGAGCTGCTTCAGTGAGATGTTGTGCTTTTTAAGGATGCGGGAGAGTGCAGATATGCTGACAGTGTTGATGCCAGCGAAGGTTATTTGATCTGCGATGATCTGCGCTCTCAAATCACGAAGCCGGATTTCGTTATTTGCCGAAATATTGACTATGGCCACCTCCTGTTCATCACTTAACATAGCCTGCCTTCCACCCTGTGCAGGTCGTCTGGCAGTTCTGTAGAAAATGAAACATCATACATTTTGTACTTTAGACCCATAGACCTACAGTAATACAGCAATGTATTGTACTGTGCGTTTGAACAATGTGCAACACTGTAATTTCTTTGGTACAGTTTAGTGTGGAAACTTCAAAACATACCTGTTTTCCAGTCTGAACGTTCTAATAATTGAGGCTAGTAGCGACTCAGGTTTGGCTGGACTCTCTGCCCAGCCTCCCTCATTGTAAGGCCATGATTTATAACATGGTCCACCAAAGTGGCCCTCATGTCATCGGATATTTGTCTCCTTCTGTTGCCTGCTCCTCTTCTTCATCCTCTTCCTCGTCCTGCTGCTGCTCTTACTCTCCCTCTTCCTCTTTCTGCCTCCATGTTTCCAAAGTTGCTTCAAAGGAGCTGAGCTCACATCAGGTGTATTTGTAGTGCTATGGCTGAGACTGATTGGTCTACAATTAGATTTTAAATGTTTTCATGTTTGTGAGTCTGTTTGCTTTTCCAATTTGAGTTGTGTTTTGTATTTTAAATAGATGTGTTTTCCCAATGATTGCATGAGTCTTACTTTTTGAACAATGTGTCTTATGTAAAAAACTGTGTGTAGTGTTTTGCAAGAAGTGTGTTGGAGAATTTCAAACACAGTGCAAAGCATATATTGTGTTTGCAGGTGTGGTGCTTTCGTTTAATGCATGGTCACCAAAGTTGGAGGTTGTGATGCTTTGGGCATAGCAACCACTTTTAGTGTTTAAGCATTAGGCAAAAACTGTAATGACTTAATAGGTTCATAACCAGTGACTCCCAAAACAACATGAAACTTGCAGCCTACCGGTGGCAGGCGTACCTGGCCTTCATCACATGCTATATATGTATATATACAGTATATATAACATAATGTCACTGATTTTAGGCCAGGGTGTTGATGGTGCCAACTGTTTGAGAAAAGTATGCACACTCGTCTGAACTGAATTTTTGTCTTTGCTTTCTGCCATTTTGTTTTCCAAAATGTTGATTTTTGCACCCAAGTGCCACCATACTCTGTCTGCCACGACTGTTCTCCACTGTCTCTGTCCCTCTCTACTTCCTTCTCTTTGTTTTTATCTGTTATCCTGTTTTTGTTACCCCTCCCTCCCTCCAAATACCCTCACATATCAACTCCGTCCGCCCCCACCATATCTCCCTCTCCCCATCTCATCCTCTCTGTCTCACTCCGCCTCTGACACCCTGATCAATTCCCCATCAAATCCTAATGCTGCGGTTTAACTCAAGTGTGGCATCTTAATTAGAACGATAACTGCACACTGTCAGGGTCATCGACTGCACCGGCCGCCAACCAATGCTTCTCATCGACAGGCTGCCAGCGCTCAGAGAGGCTCTGAAAGTAGGGGACAGATAGACAGAGAGGGACAGAGAGGGATGGATGGACAGGGATGGAGGGAGGGGGAGGAGTGGGAGGAGTGTGTAAAGAGAAATCAGTCTATAAATGAGGTTTACCTTAGTGGACAGGACAGATTGAAGGTGAGCAAACGAGAAGAGGGAGTCCGAGGGGAATAAAACAACTTGAAGACGTCTCATTGTTCTGCCATCCTCTAGTCCTCAGCAGCTCATGACTGTCCCTGGATGAAGGACGTTCTGTAGAGCCTCACACCTGAAGAAATGTGTTTATTTAAGTTTTGAGGTGCAGGATGGTGGACAGTGTGAAAATGTCTTAAACAGCCAGGAAGGGATTTGTGTTGATTTAGGAAACTTGGTCTAAACAGATTTAAAAAGACAAAAGCAAGAAAGGAAAGAGTAGCAGGAGAAGAAAAAGGAAAGGAAAGGAACCAAGGAATACAATGAAAAAGACATTAGGAAGGAGAAAATGAAAGGAAAGAATGAAAAAGCAAAATACAGTGAAGGAAAAAAGCAATGGAAAGAATTATGGAATCGAAAGAACTGTGAAAGACAGTAGAAAATAAAGGAAAGAAGGAATGAAGAAAGGAATGAATGAAGGTATGCTGATTCCTTCAGCACACCTTCATCACATTGCTTGAAAGAAAACAAGGAACAAAATTAAAGCACACAAAAAGGGGGGGAATGAAAGGAAGAACAAAAAGCAAATGACATGAAAGGAAAGAAGACAGAAAGAAAATAAAGGAAAGAGGATGGGGAACTGGCAATAAAGTTAAGGTACATAAGAAGGAAGCGAAATGAAAGAAAGGGAAGAAAAAGAAAGGAAATAAAGATAAAGAAAGGAAATGAAATATTTTAAAGGGAAGAGGGTAAAAAAGTTGTCAGAATGAAAATAGGAAAAAAGACAAAAACACTGTAAAACAGTAAGACTCAGTGTACAGTTTTTTCCAATTGCTAAAACACAATTTTGCAAACTAGTGTGGTTTCATCAAAATACTTAACACAATTCACAAAACCACACACCCAAACTGCAAAATATCTCATATATCCTGTAAAATAAAGCACTGCAACCAAAATGACATATACCATTTTTAAAATCAAACTTTTGCACCAGATGGCACACACTTCATTCATATTACAGATTTTTGTCTAATGAACTACACACTGTTGGGCCTAATGGAAAGCACTCTCATCTTTAGCTTTGCCATTATACTAACATAGTTCAAACTGTAGAGAATTCACCAGATTGTTCACATGCATAGAAATATTTGCAGATACATACACATGCTATTGAACATTTATTTTTTTATTTTTTCACTAAAAAAGTCAGTGCAACATATGCACAGCAGATATATTTACATTGGAGTGAACAAAAATATGCTCACAAAACAGTAAACTGAAAAAGAAAATTGCAGAGAAGAAATGCGTCAATGCGAGAGGCTGCTCTCTCTGTCAGCCTCGCAGTGTCAGCTCATGGTGGATGACATGGTCAAATCAGTTTGCTCTGATTTCATTTGAAAGTTGTTGTCTTCTTTGGCCATGACCTCCTCTACCAGCTCTACCTCTCACTCTTCCTCCCCCTCTCATTCTCACCCTCCCTCCTCCTCTTCCTCTCACCTGTGGTCTTTTAGTGCTTACTTCCTGATTGAAGTGGTAACAATTATGCTAACAATTGTTTGGCAGGTGGCACATACAGTGGCCAATGAGCTCATGTAGTGTTATTTTAAATGGCAGTGTTTTGAAATGGCAAACGTGACTTTATGTCAGATTGTTGTGTCTTATGCAGAGAACTGTGTTCAGTGCATTTAAAATGTGCCATTTTGAATTGCAAAATGTGTGTAAAGCAGAAAATGTGTTTGAAGTTTGAGACTTGAGAAGAAGTTTTGCTCTCTGTGTGTCAGTCTAAATATTTGTGCTATTGTGCTATGTCATTTTAGTGTGTTAGCAACTGAAAAAAACTGTAATAAGAATGAAACTGAAATAATTGACAGTGAAAAAGATGAAGCCACTGGTCCTTCACACACACACACACACACACACACACACACATACAGGGAATTCCCTCTTGTTCGACCTGTCAAGTGGAGATTTGTTCATCCTCTCTTGCGAGCAGTGATGACGGGAGGAAGAAGACGGGTGAGAAAGAGAGAAAAAAACAGGGAGACATGAGGAGCAAGTTTCTCTTTTTATTTGACAAATCAAGAAATCAATAAATAATTGTGGGCTTTTGACAGGTCGTGGTGAGATGGGGCCATCCGCTGCTCATGGACTATTTATGAAGCTGTCGCCGCTTCTCTCTCTCTCAGTGTGCATTTGTATGTGTGTGTGTGTGTGTGTGTGTGTGTGTGTGTGTGTGCGTGCGTGCGTGCGTGCGTGCGTGTGTGTGTGTGTGTGTGTGTGTGTGTGTCGGCTGGATGGTGGTTGGTTGTGAGTCAGAGTACTGTCTGAAATATTTAAATGTTTGTGTGCATGTCACACCGGACCTGTGGCCCCACAGAGGAGACAGCAACTGCAGGAGGAAGATAGGAGAGTCACACATTCAGTGGGTTTGTTGTTCTGAGAATGAGATTTGTCATCATGGCCACCAGCTAGAGTTCTCAACGGGCCTGACCCGGCCCGGCCCGCGGGTTTTTAAGCCCGAACCCGACGCAGCCCGACACACCAGCATGAATTGTCTGCCCGAACCCGACCCCCCGCGCGCCTGCATTGTTCTCCTCATACACTTGTTATCATGATCAGACAGACAGCAGACAGAAAGGTGACGCGAGCCAGGAGACAGGTGCTGCGTCAACGTCAGCAGCAGCACCCGCTCCCGCTGCAAAGAAGACACCGCGCTTCGACCAGTGGGAAAATATATTGGGAGAGACACAAACAGACAATTTCCCCACTCCTCGAAAGCAAGGGTAAATTCACCTGTGGCAAGTTTACTTTTAGCCAATTCCATCTTCTCCAGGCGCGAGTATACGTCACGCAGCGGCATCAGTTCTGTGTCTGCCCTTCCCCATGAAGCAGCAGCCAGACTTACTCTTCACCACATATGAACAGCGATGATTCACAGCAGGCTATATAATTTACAACCTGCAAGAAATGTGTTTTATGAAATGTGTTTTGTAAAAAAGGAAGCCCGAGGCCCGGCCCGCTCACTTGCGTATTTTTTCGGCCCGAACTCTGCGGTCCGGTCGGGTTTGTCGGGCCGGCCCGACCCGTTGAGAACTCTACTACCAGCACTCACCCTGACACATGCAGATACAGATTATGTAAATCCTGGTTTGTAACCTGGTAGTTTTGAAGAGCATAATGTCTTACATCGTTGTTTTTTATTGTTGCTGGTACTAATGTTTAGATGAATCCCATTATGACATTGTATGACACACTCCCACCAGTTCAACCTCAAAGTGAGGAAATGTGTTAAAAAGAAAGAAAGAAAGAAAGAAAGAAAGAAAGAGAAAGAAAGAAAGAAAGAAAGAAAGAAAGAAAAACATAATGATAATATGCTCTGGCTATTTGAGTTTCATGTTGACTAGCCCTAACCCTAACCCTGCTTCAAACAAGTCACATCTCCAGAGATCACGATTTATATGCTGAATCAGTTCCCATAGCACTTTGTCATGCTTTCTTTTCATCAATACACCAACTTTTCAACCTCGCTGAAGCATAAAAACAGATTTTCTTTTCTTTTTTCGAATTTTCCGCATTACCCCAACCAATCTCACTCCTCATGCCTGAACATAAGCTGCCCAACCAATGAAGGCAATAGTACCAGTCAGAGGGCAAATCATGATTTTGCCACGCTAGATTGACAACATGCTAACTCTAATCCATTACAATCAGGTTGTGTTGCTCAGCTTTGCTTCAAGTCTAGCTTTGTGGCCACTCATGGTGTTGCAGCAATTCTGCTGACCCCTGAAGCATTTTCCTTATATAGCACAATTATAAAAGAGACGTCTGTAAAACTGAAAACATAAGTAAATTATGAATCTTTCTGTGATTAATTTTAGATCTATGGTGGTTATATATGTGTAAAACTTCCAATAAACTGAGATAAGCTATCTAAAGATGTGTGACATCATCACAGTGTATAGTCAATGTCAGAGCCGGAACTCTACTGCGCAAATTCAATGGGCTGCGTAACCAGGAAGTAAACGCAGAAGCCAGAAAACAGTCATGGTGTATGCACAAGGCGAGCAGTTCATATTGTTTTGAAAGGGCGCCATCTTTGCATCTGGTATCTTCTTGTTATGTATGGTTAATACTAGCTCTCTAAACTTCTTTCTATCTGAAAATAGTTCCCAACTGAATTACTGCTTCCTCTTGTTTGCTCGATAGAAACTACAATGACTAGCTGTATGTAAATTACTGAACATTTCATTTTTTCCAAATGAAGTTATATATATTGTTAAACAATTTGACAGATTGACATCTTTGGGAGGAAGCAATGTGCTTGGAGCTGAGAGTCACAGACAGGGAAGGGAAGTCAGAGGGTATTTAAAGATGAACTAATGCATCGTATAGAATTACAGCAGCCTCGCCTTCACAATAAAGTTCTGTGGGTTTGATGATGTTTTCCTGCGTATGATGGACCCAGCAGTGGGATGAAGCTTCCTCTCAGAGCGCTGCTGAGTCTCTCTGCGTCTCTAAGCAGGTCATGAATGGGCATTAGTTAATGACAGGGGCTCTGCCAGGGATTTTGGGCCCCATGAAAAGAAATCTAATTGGGCCCTTGTATAGGCCGACGTAAAAATGTTATGCCATTTTATATAAAACTATGCATTTTAATGATATTTTTGACTATCACTACCATATTTGTGAAAAGAACAACATGACAGTTACTTGGTTACTGCTCACTGTCTCCCTTGTAGTCCCGCATTCAGGTCTAATTTATCTCCACAACTGTACACTCACGGGTGGTCGCGTTGGATTTGGGGTGAAAAAATTCATATATGAGGCTATATGGTTGTTGCGATTTAACCAGAAGATTAAATCGCAACGACCATATAATCTTCTGATTTTCAGAAAATATAAACATTTCTCTGCTTGTATTGAGAGTTGTATTGAGTCACACAGTCTGCATGCAACAGAAATGTTCTCCTCTGTTCCTGTCACACAGCGGTGAAGTTTTGTCTTGTCTGGGTTTTTGGTCTCGTGGATTTCCTGTTTTATTTTGAAAGTCTAACTCCCCTCTCGTTTCAGGTCACATGCCCTTCCTCTTGTGTCCCCGGTCTGACTTCATCCCTGATTCCTGATTGTTTCCACCTGTTCCCCTCTCCCTCATGTGTTAAATAGTCTGTGTCTTCATTTGTCTTGTGCCAGTGTGTTTCGTATTCGTTGTTCACCCCAGCCTTGTTCACAGACCAACCAAAGCCAAGATCCTAAGTTTGTATATTCTTCTTGATTCCTCTTAAATGAGTGACCTTTTGTTTGTTAAATTTTTCAGATTGAAGCATAGATAATTTCATAGTTGTTTCTTTGCCTCCTTTTGTTTTGTTAAATTTTGTAATCAGCCGATAGTGCAGTTTAAGTTTATAGCCTTTTGCCATCCTCCGTTGGAGTGAATTTTAAGTTTTTTATAGCCCTAGTGTGCCAGTGTGGTTCAGTTATAGTCTATTTCTTTACCTCCTTGTGGAGTGATTTTGTGTTCATTTTTGGGTTTTCTTTGAGGTCGTTTGCCTCCATGTTTTGATCTGTTTTTCTCTCCTTAGAGATTAGATATTGTGGTTTCATAGCCATTGATTTGTCAGCTTGTTTAAGAAGCTCAAGTGAGAATTTCACCATAAAAGCCTGCTTGATTGCTCTAATTCTGCATCTGAGTCCTCCTTCCTGACCAGGCCTGACAGTTCCTACTGCAAAGCAGAGGGGTGAGAGTTCCAAACTACTGACCAAACATTCTTTCTGAATTTGAACTATATTATCTATACACATACATATGTGACCAGCCATGAGAAAACCAGCAACAAGTCTCCCGAGAGGCATTTTGAGTTATTTACAAATTCTGAAAGTGTAGTCTAAGCTTTCAAATGATGTCTAACAAATGGAAATCTGATAATATTTGAAGAAGTTGTGGCCATTTGAATGTATGCACATCTCAAAACCCTTTAGGGAGAAAACAGCCCTAAGACATTTGCAATTCTCACAGTAGGAAACTCTCACCCCCTGGCTAGTCTTTTCTTATCTCATTTAGATGAGCCCTCCCCCTACATTCATTCAGTAACATCTGGTATCTGTTAGCCTGCAGTGCAGAAAGTATTTTAGCGGTTTGAACAATGGTTATCAAAAGCAGTTGTCATGTTGTTAATGTTGATGTAGTTGTTATTTTCCTTTAGCACTTTAGTGGACTGATCAGAATTAGAAGGTACTTTATTGAAATGGAAATGCTTTTATTACAATAACATTGTCACCTAACTCTGGATGTATTCATCCAAACTATCCTCCAGTAAACTAGGTGCTAAATCATGAGCATCAGTCAATTCAAGCAATTTAAGCATCATTCAAATTAATAGCAGATGCTCACATTACAAGACAAAACCTCCCATTACAGCTTAGTTTCGATGTGCATATAATTTTAAAACGACAGTACTGAGCTAGCTAATAACAATGTAGGCTAAGGTATAAACATGAAAACAAAAAACATGAGATAACAGTTTGTAATTCCTGTGACTTTGACTGCGACTTCGAATGAACACATAACGCAAAGTAGATGACTTGGATGTTAATGGAAACTCACCCCATAAGAAACTGAAAAGTATTCCTGCAGACGTCATTGGCTCTGATGGAATAAGTGGTTTCTCTTCGTCCGGGGCTTTTTGGTGGATGTAGTCATGTCCGAAGTAACTACTGTGCGTCTGTTTGCCTCGAGATTTATTCGCATGTCCTGCCACTCTCTTTCGGTAGCTATGATCCAACCGTATGCTGTACATAAGCTCTGAAGAAAGTTTGTCGCTACACGAATGTGTCCCAATGAGAGAGTTCTGCTTTCTTCTTACGTAGCATTAGCAGTCAAAGTTACAGATTTTCTCCATTTCGCTGTCTTTATCCCCTTCACATGTTACCGTAGATATAGCGTCTGATATCTCACGCTCCAGCTCCTCTGCTGCGAGGCCCGAGAGAGTCTTCCTCGTCTTCATCTTCGGCTAAGGTCAGCTGTAGATTGGGGATGTTCTCCAGTGTAATACAGTTGCTTTCATCGTCAGTGCACTCATCAGAATCAGAAGTGAAATCGGTGTCAGAATAACCAGAAGTATCCGGCGTCTCGCAAAAGTACTGCCATAGATTTGCGTTGTAACAGCCATGATTTAGCTCTTCTGCAATGCATTTTTCCCGGTCCATCTTCATTCAATGATGAAATCACATGCAGCTTCCAGAAGTGGCAGAACTTATGCGGGGGACTGCATAAGTAGCCATGCGGTTCGCTACTAACGTGCACCTGATTGGCCGGAAAAAAAAAAAAAAGCCTGTGAATGGTCAAAGCTAGCCAGTATGCAAATTAACTGTATCGCTGCACACGCCCAACGATGCACCAGCATTTCCTGAAACTCTACCCGATTTCAAACACAAAATGTATACTTTTAAGGCAACCGATACTGTTATTTGAAACATGGAGTGGCTTCTTCATGATCTCAACTTGCACATTCTGCAAAAAACGAAATCACTAATTTAGAAAAAAAGACGATAGTTTCTTTGTTTATGTGAATTTCTCCCAGCCGACTTGCTGCTGGTTTTGCCGTGGCGCGTCACATATGCTCTTTTTATTTCATAACTGTTTTTAATACATGAAAATCATTCTGACATGAATATGGATTATAGGCTATTTTTATTTTATAGGGGGCTGACAGCTGCTGCTGATGATGCTGATGCACTTGACGTATCTGTTGGAACGACATGTTTATTTTAATTACACTCTGCCTCATTGATCATTATGTGAAAAAAAATTGTGTTAATTTCTGTCATTAATAAATATTTAATTTTCTTTTTTGTAATGGTACAAAGAGCAAGAGAGAAAGAGAACTCCCCACAGACTCCCTGCAGTGATGCTAACTGGCATGTCATCGAACACAATGTTGCTCACCTTCTTCACTGGGACAGGGAGGGAGACAGTTATGGGGAGACTGGGCTGCTGCTGACTCATCTTTTGTTAAGTCTGCTGAAAGGAGCAGGGACAATGATTTAACGTGAATATCTTGCTAAACGTTTCCCTGCACTGATTAAATGTTGATGAAATGTAGGCTAACACTAGTCTGTAGCTAGCTTATTTCACTATGGACATTAAGCCAACAGGTTAATGCCACTCACAGACTATAGGCTACCCACCTTTCTTGGTGAAAAACTAGGTCACAGATTGACACCCTTTCCGCATTAAATGCGACCTGGCTGTTCAGATTGCGGTCGCATTAAAAAAAATCCGATACGTATCCGATTCAGTACCACATTTAAATGTGGCCTGAATCTGATTAGAAAATGTCGGATTCAATGCGACTTGTGCTGTTCACACTGTCAAAGCAAATCAGATATGGGTCACATATGAGCGAAAAAATCGGATTCAGGTCACTTGTAACTGCAGTGTGAACGTAGCCTAAGAAGGCGGTTATAGTCAAGTTCATTATATGTAGATTTTAAACTTTGTGGGAATTTTTGGGGGATTTGCTAAACTATACATTTTTGGAAAGGTTATTGTATAAGGAGTCAGAAAATCAATGTTTGCATTTGCCCAGATGTCTATGTGGCAGCCATATTGAATTTTTAAAAATGGCCGCCATAAAACTTTAATTTGTAATATCTCAGCTTCTGCATAAGCTGGAATGTTGATTTTAACTGCTAAACTCACATTTTCAGGGTCAGGGAATCCAATGGTGCTACTTACAAAGCTACAAAACTTTACCATATTAACCCTTAGATGCATAAGTGAGTCAAAAATGACCTGGTGTGGTTGTTTTCTTGCAATATCATTGTAATGAAAAGTTCGCACAGCCGTTTCAGATTTTATTTTCGTGTGGCCATTCCACATTTTATTTTTGTGCCAGCCTTCCATGCATTCACTTGGGCTGACAACACAGGAAGGTCCACCCGCATACGTAAGGCAACCTGGCTGCAGGTCTACCTCAAAGCAGATAAAGATATTGTCAATGCTCTGCAGATGCTTTTGGATGAAGCAGATGTGACAGGAGGAATGCTGTCAGCCCTGGAATCCTTTATACGCTATATTGCCAAAAGTATTTGCTCACCTGTCTTGACTCGCATATGAACTTAACTGACATCCCATTCTTAATCCATAGTGTTTAAAGTCCGTGTAAAGCAAAAATAAATTTGTTATGAGTTTGTCATACCACAGAAACATGTGTCATTGACCACTGAGCCAAATTTGAAAGATTAAAAAATTGCCAAGTATATAAAATTAGGTCTCAAAATTCTGGAAAAACAAGCACTTCTCTCTGCTGTGAAACGCTGGGGGCGTGTCAGTTAGAGGCGCTGGAGCCACGCCCACGCAGGAGGGGAGCTGCCTCCGTGTCCTGCAGGAGGACCTAACCTACAGTAACAATGGAAGCTAGCAGCATCATCGGATGGACCCACCCCGACTTGTTTGAGCCATCAGAGCCAGAAACTGACTCTGAGTCAGACACTGATAGTGCTCAGCCTCGTTCCTCACAGTCCATGTTTTTACATTACACACAAACGCAGTCTACATACAATTCCTTGTCACAGCTATATTGGTGCACATAGCATATTACCTGTGGATTATCATTGTGCTGTCAGATGGACTCCGCTCAGGGAATGAGGCCAAATCATGTCATGATTAAATGCAATAACATTTGCTAACATTACATGGGCATGACAGGATGCACGATGTAAAATCACTTTCAGGATTTGCACCTTCAGCAACATGCATTTAATTGCCCGTGCATGTTGTGTCCGAGCCGGCCGGGCCGACACATTAACCAGGGTTCTCCCCAGACGGTGGAACAGCAGCGCTGCGACGCTATACTCATCCTCAATGTTAGCTGCTTTATAGTGGGTGTTTGTGGGCTTCCGCGGTCTTCTCATAAAAAAAAAAAGCGCCCGCCTCCCGCTGGCGGTGACGAGCGTCCGACCGTTCCCTGGCTGACGGCGATAACGACCGGGATAACGACCGGGTCGGGCTCGGCCAGAGAATCTAAAGTCTGGCCGGTGGCAGGGACGAGAACACCTGTTGTTGGCAGGACGGTTTCAGGCAGGAACATAATGCCAACGGCGGAGATGAGAGCATGCGCTGTCGGCGGGACGGGAGGATGCAAGCCGGGGACAGAGAGGGTCGGTTCGGGCTCAGGCAGAGAATCTAAAGTCTGGCCGGTGGCGGGGATGAGAGCATGCGCTGTCGGAGGGACGGGAGGATGCGAGACGACCGTCTCCCCCCCCCCGGTGCAGCGCCACACTTCAAATTTCTGTGGAGAACCTGCATTAACTGTAATTACGAGCCCAAGCCCAATTTAAACAGGACATTTTTTTTAATATGTGGGCTGTTACAACGGACGTTCTTAAGCTCGATGTTGCACTTACACTACACAATCAGTGATGCCGGTAAGGTGTTACTCTAATCTGACCACTTTTTTCAGTGAGGAGTAATCAAACCACTAATCAGATTAAAGTTACTTATTCAAATCAGTGCGTTACTATTATTTTTGTCATTTTCCTTAGTAAAATTATGTATTTTTGCTTTCTTCTTGTGTCTCGGGGAGTGACGTCACGTGCGCGAGAAGTCACGTTTTGTACATGAGGACATTCACTCACGTGTAAAACCACGCAGCGGCACAAACAACATGGAGGGAGGAGAGAGATGCGCCATATGTAGCTGGAAATACAGTCATTTTTTTGAGTTATTACAAACACACACACACACACACACACACACACACACACACGCTTGATCAAGGGGAGGAAATTGTCGGAAATATCCCGGCCGGCCCGCGGTCCGGTTCGCATCAGGGTCGGGCTCGGGCAGAGAACCTAAAGTCTGGCCGGTGGTGGGGATGAGAGCACCCGTTGGCCGCGTTACGTAACGCGGCCATGATTTTTGACCCGCCCATTAAATCCTGAACACAGAAATAGCGAAACACAGTTTGTGAGCCTAGCACCAAAATTAAATTCTAAATGGTTGAATGCTTTTTACATATTTTAAGGAAATACATTTATGACCTTTTTAATGTGTTTAGAAGAAAATGGCTGAATTTGCTTTACACGGACTTTAATATGACGTCGGTCCCTTTGCAGCTATAACAGCTTCAATTCTTCTGGGAAGGCTTTCCACATGGTTTAGGAGAGTTTATGGGAATTTTTGACCGTTCTTTTAGAAGCGCATTTGTGAGGTTACACACTGTTGTTGGACGGGAAGGCCTGGCTCTCATTCTCCGCTCTAATTCATCCCAAAGGTGTTCTATCGGGTTGAGGTCAGGACTCTGTGCAGGCCAGTCAAGTTCATCCACACCAAACTCTCTCATCCATGTCTTTACGGACCTTGCTTTGTACGTCATGTTGGAATGGGAAGGGGCCATCCCCAAACTGTTCCCACAAAGTTGGGAGCATGGAATTGTCCAACATCTCTTTGTATGCTGAAGCATTCAGAGTTCCTTTCACTGGAACTAAGGGGCCAAGCCCAGCTCCTGAAAAACAACCCCACACCATAATCCACCTCGTCCAAACTTTACACTTGGCACAATGCAGTCAGACAAGTACCATTCTCCTGGCAACCGCCAAACCCAGACTCATCCATCAGACTGCCAGATGGAGAAGCGCGATTCGTCACTTCAGAGAACGTGCCTCTGCTGCTCTTGAGTCCAGTGGCGGTGTGCTTCACACCACTGCATCCAACACTTTGCATTGCACTTGCTGATGTATTGCTTGGATGCAGCTGCTTGGCCATGGAAACCCATTCCTTGAAGTTCTTTCCGCATTGTTCTTGAGCTAATCTGAAGGCCACATCAAGTTTGGAGGTCTGTAGCAATTGACTCTGCAGAAAGTTGGCGACTTCTGCGCACTATGTGCCTCAGCATCCGCTGACCACGCTCCGTCATTTTATGTGGCCTACCACTTTGTGGCTGAGTTGCTGTCGTTCCCAATGGCTTCCACTTTGTTATAATACCACCGATAGTTGACTGTGGAATATTGAGGAGCGAGGAAATTTCACGACTGGACTTGTTGCACAGGTGGCATCCTATCATAGTGCCACGCTGGAATTCCCTGAGTACCGTTCTCCTGGCAACCGCCAAACCCAGACTCGTCCATCAGATTGCCAGATGGAGAAGCGCGATTCGTCACTTCAGAGAACGCGCCTCCGCTGCTCTTGAGTCCAGTGGCGGTGTACTTTACACCACTGCATCCAACGCTTTGCATTGCACTTGCTGATGTATTGCTTTCACAAATGTTTGCGGAAACAGTCTGCATGCCTTGGTGCTTGCTTTTATACACCTGTGGGCATGGAAGTGATTGGGACACCTGATTTCAATTATTTGGATGGGTGAGTGAATACTTTTGGCAATAGTGTATGTGCAGCTTACTCACCACGGGGATCAACATCAAGGCAATCCCTCAACTGCGATGGCATCTCTTCTGCAAACATAGGGCAGAAAGTGACAAGCTCCCTCCAACACTTTGAGCTCTGAAGCAGCACATCTTGACAGTCCATGTCCAAACAAGAGTATGGGCACAGGCAGCCATTGCTCTGCAGGATCCACAGCTGGATCCTCTGCAAAACAGATACTTCAAACAGTCGGATGGCATGCTCAAACCAGTGACCACAGAGGTCCACCCAGCCCCAAAGGCCATTGGTCCAATACAAGTGTAAATCTGACTGCTCTTCTGGGAGGTGCTCCTAGAGAGCTAAGGACTTAGCCTGTACTGACATGTGTCTGCAGCAGCCAGTGATGAACGATGATGATTCTCAAGCCGTGATGCATGAAAGTGATGATGATTATGATGATGTATAGAAACTGTGTAATTAAAAAAGTTGCTTAATCATACTGTGGTCTAAATGTGCATGTCGATAGTTCCAGAACATCCAAGTTTTACATTAGCTAATTTTAAACTCAAAGAAAAAACTCTTCAATAAAAGGAACTGAGTTATCTGACCAACTGCTTGTGATGTGTAGTTTTTTTACCCATATTGTGGAAATACACTGAACAAAAATATAAACGCAACACTTTTGTTTTTGCTCCCATTTTTCATGAGCTGAACTCAAAGATCTAAAACTTTTTCTATATACATGTAACGGTTGTAAATATGATATGAAATCCGTCAAAATTAATTAATTTATTCTTTAAATTTTTTTCTTTGTTTGTTTGGTCAGCAAGTTATTGTGCTGCTGGCTTTTATTTTATTTTAATGTGAGGCCTTTTTTACCAGATGTTATTTATTTTGACAGCTGGTGGTTACCTAGCAACGGTAAAGCATCTGCTCGTCCCCTTCTATGTCTGTCCGCTGTGTGTGTGGTATGTACTGTCAACAGCTTCGTGTGGTTTTAGTAGTTATCATTTTTTAACTGAAATTGTAGATAAAACTTGAGTAAATAACGTTTCGTGTTTGATTTTTTCATGTTTTGTAATGGTTATTAAGTGGTGTTATCTTCAAATTCGTTTGTTTTAGCTGTGTTTATTATTTTAACCGTTACTGCCGGTACTGGCGTAACGGTCAGCTGTTAACCGTTCATTCCCGTATAGTTTCAGTTTATTTAGGTTTATTTATTATATTTTGTATGATGTATAGTGGCAGGAGCTGTACTTGTTGTGTCCGTCACCGTCAGTAACACCAGCTGTTTTTCTGTCATCAGGTATGTTTACATTTTGTGTACATAGTATCGTTTTGTGTGTGTGTGTGTGTGTTTTCTTTTCTCTGTTTAAAATAGGTTCATGGTTTATTTAGAAACATGATTAATGGATTTTTTTTTTTTTTTTATGTATATATACTGTGAAAAAACCACTATACGATCAACTGTCGCCCCCTTCTATGTCTGTCCACTGTGTGTGTGGGGCAGGAGCTGTACTTGTTGTGTCCGTCACCGTCAGTAACACCAGCTGTTTTTCTGTCATCAGTTTTTCTGCAATCAGAATAAATCCCGTGAACCTGATAGCCTGTGTGGTGTCTTGACTGATGAGAACCGAACAAGAGGGTTACATACACAAAAGATCCATTTCTCTCAAATATTGTTCACAAATCTGTCTAAATCTGTGTTTGTGAGTCCTTCTCCTTTGCCGTTTTATCACACAGCACAATGCCACAGATGTCTCAACTTTTGAGGGAGCGTGCAATTGGCATGCTGACTGTAGGAATGTCCACCAGAGCTGTTGCCCCTGAATTGAATGTGCATTTCTCTACCTTAAGCTGTCTCCAAAGGCGTTTCAGACAGTTTGGCAGTACATCCAACCAGCCTCACAACCGCAGACCACGTGTAACCACAACAGCCCAGGACCTCCACATCCAGCATGTTCACCTCCAAGATCGTCTGAGACCAGCCACCCACAAACTTTTAGAAACTGTCTTAGGGAAGCTCATCTGCATGCTCTTCATCCTCATCGGGGTCTCGACCTGACTGCAGTTCGTCGTCGTAACCGCCTTGAGTGGGCAAATGCTCACATTCGATGGCGTCTGGCACGTTGGAGAGGTGTTCTCTTCATGTATGAATCCCGGTTTTCACTGTTCAGGGCAGATGGCAGACGGCGTGTGTGGCGTCGTGTGCTGATGTCAGCGTTGTGGATCGAGTGGCCCATGGTGGTGGTGGTGGGGTTATGGTATGGGCAGGCGTTTGTTATGGACAACGAACACAGGTGCATTTTATTCATGCCATTTTGAATGCACAGAGATACCATGACGAGATCCTGAGGCCCATTGTTGTGCCATACATCCACGACCATCAACTCATGTTGCAGCATGATAATGCACGGTCCTATGTTGCAAGGATCTGTACACAATTCCTGGAAGCTGAAAACATGCCAGTTCTTGCATGGCCAGCATATGCACCGGACATGTCAGGCATTGAGCATGTATATACGACAGCGTGTTCCAGTTCCTACCAATATCCAGCAACTTCGCACGGCCATTGAAGAGTTGAAGAGTGGACCAACATTCCACAGGCCACAATCAACAACCTGATCAACTCTATGTGAAGGAGATGTGAGGCAAATGGTGGTCACACCAGATACTGACTGGTTTTCTGACCCCCCCAGACCCCCCCAATAAAGCAAAACTGCACATTTCAGAGTGGCCTTTTATTGTGGCCAGCCTAAGGCACACCTGTGCAATATTCATGCTGTCTAATCAGCATCTTGATATGCCACACCTGTGAGGTGGGATGGATTATCTTGGCAAAGGAGAATTGCTCACTAACACAGATTTAGACAGATTTGTGAACAATGTTCAAATGGGAGGAAAAACAAAAGTGTTGCTTTTATATTTTTGTTTAGTGTATTTCAGTGGGATGATTAAAAAAAACATGTTTTTTGAGGAACATGGCATATTCAATGCGAACAACTTTTCATTACAATGATGCAAGAAAACAACCACATTGGGTCATTTTTGACCTACTTATGCATCTAAGGGTTAATATGGTAAAGTTGTGTAGCTTTGTAACTAGCACCATTGGATTCCCTGACCCTGAAAATGTGGGCTTAGCAGTTAAAATCAACATTCCAGCTTATTCAGAAGCTGAGATATTACAAATTAAAGTTTTATGGTGGCCATTTTTAAAAATTCAATTTGGCCGCCACATAGACATCTGGGCAAATGCAAACATTGATTTTCTGACTAAAATAACTTTTCCAAAAAATGTATAGTTTAGCAAAAAATTCCCACAAAATTATATAGTGAACCTGACTATTAGCAAGGCTTCAGCTATATCGGCGGTGCAATCTAAGTGAGCCTGATGTCGTTGTTGTAGCATCCCCAGGCTAGATGATGGTCAGACTCTGACTGATGGTCAAAGGAGTTAATTACAGGAACCTTGTGCACTCGAACACACCTTCAGTCACATCGTAAGAGCTTGTGCCCTTTATCAGCTAAGGTGCTAAGTAAATCATTTTCATCACGTTCAGCAAAAAACATGCAGGCACACTTCCAGCGCGCAGACACACACCATTCACAAGAACACGGATGTTTTCAGGTCACAGCGATACGCTTTCAAAAAAAAAGTCCTGAGCATTTAGCGTCTAATATAATTAATGAAACTAGTGCATTGCCCGTAGGACGTATGTATTCCTATAGAAATTTGGGAGGTTAAGTAGCTTTTTCATGGATGGCCAAATGAGGTTGTGTTTGAAGGTGGGATGTCAGGGATATAATTGGCTGTTTTTTGACTACTTTTGATTATACCATTATATTTCACCGTAAAAACTATTTACCTTGCCTTGCTTGGTGTCATTATTTTCAGCACAATCTCACATGTGTGACTGTACAGTTATTTTGACATACTATATTAACACTATGGACCTAAAATCACAAAATAACATAAAATACACCCTCCACTGGCTCCCTATCAAACAACGCATTGACTTCAAAATACTCCTCCTGACCTTCAAAGCTCTCCATCACCTGGCCCCACCCTACCTGTCTGACCTCCTTATCCCCTATCGCCCCTCCCGAGCCCTCTGATCCTCCTCCACTCTCACTCTGACTATACCACCATCCAGACTCAAAACCTTCGGAGACAGAGCCTTCTCCAGAACTGCACCTCGACTTTGGAACTCTCTCCCCCAACCAGTCCGTGACTCTCCCTCACTTACCACATTTAAATCCCGCCTAAAAACCTACCTCTTCTCACAAGCCTACGATCTCCCCTACCCATAACCACCTTCATTCGTGCCCTCTCCCCCTGACCCGCCCCTCTACCCTCTCCTTCCACTCTTCTCACTCATCAGCCCCCCACCGCTCTTCAATCCATCCCTGCCACCTCTTGACTACTTGACTACTGTTGTACCTGTTTTGTTCATTTGTCTGTACCAGTGTTATTTACACTACGCATCACCATTGCTTTTGCTCCCTGTTGTGCTTTGTGGTCTGTTATATGTTTCCTATCTGTTTATTATCTTTGTCTGCTACTTGTGTACCTGTCTCTGTAAGTGACTTTGGGTCCTTGAAAAGCGCTATATAAATTAAATGAATTATTATTATTATTATTATTAAAATCAGAGTAGGAAAAAGTTAGATTTTTTACTGTGAAAACCACAAATATGTTTAATGAACCAATTGCGCTAGTTATAATGCAAATATAAGTTGTTGTTTGCTAAATTTGTGCATAAGTTTTAGATATTTTAGAACAATTAGAAAGTTATGTGTAACTATTTACATTTAAATGCAGGCAATGCCTCAGGCTCAGGGCTCAGCTCATTCCTGCCTGTACCACATTCAGCAGTCTCCTCCTTGTTTTGACTCACAACACAAAAAAACGACTCAACTACACACAAAACACACTACGCCAAACACTACATAACACACTAACTATACACTCCAAACACGCTATATGTCACAAATCTCTCAACTCTCAAAACTCGCTATCTCTGTCGCTGTCTCCAACATGTCACTGCTGCTGTCACTCATCCGCCGACGTCCCTCCCACAACTTCCTGTTCCTCAACAACCAAACTTGCTGCTTGGACACTTTCGTGACAAAAGCCCGTTTTTGCCGTTTCTTCTGCACCAGACACAAAGCAAACGTGATGGCAACGTTCGCAAAAAAGCGTGGCGGACATTATTTACCCTAAGTCCGGTTTTGGACGTGCCGGTGTGTCCAGTCCGTCGACTCTGGAGGTGGGCCGTGTGGGCTAGCGGCTAGCAGCTAGCTACACACGAACATCCACAGATTCCGATTCCACTTTATTGTCCTGGCATATCCGGATCTCCTCAGACCGGAACAGACTCGGTCCAGACTCGTTTAGTCTCATTAATCCACAACAGTCAGTTTAGATGCACAGAACGGAACGCGACCGAACCGCCGGCAAAATCCCGGTCCAGCTAAATAAATCCGCTTGTTTCTTAAGGTATGTCGTGGGCTTGAGCTCTGCACTGATTGGCTCTGGTGCACATGTGGCTACGGTGTGCAGTGATTGGCTCTGGTGCGCACGTGACTGTGGTAGCTCCGGTGGACAGTGTTGGGAAGGTTCACTTTCTACATGAACTAGTTCAAATTTCACTTCACAAATTTTAAAATGAACTAGTTCAGTTCGTAGTTCATAATTCAAAATTTTGAACTAAGTTCACAATTCCAAAAACGAACTAGTCCATAGTTCTTTTTTTTTTCAATATGTTGATGCGAGCTATTATTTTTCAAAATTATTGCAGCAGTTATTCTATCAGTTTAAAGACTGAAGCTGCAGCTCTCTGACAATATTCTGCAAAACCAGGTTGTCCAGCTGCGGCTGGGTGATGAAGACAACGGAGCCGCTACTGTACACCGTTAATGCAATTTGGGTGGTAGAGGATATTCACTTGCACAGACCTTGAAAGGCTCGCCGGGTGCTTCAATGTGCTGTTTCAGGTTTGCGGTACGGGATAGAGTACAAATTAAAAATAAAATACATAAATAAGTTAATAAATAATTTAAAAATAGAAGAAGAAGAAAGGGAAAAATAAAATAATAAATATATAGATAGTTCAGACAGTGGCTTCAGGGAAAAACTTTTCATAATGACTCAGTAAGGTATTACTTTTTTTGATATTTAACAAAATCAGAGATTTAAGCAAAGAGCTCAGTTCCAGGAAAAAAGGAGCAAATTTCAGGTTGTGATTTTGCAAATTTTTGTTTGTGAATAACACATTTTGCATAGGTTAACAAAGTTCATCATGTATTCAAGAGCATTATCTTCTGGGTTAACAGCAAATAACATGTTTAAGGGTAAGAGAATGGACAGAGTTAGCAGCATAAAAAAAATGAGATTCAGCAACACTCCAAAACTTTTTAGATATATCACAATAAAAAAACAGATGTGAAGCCTTCATTTGTTTTTGTCTCCATGATGACACATGCGGCGGTGCGACTCTGTGTTAGCTGGTGTTGCCAGTGTTCTGTCAGTTCAGGACAAATTAATCTGTGTTCGTTTGGTAATGCCTCACTGCATGTTTGGTATGCAGCTGTTTCTGTCTGAAATAGTTACGTTTCGTTTTGATCGAAAGTAAAGCGAGTTGCACAAACCTCTCGTCAATCCTTTTTATACACAACAGCCAGATTGGGTGTTTTTCCGCTACATATTAAGGCCTGTTCACGGTGTGTTTTAGTCGGTTTTCGCCTGGAAGGCTCGATGGAAATCTGGCTCTGTCTTGAACGAAGTTAAACTGTGAGAACGCGCCGTTCACAAACGCCAGAATGAACGCGTTCACAATAACGTTCAGAAATACGTACGTTCAGTTCACGTTCTCCCAAAATATTAAAGTTCATGAACGATCGTTCATTGAATGTGTTCAGGCACAACACTGCCGGTGGACAATGCTCGCGAAATTTGTAAAGCATTTATTAAATTATTTATTAACGTTATCGTTGCAGTCCAAACAAATGCGACATTGCACACCCTTGAACCAAACAGCAGCCATGTTGAAACTCTCAGGTCAGTCTGATCCTGATCCTCAGAGATATTTGAGGAACAGACACATACACACACACACACACACACACACACACACACACACACAGACAGACAGAGATTCCTTGCTTTTATAGAGAGATAATAACCTGGCTTCAAAGAAGTAAACTGGATGTATGAAAATAGAATATTATTATCATTAACTGAATTACATAAATGTAGTGGTTCACGTGAAATTGAAGTTTGCAATTGTATGGAGTTGCTAAGGTGATATTAATATGATTGGTCAATATGCAAAGGGAGTGACCGTTTGTGTGTGTCTCCATGCAGAGCCGGCCCTGGGCATAGGCAGTATAGGCAAATGCTAGGGGCACCGTCATACGGGGGGCGCTGAAAACGGGGGAGAAAAATAAATGAATAAATATATATATATATTTTTTTTTTATCAGTGCCATTACTAGCAGTAATATTTCGAAATATTATATAAGCTCAGAGCAATATAACGTCATAGCAAGGACTATTAAATAACGGAGAGGCCTTATTTCTGGGTTCTGGCTCGTTGCACTGTACCTGTCCTCTGTGAGGGTCGAGAGGCGAGCTGCCTGAATCTAACCGGACCGAGACCCAGAGAGAGATTTACTGATACTGTAGGTCCAAACCACAAGGTCCAAAAGACTGAAACCATCCGGCACCCAGTGAAGGAAAAGAAGGAAAGAAGAGGAAGGAAAACGTGAAGAAGATACAGGTACAGTAACGTCAATGTGATGAAGTGAATGAAATTAATAGTTTAATGATCGTAGTTCCCGTTGTTGGAGCAGAGTGTTAGCTTGCTAGCTTACTGCGGATGATGGCAGCATTGTTTAATAATTAATAAATAGCTGAGTCGACGTGTGTTAATGTTACTCCACCTTAAATTCATCAGGGACGTTTGGAAAGTTAACGTTAGGCCTGTTCAGGTGCTATTTTACAGGTGTCTTTCCTGCTTGTACGTCACTTAAATGCTATTAGTTTTCCATCCCTTTTGTAACAGGGTAGTTGTAAGCCTTTGGTTTATTGTGTCACAGTTTATGTTTGTTAAAGTTTACATCAGTGTTAAAGTGCAGTTAAAGTGTATTACTGTTAATACTCCACACCTCAGCTTTCCCACATCATTCATAGGCAAAATATATACACTGCACTTGCACTCTGGTTAGACTGAATTGCTTTTCAATGACAACTAAGTTGAATGAATCTCATCACATTTTCATTATTAGTCTATATTAGTCTTATGATAGCACACATCAAGCTGTTGTTGGTTATTTTTAATTAAAATCTAACATGCAGTGGTCACATATACTTCTATTCTCTCTTCAGATGCACGCGTATTTCACCACCAGTCCAGTGACACAGCATCAGTCGGAGGTCGCTTTACAAAGCGGCTGACAGTAGATAAGCGAGAGATGGCACTCTGAGGCTGAGAGATAATATGTGTGCACAATGCCTTATTTATATTGTATTTTTATCACTTGTTTCTTTCCTTAGTTTTTATTTGGTGTGATATTTTTGACTTAAAAGAAATAAAATCTTGAATAGATACATGCAGTGTCTGTGTAAGTGTATGAAAAAATGAAATTGACTGCGATGCAAGAGGGCGCTGGCTAAGATCTTGCCTAGGGCACCAAATTACTCAGGGCCGGGACTGTCTCCACGGTCACGATTCAGTTTACGGTCAGGCTGTCAAAGAAGTCACCAGTGTTAATCGAGATGTTCTGTGCGATATGAATAAATAAGTGAGAAACTAAAGATCAACTACGGCTCGGAGTCATCATCAGGAACCCACACCCCGGTACACAACAAAAACAAGATGTTCTTATAAACAATTATCACATTAAAGGTCATTTACAGTCGTTACACTAACTGACTGACTCATTCACACACACACACACACACACACACACACACACACACAATTATATCGTTATCATGAGAAAGCAATCTTTGTTATATCGACTTAACGCAATAATGAATTCATAATCACGAGAAAACAATCTTTGTTATATCGAGATAACGAGATAATAAGTTGTTATCACGAGAAAACAACCTTTGTTATATCGAGATAACCAGATAATAAGTCGTTATCCCGAGATAACATGCATAAAAAAAAAGAAAAATCCATGGCCGCTCTCAGCTCTCGTAGAAATATATATTCAATGATGATGGTTTAATAATTTTATATTATTTATTTATTTTTTTTTACCTATTTTTGGGGCCGCTGTCAGCCAGGGGCCCTTGGTATTGTCCTAACTTTCCCCGCCCCTGGTTAATGAATTAGAGTTAAGATCCAGAGGAGGGCTCTACAAAACACTACAGTCTCTAACCTGCTGTAATCCAGCTATTACAGGCAGATTATCCTGATTATTACATCACTAAAGGCTCACCAGACCCACAGCTCAAATTATCAAGAGGGCTGGTTGAAAAATGTGTCAGTTTTTACTTTAGCTAATCCCTAAATGAGAGTCATTACCCTGTAAAACCTCTGCTGGATGTGGATATGGGTGTGATTGGTGTAGTGGAAGAAGAAGCACTAGAAAGCCATAAAAACATTTGATTAAATACCAGGTTTTTCTTTGTTACTTTTGTGTTGTCTATTGCAACTTTCACTTATTGTGTACAGTATGAATGGCTGTGTGCGTGCGTGTGTGTGTGTGTGAGAGAGAGAGAGAGATAGAGAGAGAGAGAGGGAGAGGGAGCAAGAGTGCAAACAGTAGATGAAGCCATATGAGAGCTTGCGGTGATACTGAGATTTAAACTCATTCTGTCTACAGCTCCATCAGATAATGAGCTGAATCAGCATGCACAGTGGATATGCACAGATTGGGACGCTCAAACACACACACACACACACACACACACACACACACACACACACACACACACACACACACACACACACACACACAGAGTGAGCATCCATCTGACATTCATAGAGGTACGGGGGAAAGACAAAGACTGACACCAGGCTTTATAATGAGCAGGAGTCCTGTTAGAGGCACAACCGTCACTTCGTCTTCATCCCTCTGTTGTTTCTCTATTTTACTCTCCTCTCTTCTTCCTTTATGTCTCTCTCTAATACAGTTGTTCCCGACATGGGAATGGGGATCCCAGGGGGGCTCACAACATAAATATGAGGGGTCACAATATATTTAAAAGTACCCTGTCAAGTTTTCTTGAAAAAAGCAGCATTGAAAAGTAACTAAGTACTATATTTAAGTTCAATGTTAAGGCACTTTCTTTTTCTTTTTAATTTGAAGCTACTTTTCTACTCCACGTCTCTACTTGCACAGTATGATGGATCCATTTTACAAACTGCGTGTCTGTTTACTTCCTGTCAGCTCCATAGTAACAATACCTGCGCCTCCATAGTGATCACACTGCTTTTCCATCCTTCACAATTATCTTTGTACATTTTGTCAACTATATCTATATTATTTTATTTTTTTATTCTTATTTTTTTAGCCTTTTTGATCACTTTAGAATCACCTATAAATAGCAGGTCAATCCAGTCAGCTCACCTCCTTTTTGCTGTACAATCATCATCATGCACTTTAATTTTTACCTTACATTTAGCCAAAGCTTGCATTTCAAGTTATTACAACATTGCTTTCTCTGGTTGGATTTTGCCACAAAAAGCCACTTTTTTGATTAGAAAAAGGTCATGTTTTCACTTTGTGTGTGAATATATATATATATAGTTGTTATTTTTATTTCAATTAGTTGAATTATTTCACAGTCTTTCTACCCACTCCTGCAAGTTCGGAAATACTGCTATCACTACAGGGCATCTGGACCAACATCCATTTATCCATTCATAACCACAACTTGAATTGTTAAGAATACCCTTTACTAACTCATTGGATTATTAGAAAGTGACAAACTCACAACCCTATAGAATCCTTTATTAATAACTTATTTGATGTCTAATGTCATAACTGATCTATAAAGCATTAGTAAATGATTTATTACCGACCAATAAAATGTTAAAAATGCAATAAACACTCTTCAAGAGTTCTCTCTGCACCTTGTTTTGCAAACTTTTATTTTACTTTAATAAAGGTGCTCTTTTAGGAGGTGAAATTTTTTCTTTTTTTCTTTTTTTTTCACTGGTAGGTATTTACCTCCCCAGGGTCTAAAAATAAGCCAAAAATGTTGAGATACAGTGCTCCATGGTTCCCATCTTCCATCTCCTCCTTCACCACTGCTCCTCATCCTCTCTCCTCCCTGGTTTGTCTCCTTCTTTCCCATCTTTTTTCCTGCATCTCTGTTAGCGCTGCTGCTGGATCACTTTCAGAGCTATGCTGTCAGTGCTAACCACACTGTGACCCCGCTGACCCCTCTTATATCCTCTGCCTTATCTCTCCCAGCCCACCACAGCACCCTGCACCTCAGCCATCACCACGTGCTCTGCTGCTATCGCTCCCCATGGTGGAGGAGGAGGAGGAGGAGGAGGAGGAGGTCAGTGACGCGCTGAGCTTCATGCCTGTCCCTGCTCATTTCAGGTTAGCCCGTCTGCGTTAGCACCAGCCAAAGTGACAGCTGACAGCGCCACTGATTGCGTTCCAGATGCTCCCCTTCCATCCGTCCTTGGAGTGCCGCCAGGACGAAGGAGAGGAGAGGAGAGGAAGAAGAAGGAGAAGGAGAAGAAGAAGGAGGGAAAGAAAAATGAGGAGATGTTATGAAACAAGATAAGGAGAAGAGAGAAGAGAAGAAGAATATCAGCCAAGAAATTAATTAAACGAGGAGGAGCAAACAAATGTAATAAAGGAAAGAGCACGGAATAAGATGGAGAAGAGAAAAGAATGGGTTAAGCACAAAGGCAAGGAGATAAACAGAGGTGAGGAGGAAAGGAAAGTGGGAGGGAAACAAGATGCGGATGCAAAGAAATGCAGGAGGAGAGGAGAGGAGATAGAAGTAAAGAAGAGAGGATGAGTATAGAACAAAAGGGAATACAGAAGGAGCGGAAAAGAGAGAAAGGATACAAGGGTGGAAGGAAAGCGGGGAGGAAACAAGATGAGGATGCAAGGAGATTAATGAGGAGAGGAGAGAAGAGACAAGTAAAGAAGAGAGAAAGAAGAAAAGAGAAGTCAAACAACTAGAGTTAAGATATAAGGAAAAGTGAGACGGCGAAGGAGACAAGGATGGAAGGAAAGTTAGGAGAGCTGAGAAAGAGGAAACGGTTTGGGGTGAGGAAAGGAAACTCAGTGAAGAATTGAAAAGAAAGTATGACATGAAACATTGGAGAATCAGAGGATAAAGTGACATTATTTGCATGATAGGAATATTGATTTGTATTCACCACTGATCAATATTGATATCGATATCCAGCCTGTGTGTTTGCATCCAGGTCGGCTCTGACCCTTTGTACTGTCACTCTGTTGTTCTGTGGCCTTGCTGCTCTGTTTTGGCCCCTCTGTGGCCCCGGGGCTCCGCTGGTTTCGTGAGCGAGCACCGCCGCCTGCTGGCCGCAGGAGGAGCCGCAGCCCGGCGGCAGCAGCGGCAGCGGTAGCAGCAGCAGCAGCGTGCCGCAGTGCTGCTCTCTGTGCCCGGTGCTGGTCCCGACTGCACACCGCTGCGTTTACAGAGACCTTAAAGGACCGAGAGGAGGAAAACACGTGTTCAGGTGGGACAGACACACTGTTTTACTGTTTACTACAGTGAGTTTTATTTTCTCTTTGTCTCATTTGTATTTGTTTCATCAATTTTCAAAGACCTGATGAGAGTTTGAAAGACGAATCGCAGCGAACATAAATTAAACTTGTTTAGTCTTTGTCTAATAATAACACAAGCTAATAAATAAGCGTTTATTTATTAACTTAATGTGACACTAATTTTCCATGCACATGATTCAATATTTGCATGAATAATAATAGAGGAAAGACGCATTATAATTCTGTCTGATCCTGACTTGATTTGTAGTGTAACGTATCTAGCGTGTGTGTGCAAAATCAATCCATCCATAACATTTGCTGACTTTCTTGTGATTTATTACTTCCTTTGAGTAATATGAACTCCAGTATTTATTTTAATGATGATTAAGTCGGAATTATGGTCCATAAGTATTGTAACCTAATTGATTACAGTTCTAATTTAGTTTTAGAGCATTAGTTAGGCAAAATGTTTCTGGAAATGTCCTTTAATTTCCAGAAACTTAACATCTGACATGTGAAAAATCTTATTTATTAATAATTCATATACAACATCAGGTTTATTATTTCATGAATTCAGAATTCTGAGGGCTGATTGATCATGATGTTTGATCTCACTATTAAAGAAAAGTAGGCAGGAAGAAGATTTATATTTATTGTTATTAATATTATTTGGGTCTTTTTAGCCTTTGATGGATAGAAAAGCAGAGAGCGGGTGGAGGAAGAACAGTTTTGACCTGACATAGACTTTCAAGGTTGAAATGTCACATAATGTCTTAAACAAATTAGGTCTCGCTTGCTTCTCTTTTTTCCTTAATCTCACTTTTTCCACCTGCATCTTCGACATCTGCACTCTAGTTCTGTGTGCTGCTGGTTCAATGTTTGAATCTTCTTTTCATGCAAATGCAAAATGTTCAATTTCAGGTCTGAGCCAAAGAAAAGATTGAATGACAGGCAGCTCCTGTAGTTCTACCAGGCAGAGACATCTGACCAGGTCCATAAAAAAAGAAAGCATGAATCCCTCAACTCCAAGACTGCATCTATCTGGGTGCGTCATTTATTTTGGGGGGTTTGATGGTGATTTAAAGATCATGTCTAATCCAGGACCCTGACCTGATAACCTGAAAATGAAGCTTCAGGACTCTCAGATCTCAACCTTCCCCATCTCTTCAGTGTGTCCAGCTTAAAGTGAGTGACGCCCTCCACAGGATGCCCTAATAACTCTGTGCATTAATAAATTACACACACACACACACACGCGCGCACAGATATCGGCTGAGCAGCAGAGCGGGTGTCTTGATTCCTAGACAGACACACTCATGCACCTTTAATGGGATCCCTCTCTAAAACGATGGGATTTTTCTGCCAAGCTCGACCCTTGTTCATTGAGTGTGTATGTGAGTGAGTGCTTCACCGTGTGTGTGTGTGTGTGTGTGTGTGTGTGTGTGTGTGTGTGTGTGTGTGTGTGTGTGTGTGTGTTGTGTGTGTGTGTGTGGATAAAGGTCATCCACCGGCCCAGGGGTGCGATTTCAGCTTTGCCAGCGAGGGTATGTGAGTGGTCCCAAGACCCCGAAAACCCCAAGGCTTGAAATCAAACCTCATAGCACACACTCAGCGCAACGGCAACACGGCAGACTGAGAGAGCAAATAAAAACACCTCTAAGCAGCTTTTGCATGATCTAGAATACACCTTATTATTTGGATCAAATCATTGTGTATTTGAGCTAATTAATATTTGTAGCCTCCTTGTTTTCCCTTCAAATTTAACAGTATGGTTTCTTCAAATCAAGTGAATTTTCTGATTTTCTACGCTGAAAAATAGCATCACATATTTAATGTATTTTGGGCCTACCTGTTATACTCAGGAAATATCCAACCATCATGTGAGGAAAGAAGGAAAAAAGACAAAAGAAGGCAGAGTTTGCCTGGAATTGTAGATATTTAAAATTCTGTCAAGAGTCAAAGAGAGCCTCTATCAGACTGAGTGAATACATTTATTTTGTCCAACCTCAAGTAAACGTATGTAAAATATGATTATATCACAGGATTTTTCAAGTATAAATGATCTCAAACTACCACAAACATCAAATATATCTGAGTTCTTGTTAAATTAGAATACAATTATGCAGCAGATTTGGAGAGTGTGACAGAAATTAAGGTAAATATTAAAATATTAAAATTCATTTATTTGACTGAGGGTTTGAAGGCTTTAAGCTAAGGTTCTCTGGATTTGGACAAAGAAAGTCAAATAGTCAATTTTTCAAATAACATATAAAATGTCAAGCAATATTGAAAACCACCAGGGATGTAGCCAGGATTAAAGAAATACTGAGTCCAATTTTGCACAGTACAACCTCCTAATGATTTTTTTACTTCACCAACCAAACCCCAAAACAAGCAATCACCCACTTTAACTATTCAAACATTTTTATAAACTTTATTGCTTTGCATGATGCACTTTATATCATTTCAAAGACTTCTCTACTAGATATGTTATTATGGTGGAAAATACAGTATAGTCCCTTTCATTTTAATGTATTCACTTTTAGCCACAAAACGTAAAATTGCAATATATGTTGTCAAAAAAAACATTAGAATCAGTCCTAAAATGTATGACATATCATTTAATCCCCCCAAATCCCCGACATATTACAGAGGACATGGCGTCAATGTCCTCAAAATTAGCTACGACCCGGAAAAATCTCCATCACAGCTTGCCAGAGCTTGAGTTGATGGTTATATATTCATATTCAGTTTACAGTTAGTACACAGGAACATCTGTGTAAAGTTCTCACATTAGAGAAACGGGGACAAGAGGGTGTTTAGTAGAACAATTAATCTATCATTAAAATTAATTTTATATCATAGCAGCTCTACTGGCTGCAGTTTGTGATGATGTACCCAAATTTTACAATGTCTAACTCTGCTCAGTCAACGTCTTGTTTTTAACAGATATTTGTACTTTTACTTTGAAAAACTTTGTTGCACATCTATTGTTCTGAGGCTAAAAGGGGGTTGCATTATGTGTGTGAGTGTGATTTTGTGAAATGCTTTTGGAGAAGCCGATTGAATAAAAAATGAAATGATAAAGCAGCTGTTCCATATTTATTACATGGGGGGCACTTAAAGGCTGAACACAGGAAATCTGTGCGTGTGTGTTGGCTGCTACGTTACATGTCTGAGCACGAAGGACCAGCAATGAACCAAATGTTTGTGGTTTTTGCTTTTGCTTTATTTATTCATTCATTTATTTATTTGTTCTCTGGTGAGCGGGATTACCTCTGAATTATGGAACAGTCCCCTTTCTCTCCTTAAGTAAAAAATAACATCTGTCCGGCAAATGGAGAGCTTAGTGTTTCTCTATAATTAATGGTAAAAGCCTCCAGAGTCGCACATGAAATATACATCCTCCATGCAGGACCCCCATAACAAAGAGAGCGAGAGAATGCAGAGAGATAGAGAGAGAGGGAGAGAGAGAGGGGAGGAGGAAGAGGAGGAGGAGGAGGAGGAGGAGGAGGCAGCAGCTCAGTAAGAGAAGAGGAAGAAAAAACAAAAGCAGAGAGCAAATTATAGAAAGCGGTCAGTGTCAAAAAAGCACAGAGGAGGTAGCTGTAATTGTTTTGTCACAGCAGGTCTGCAGAACACAAGAATTGATAGTCAATTAGTTTTGGTAAAAATCTCACATAATAGTTGTTTATCTGATTTTTATTATTATATAAACTCTTGTTTCTCAGTACATTTTTGTATCTCCTGTGTTGAATCCATTTTGTAAAGTCAAATGCTGACAAGTCTGATTTTTGAAACAATGATGTTATTTTTTCACTCACCCAGATAGGGTGAATTAGGTAAATGTGACACACTACCCCAGCTCCGGTGGATGGAGGTCTTCCTCAAGCAAACAAAAGTCAATGAAACTATTCATTGTTATTTTATTAAAATTGCATGACTTCTCAAATGTCCAATCATAGGTTATCAAACTGGAGGCCCCCCATGTGAAGATGAAGGTCAGTGACATGGTGTGTAGTCAATCTTAATTATAGGTAGCTTTAAATCATCTTTCTAGTTCTTATCAGGATGTTATATATGTATATATATATAAATGTAAATACTGTACATAAACATCATTCCATGTAAATAAAGTCAACTATTAAATACCCACTCAATATTTTTTTCGGTCATACTATTCATATGTGTTTACTATTTCCAGAAAGATTTGACATATACACATATACATGTATATAGTACAATATATGTAAATGTTTATTTCTACCAATCTCAGTCACCAAGTGGTTGCTCATGGGGTATGTTTGTTGTCTGTAAATTAAAGGGTATGGTCCAGACCTGCTTTAATTGAAAAGTGTTATGAGCTAAATCATGTTGTGATTTTGAAGCAATATAATATATTTAGATTTATTATTTGATCACAGCCATTCTGTCATATTAAATAATTTGTAATTAATTTTTAACAGAGACTCACCGTGACCATTATGTGCTGTGACATCAACCTCTAATCCAAATGTAAGGAAAAGTGTTGCCGAAGAAATCACCAGAAATCAAAGCACAAAATTTGCAACTCACTGTCACTAACAACTTAATCTGATTATTCATGTTTTCTTATGTATGGCTAAGTCTAATAATAAATAAAAGGCACAAAAATGGCACATTTTCAGCTACAACTAAAACTCTTCAAATACGGATGGAAAAAAACTCAAATTTATATTCGAAATATTTGGATTTGAAGTTCAGAAATACTGTGAGGTCACATCAGGTCATAGTGATGGAGACATATCACAAGCAGGCAAGATAAAGCTACAAAAAAAATGTCACATAGAAAAATTTTTAAAAAATCGCATATCACATTTTTAAAAACATAAACATTTCTGCTTCTGTGTGTATATGGTGTGATGAGCTTGTTGTACGTATAAGAAAAGCCCAGTTAGCTAGATTTCAATATTGTTGTTCTAATTAAATTTTTTAATTACTTTTAGAAAAATCAATTATCATGATTCATGATTCTGTAGTTCCACAAAAAAAAATTAAATAAAAAAATTCAATTGACACCCACACCAGAAAATCTACGCACAGAAATCACATGATTGCTTTTTAAAAATGTATTTCTCATACACATAAAGACATATGCATTAGTCAGTATCGTCTCTGCTGGGTCCCAGATGTGCATTGAACTGCTCCCATGCTACTTTCTGTATTGATTAGTGTTCAGAAAACGATTAGCTGTGGAAAGTAAACACAGAAGCACTCATAGGGTCATCAGGGAAACACATGCCATTAAATTTACAGCCTGCTGCACACATACACAGACACACAGTTACACACACACACCCACATGAAAAGATGACAACATCAGTGACTCTGGAGAGTTTGAGCTTGTTTTTTACTTTATTTATCTTCTCATGTACCTGTTTGTCAATCTTAGCTGTGTCTGTAAGGCTGCAACGATTCTCAGTGCTCTGACAGCACTCATTAATGTATGTAAATATACCCAAGATGGTTCTCAATGAAGAGAAATAGTGACCTCCAGTGTTCTCAATGTGTTAGGACAACAACAGCTGTGAAGGATTTCAAATGTTCATTGTTCACTTTTTTTTTTGTATACGTGAAAAGACACAAGTGTTTTGTGTGCGTTTGTTATCGTTCAAACTTTATTGTTTGTTTTTTTTGTTTTTGTTTTTTGTTCCAATGAAGGATGATCCTGATCCTACAGCTGATAGCTGTAACAGCTGAGTTATATTATAAACAATGTTGAAGAAGGTTCTCAGTCATCCAGGTCATGGTAATTCTAAGCGCTGTATTGGAGACAACTGGACCTGTTTCACTTTCCTGACGACGTTTCACCTCTCATCCATGAGGCTTCTTCAGTTCTAACTAACTGGAGGGGAGCTGCAGGTTTTTAAACTCTGTGAGCTCTGAGTTTCAGAGTCATTAGGGCCACTTGTGGGTCGTTGACCCAACCGACCTTCATGTGGGTTGCTAGGGCTAAGTGAGCCCAGGTGTGAATAGTTGTTAAGCTGTCTGGGAAGGGAACTCAGTACTGTATTGTTGTGGGTGATACAGTGCTGTGAAAAAGTATTTGCCCCTTACAGATTTCTTTGGTATTTGCTTATTTTGTCACACTTGTCGTGTTTCAGATCATCAAACAAATCTTAATATCAGACAAAAATAACCTGAGAAAATACAAAAAGCAACTTCTCATGATTTCATTTAAAGATAGGGTCTGTAATGTTGTTCAGAAACACATTTTGTTATACTGAGTGAAATGATCCTGCTATCCTGAGAGTAGCGTTAGTCAATACATTATGTATTCAGAAAAAGGAACAAAAATAATTGGACCTCTGTAGCAGCTGCAGGACTGAGAAAAAGCTGACCAATCCATGCTATCCGGCCTGGATAGCACGGATTGGTCAGATGCCTTCATGTCTCGTTCTGTCCCTCCCTCCTCCGCGCGTTACGTTTTACTAATGCCGGAAATATTCAGCACACTCCTCTGCAGAAATACGGAGTTGCAGGAGAAGACGTTCATTTGGTTACAATGGCAGAGAAAATGCAGCCAGGTTACTTGTAACAGCTCACCCCGCTAAAAAGGCAAGGAAAAGAAAGGCTGAAAAGGCTGCAACAAAAAAGGCTCTGGATAAAGAAAGAAGTCAAGTCGGACCGACTTCGCGTTTGAGCGGTGGAGACAAGTGGGGCATGTGAAGGGCTTGAAAAGTGATGCAGAGGTTGCTCTCTTTCTGTTGGACAGGTAATTAGTTGTTTTGTTTCAGGGGGATTTGTTATCTTCATGAAATATGTGAGGTTTGCCAACTTGGCTACGTTTGTAGCTCGTATCAGCCCAATGCTAACGTTAGCTTCTTTGTGTGTTGTTTTTAGCCATGAGAATGGCTAGTGAGTCGGCCCAATTTCCACTGGATAACGTTATGGGTCCGCTGCGTTGCAGCTCCGATCCAGTTTTGCCCCGCCTTCTGGCAATCCCCGCCAGTTGCGGTTTGAGTCCACAACGGCGCAGTATGGTAGACAGCTGGCCTCACGATGTGTGCTGGTGTCAACACGGAGTGTTTTATTTTAAAAGGTAACCGGATGTAGTTTGATATTTCGGCGCTTGAATTCCTGTCTGCTCCATGCTAAATTCAGCTGAATTGCTGCGTCGTGCTCCGGCATCTCCTTCTCCTTGCTGAGTCCCACTGTGAGATGCCAGTCAAGTTTGTGGGGGAGTGGCTTTGGACGGAGCACTGACGGGATGGGGGGGGTGGAACTTAGAGGAGGTGCCACTTTCAAATGTTGCTAGCTCTCTTGCTAGCTCTCCAGGATTGTAGACCCTAGCTTTAATAAGGGAAAAAAGATATCCACACGAACTTGGCCCTATGTGAAAAAGTAATTCCCCCCCCCCCCCTCTTAAATCAGGAATTAAGTGTGATTAACAACATTTTTTGAGTTAAATTTCACTAGCTCCACCCAGGCCTGATTACTTGCCAGACCTGTAGAATCAATAAATCGCTTAAATAGAGCCTGTCTGACAACACAAAGTAAGCCAAAAGATCTCTCGATCCCAAACACTTTTGGGAAAATACTCTATGGACTGACGAGGCTGAAGTTGAACTTTATGGAAGGTGCGCAATCATACATCTGGTGTAAAATTAACACAGCAATTCAGAAAAAGAACATCATACCACCAGTCAAACATGGTGATAGTAGTGTAATGATCTAGGGCTGCTTTGCTGCTTCAGGACCTGGATGACTTGCTGTAATTGACGGAACCATAAATTCTGCTCTCTACCAGAAAATCCTGGAGAATGTTCGGCCATCAGTTTGTGACCTTAAGGCCAAGCGCACTTGGGTTATGCAGCAGGACAATGAGCCAAAGCACAACAGCAAGTCCACCACTGAATGGCTAATCGAGTGGCCTAGTCAAAGTCCGCACTTTAATCCGATTGAGATGTTGTGGCATGACCTTATACGTGCCGTTCATGCTTGAAAACCCTCCAACGTGGCTGAATTAAAACAATTCTGCAAAGAGTAGTGGGCCAAAATTCCTCCACAGTGATGTGAAAGACTCATTGCCAGTTATAACGCTTGATTGCAGTTGTTGCCGCCAAAGGGTGGCACAACCAGTTATTAGGTTTAGGAGGCAATTCATTTTTCACATAGGGTCAGGTTGGTTTGGATAGCTTTTTTCAGTTAATAAATGAAATCATCATTTAAAAACTGCACTTTGTATTTTCTCAGGTTATCTTTGTCTGATATTAAAATATGTTTGATGATCTGAAACATGTACGTGTGACAAAAAAGCAAAAGCAAAAGAAATCTGTACGGGGGCAAATTATTTTGAAATATTATATAAGCGTACAGCAACATAACGTCATAGCAAAGCCTTTTCTGGGTTCCTGGCTCATTGCACTTAGAGTTCTACAGAGAGAGAATGGCACCACCTCCGTTTACTGCAATGGTTCAGTTTTTTCACAGCAATGGCGAGGCATGGATCTCCTCAAAAGTTCCCGGAAGTTAGCACTAGCTAGCTGTTCACGGTAAAATGTTTAAAGAATGACATTTTCACATCAGTAGTGCAACATAATTAAATTGACATGAGTAATTAAGTATGTTGGCGGATTGTCCCCGTCTAGATTAGAAGATTTAGAGAATATTAACAGATAAAAGTTTAGGCTAGCTCACTGGATAACGATAGGAACACATGCAACAGGTTAGATTGTAAATTCTGTTCTCTAAATATAACTTAATCCAACACTGTCAATTTATACTAGGAGCGAGGTTGAAGTGTTGGGAGTGTGATTGTAGTTAAACATCAATTTAATATAGGGGTGGGGGAAAAAATCGATTTACATAAGAATCGGGATTCTAATCATCCACAATTCTGAATCGATTCATAAACTTCAAAAATCGATTTTATATTAACGTTCCCCCGTCTCTCTGTGCTCCTCCACGGGCTTCTGTACACAGCGTTGCAGCAAGCTTGGGGGAAGAAAGACAAGGAATTTATCTTCAAAATAAGAGCTTGACATTGCACCCCATTGGAGTTTAGAACTGGGTTCTTAGCGGGGGGCTTTTAATTTGAAAGTAGCTACCGTTCCGAGCTAGCCGCTACAACAAGCTAACAGCGACGACAGCTTCAGAGACCGAGGAGACACTAGCATCTTCTGGATCTCAGCAGCTGTCCAGTTGCTCATCTTGACGTCCGCGGATGAAGTGATGGACTGACTGCTGTGATCAGCTGTTTCCTGGTTTTAAAACTCTCCGGCTGTGGGGCGCACAACAGCGCTGGTCATCCACACCTCCGCCCATCTCACGCAACTTCCGTCATAACGACGTCTCGGATTTAGATCAGAATGGAGTTGGATAAAAGTGTGTTACCCTCCGAGGTGGCAAATTGGCGGACCAGGACAGACCCCCAATTTACCGGCTTCTGTCTAAATCCGCGGACCGAGCCGCAAAAAGGACGGTCAAATTGTCGGCTTGCTGCCCAGTATATAAGCGACTATTAACCATGCAAACAAGGGCAGCCATGCACTGCAGGCACAATGTCAAACAGAAGTGCACAAAAAGAAGGTGCAGGTCATAACATCCACACACAGTGTAGCCAGCACCTTACTTCCAAGCAGAGAGACAGCAACTTTTTCAAAACCCATATTCATCTAGTCAAAACACACTCTTTAAGGGCTTTTTTCATTCTGCAGGAGATTGCGCTATTAAAGTTGTGCTGTTGTGCATTTCATGGAGGAAGTTCTCATTTCTTATGTAGCATAATGTGACCATAGATAGATGTTACCTTTTGTTTTAAGTTTGCCTTTGTGTGATTACATCATTGGAATCAGTTTATTTAAAAATCACATTATCTTATACAAACTGTATTGTTTTGATGCCATAATTTGCATTAAAACACAATGCATTGTATCAATTTTTTGAATCGAGAATCAGTTGAATCGAGAATCGGTTGAATCGAGAATCAGTTGAATCGAGAATCGGTTGAATCGAGGATCGATTTTGAATTGAATCGTGACCCTAAGAATCGGAATCGAATCGAATCGTGAGACACCCAAAGATTCACATCCCTAATTTAATATCATTGAGGCTGCGGAATGACGGTGTTACGCAGACACATGTATAAATCCTATGAGCAACTCTGTGGCAACCTATGGTTAATAACCTAGTTATAAAATTTAATATGTGTGCCTTGAGGGAACCCCCTTTCATATTTTATATATGCTTCATGGTTTCGGACCATGTGTATCAAACAACTCAGTGTGTATCCAAAAGCGCAGAAGCCAATGGTGTTGTAACCATCGCCATCCTTCAAATCCCCTGCTTCGTTCAATTGAGGGTTAGGGTTCCTTTGGATGACGTATTCACGTCCACCATTTTTGAATTCCAGATACATGATTCAGTAAAACCAGAAACATAATTTCGGAATTCGTGTTCACGTGTGACTTCTTCTCCAAGTCATGTCTGACCAGTGTTGTAGTCTTTTCACGGAGCACTCTGTGATGTCACCTTCCAAGAGATCGTGACCACTATTTTGGCTCTCCGCCATCTTGCGTCTTTGACTACGGCTTCCATTTTGGCTCTTTCGTTGTCTCTCCGACGCACGCACGCACGCACGCACGACACGCACGCACGCAAGCACGCACTACATGCTTGTTTGTTGTTTGTGCTTGAGTTTGTTGTTTAGTTTCATAGTTAATTGGTTTAGTTAAGTGATAGATTTTTGGTTGTTGAAAGTATTATTGATTGGATAAAATGTGCTTATATTAATAAATTCTATATATTGAACGTAGCAGTTTTCTGTGATTATTTTGTGCATATTAGGGATGCTCCGATCAGCATTTTTGGGGGCCGATCCGATCACCGATCACAGAATGGATGGGAGAATAATAATAATAATAATAATCCTCAATGTCCTGTATTTACAATCTAGCCTTGTGCACCACTTAAAGGGGTAAAACCATTTGTGCTAAAATAAATAATAAATACAATCAAGATCTTTATGTACCATAATCAACTTTTTATTTGTATAAACATTACATACCCTGTCAAGAGCAATAGATGAAATAAAATAAAATTAAGCTTTTTTCCATAAGCTTTGTTGTTACATCCCTCCACAGGGTTCTCCCCAGAAATGTGTAGTGTAGTGGCGCACGGTCAGCGGGGGGGGTCGAGAGATCGCTCAGCGGGGTGGAGATCGCTCGTCATGGGCTCCCGTAGTTCATAAAACGGCACTGTCTCGTTAGTAGCTTGGTTTTGTGGCGTCGGACCTCGTCGGACACTTGTTGTTCACTACGAGAAGACCGCGGCAGCCCGCAAACACCCGCTATAATGCAGCTAGCATTAAAAATGAGTATAGCGGCGCAGCGCCGCTATTCCACCGTCTGGGGAGAACCCTGCTCCACCTTTTACTGTCCCTGCTGTAAGGCTCCGGACGTGGAAACGTTTCACTTACAGTGAGCTGAGTGACGGGTGTCTTTGGGATTTGTTTTGCCCTGTCTTGTTTCTCATACTCGCTATATTCTGTCGTGTTGCGCGTTCTCAAATGCCGTCTCGGGTAAAAAAAAAAAAAAAAAAAAAGCATATTTATACTCGATCGGCTTTTCTGATCTGCACTTTGAGAGCCCACCGATCAACCTGTTTAGGGTCCATATCGGCCGATGACGATCGGCGGCCGATCGATCAGAGCATCCCTAGTGCATATGTTTGTGATATTTTCTGGTTGTGATGGTCAGTGCTCAGATTCATTTCCTTCATTGTTTCTTTAATTGTAAATAGGGCTGGGCAATATGGCCTCAAATCAATATCACGATATATTGAGCAACTCACCTCGATAACGATAAAAGAACGATAAGTAAACCACTTTAAAGGACTGTAAAACTACATTGTAGTTAAGATTTATATTATTTATTTAGTAGTTAAGAAAGCACACGACTGAACAGCTGAAAAGTACAGATTACTTAAAATGACAACGACTGAACAAGTTTAAAAGTATACAATATACAGTTCCTTATAAACAAATTCGAAGCTTCTCGCTTTTTTTATTTCTTCGAATTGAATCACGTGGTTGTACTGCAGGTGGTGGATGAGGTTGGATGTAAATAAATAAACATTTTGAGGACTTCAGAATCAGAATCTAAGACATGAGACAAAATAGTAGAGAAGTTGACATTGCTGCTTAATAATATGTTAACCTATTGAGCATTAGAGAACTTTTTTTACCATTATTTTCTTTATCATTATATATTTTTGATAGACACAGAATCTGTTTCGGAAGTCAGTGGGTCACATGACATGGAAGCTATTGAGAAAAAAAATCAAGATTTGTGCATATTAATATTCATATAAAATAGAGGAAGCACTAAAGTACAATAAACATAGCTGTGTCTCATGCGTCCAGTTTACTAATACAATCTGCTGCTAGAGTCACTGGGACCCATGACATGGAAGATATTGAAAGAACTGCAATTATTTTGTATTAATATTTTTAGTAATAAGTAAGTGATTTGATGACAGTCCCAAATCAGTTTCCAGTGATTCAGTGCCATGTTCTGGGAGGTGAGCTAACCGTCCTCCTGCTGCTCACACTGGGTGAACCTCAGTAAAGTCGCGGCTGGACCCGAGTAGAGCTTAGAATCAAGCCCGACCCGTGCACGTTGTGTCCGAGCCCGGCCCGACACATTAAATGTAATTATGAGCCCGAGAACGATTTAAACCTGACAACTGTTTAGTACGTGGGCTGTTATAACTGACATTCTCGACTACAATTGCGAGTTGTTTGAACTACAGAAATCTTAATGAATAATGCATCAAGTGCCGCACTTAATGCACTCGACAAAGCCGCCACATGTTATTATCACGGCCCACGACTTGTTTAAAATGGGTCCACGCCTCCGACTTTCCTCCACACTCGCTCAAAGTTAATTTTACTGTGTTTATTTTTTTCTTTACATCTTCATGCTCCATGTTGCTACACAATCAGTGATGCCGGTAACGCGTTACTAGTTTTGTCATTTTCCTTAGTAAAAATATATATTTTTGCTTTCTTCTTGCGTCTCAGGGAGTGCCGTCACGTACGCGAGAAGTCACGTTTTTCAGCATGAGGTCACTCACGTGTCAGACCACGCAGAGACACAAATGCAAACAACAATGGAGGGAGGAGAGAGATGCGCGTTTTCTAGCTGGAAATACAATCATTATTTTGAGTGAATAAAAAACAAAACACAAATGTTTGATCAATGGACGGCCAGGCCGAAGACAGTGGCCTGTTGCAGCCTTTGAACGCAGCATCATTACACAAACTGTCCGCGACTCACAGCGAGAGTGGGCTCACTTGATTACTAACCTGGCATAGCTGGTGTTGCATCAGCGGGCGGAGATTGCCATCAAATTAATGTAAAATAAGCACATCGGTATACGCAGGGGTAGATTAATCAAGTGGACCTAACATGTCCCCCTGTCCCTAGTGGATGTTACGCCTATGACACCGAATATACCGACATGGCCAAAATGTTGTCGGTTATCGTCGTAAATTTCGGTATCGGTAAATTTTCGGTTTATCGCCCAGGCCTAGTGGAGCGGCTTAACAGCATAATTCCACAGAATCGTGTACTTTGTGATAAAAGCGTGAAATTTGGTACACTTATAGCCAAAGACAGTCCAAAAAAATGTGATATTGGGCCATTGCAAATTTTCAATATGGAGGCCGTGGCAGCCATTTTTCAAAATGGCCGCCATTGACTACCATTTCCATGTGAATTTTCTTTTGTGTGTTGATTATAATATGATATTGATCATATAGTTAACTACATGTATTTACCTCTTTGGAGTTGCACATGAATGATACAAATACATTTCAAGATGGCCGCCATGACTGGTTTGAAAATCATTACTGCTTCAAAGTTGCATGGATTCCTGTGATATGAATGATAATGGGGTCACACATTTTTCTGATTAGGAATTCAGGTGGCAACTTTAGTATTTAGCCTATTTGGAAGCTCACAATGCAAGATAGGCTGAACTGACAATAGTAACTGTCCAAACATGGGGTCAATTGTGGAAGACTCTCAGCAATTCCCTTCACAGTAACAGAGAGCTGCACTTACACTGCTTGACACAACCCTTCTTACATTTGCAGGAGATAAGTTCATAGCTGGACTGGCCTGCATCAGACATCAGGCATACCCAAAATGGTTCATAATGACCCTCAGATGCCTTTGACCAGCCCCATCTACAAGGAGAAGGAAGCTCTGGTGTTGACACCAGCATCTGGCTCCATACATGTCCTCCTTGATAGACTGCCCTCTTAACATGCTCCTTTAGGGCAGCCTTTGTTGGAGGGATTGACTGCACATTGTGCCTCTTTGCAAATAACTTCCTCCTAGCTTGGTCTATGTCTGTGGATGTGCTGTTTGATCATAGAGCTGGATTATAAACCTTTCAATAGTTGCCATTACCTCCTGTAGAATGTCATGTGGGGCAGAAGACAATTCTACTAGGGCATTTGTAAGCTCTGGAAAGACAGCCCACAGAGCCCATGCAGACTTCTTCCCGTGCCCAGCAAAGCTTGATACTGTGACACAGCCAGTCAAAGCATGAAACACTGGAGGAGCACGTGCCTTCTCAGGCCCAAGTGCAGCTGAGATTTCATGGGCTGCTAGGTATCGTAAACTCTTTCCAGTACCAAATACCAACCAAAGCTCATCCCCTGCCTTTAGACCTTGAGCTGCTGCCACAGCTAGAACCACAACATCGGTATCAACAGTTTGGATCACAATTTTCTAGTGACCATTTTGTACTGCATGGGCCACATGTCATAACATGCGAGTGTCAGCTTCCTCATGTGTGCATGGATAAACTGAGGACAGATCAGCAAGGGGTGGCTTGCTGAGGACAGCAGTCCACAATTTGAAACGTGGTATTAGCATGTTAGCACGTTAACTATTTATGTTGAACAGGGTGTTAATGGGAAAATGATAATAAGGGTTTTTCTAAACTAAGTTTCATGTATGTATTTTCAAGCCTAAATAAAGCAGACATGGTTCTGCGGTATCTTCCTTCTAAGTAGTCTTGCAATCCACCATTTGGAATGTGGTATTAGCATGTTACCATGTTAACTATTTATGTGGAACAGGGTTTCAATGGGGGAAAAATAAGGGATTTTCTTAAATAAGTTTTATTTATCTAGTTGTAAGCCACAAGTCAATTCTGATCTGATGAATTGAAGGACTTGAAGGTGACATCAACATGTCACTATTTTTGAGACTTAGGTATTTGTGAAGTTTCAGGAAAAGATTGAAATTAAAGTGAAACTCTCGCCAAAATGCAACCTCGGCTTTTTTTGTGAATGTATATGTGTCAAACCTTTGTGTAAAAGCATAGTTACGACGAAAGAGGCACTTTTAAGATTGACCATATTTTCGTTTTTCAGCATTGAGAACTTTTTTTGTGTACACAGAGTTTACTAAAAAGAGAGTTTTTGAACAACTCACATTAGCAGTAGCTTCTTCCTCTAGCCACCATCATGGCTGCCCAGCTGTACTCTGGGATCGACAAGTCTGGGTAGAGTGTGTGTAGTTTAGTTGAGCTATGTGTAGACACCCTGGTGATACTACGAGCAAAATGTCATGTTGTGTCGAGCCTTCTTAGTGTTTTAAAAATAGCGATTTTAATGCTAGCATAAAATTGCCCCATGCACTCCCATTGAAAATGAGTTTTCGCCGAAAACGAAAATACTGTCAATCTTAAAATTGGCTTTTTCGTCATACTTATGCTTTTACACAAAGGTTTGACTCATATACATTCACAAAAAAAGCCTAGGTTGCATTTTGGCAAGAGTTTCACTTTAAACTAAATTCCCTTTAGCTTATTTTAACTAGCACCACTTACATTTGTGTGTGATATCTGGTGGCCATCTTGAATGTGAGAACAAAGGAAGATTCTTATTATACATTGCAGATTTTATTTCTGCATGATACAATGTATAACAGGATCACCAACATCATATTTTATACCATGCAAATAAGAAAATTGATCTGAATACTGTTGTCAGTGGTGGTTGTCACCACGGCCGCCATGTTGAAAATTCACGATGGCCCGATATCCAATTTTTTTCAGACTGTCATTGGCCTTAACTGTACCAATTTCCAGCTTTTATAACAAAGTGCACGATTTTAAGATGCATGTATACACCTTAGTCTGAATAAAATCGGACCGGATCGGATTTCTCATAGTCGGATTAATACATCTAGATGCATGTATACATTCCATCGGATCGGATGTGATTTTTGCATTCTGCGCAGGCACGAGATTTCTTTCCGGGGTCGGTGAGCCGGAAGTAGAAGGACGGCGTCTTTTCTCCGAAAGCAAGAGCGCCATTGTGCATCTACTTTGGGTAATTATCATGTACACTGTATACGAAATGTACAAAGATGTAGCTTTGTCTTGCTCTTCGTACGCCATCTTTCTCGAATGCCGATGCACAGTTTGTTGTTGCTGGTGACGTAAAGAGGTCAGTCGGAGGTGGCTCTGTTACCACTAGTTGAAATGGGTACAGCGCCAACTATCGTACTGGGGTATGACATGCTTCAGCCAGTAATTCGATTTTCTCACCGGCATGTACACTCGGACAATTGCAGTTGTCTGATTGAGTAGCATAGTCGAACTATGGCTGTAATCCGACTAAGCTGCAGTGTTGGGAAAGTTCACTTTGCACATGAACTAGTTCAAAGTTCATTTCACAAATTTTGAAATGACCTAGTTCAGTTCATAGTTCATAATTCAAAATTTTGAACTAAGGTCACAGTTCCAAAAATGAACTAGTTCATAGTTCTTTTTTTTTCAATATGTTCATTATGTTTACTTTTCAAAATTATTGCCACAGCACATATAGAACCACAGACAGCAGTTATATCAGTTTTAACACTGAAGCTGCAGCTCTCCGACAATATTCTGCAAAACCAGGTTGTCCAGCGGCAGCTGGGAGATAAAGACAACAGAGCCGCTATTGTACACCGTTAATGTGATTTGGGTGGTAGAGGATCTGTTTTGGCTCGCCGTTGCCGTTGTCTTGATTTTTTATTCATACCTTGAAAGACTAGCCAGGTGCTTTAGTTCAATGTGCCATTTCAGGTTTGTGGTACAGGATAGAGTACAAATTTTAAAAAAATACATAAATAAGTAAATAAATAAATAATTTAAAAAAGAAGAAGAAGACGAAAGGGAAAAATAAAATAATAAATAAATAGATAGCTCAGACAGTGGCTTCAGGGAAAAACTTTTCATAATGACTCAGTAAGGTATTACTTTTTTTGATATTTAACAAAATCAGAGATTTAAGCAAAGAGCTCAGTTCCAGGAGAAAAGGAGCAAATTTAGGTAGTGATTTTGCAAATTTTTGTTTGTGAATAAAACTTTTTGCATAGGATAACAAAGTTCATCATGTATTCAAGAGCATTATCTCCTGGCTCACCAGTAAATAACATGGTTAAGGGTAAGAGAATGAACAGAGTTAGCAGCATAAAAAAAATGAGATTCAACATCACTCCAGAACTGTTTAGATATATCACAATCAGAGCATGTGAGCGGAGCTGAGCGGCGAGAATTTCCGCTCCCCGCTGACGTGGGTGTTCGCTCCTTCGCTCCATCGGTCAAACTTATACCAGACAGCAACGCTCACAGTCCGCTCTCCACTCACCTAAAATTTCATTCAGCCCCGGTGAAATCGCTCCACGCTCGCTCAAATTTAAAAGAGGGAGCAATTCCTATGACCTGTCTGCTTGCTTTTCGAAATATTTTACAAACTCCATCTCTCAACGAATGACCTCTGATGTAGGCTGACCCTTTAAGGCACACGTATGATGATTATGTAAGCATGAAGAAGTGGTTGTAATGCATGCAAGGCAGAACAAGATGAATGTTGGATAGCTCTTTTGCACAAGCAAATGGATGGCAATTTGCACAGTAGCCCTAATGTTTTGGGTATTTTTTTTTATATTTCTGTACTTTTATTGTCTTTTTTATAGGTAGCTGGATGCCTCTGTTTGTTGTATGTGGTATGTTGTATGTTTTACTGTTGTTATTGATGCAGGCATTTTCCCGATACCCAAGACAAATTTCTCCCTGGGGAGACGAAATAAAATGGCTTTGACTTTGACTTGTGCATGCCCTAGACTCGTGGAGAGCAGTATCGAAACGAAACTGAAGCGAAACGGAACCATCGCTCTGGCCTTTGGATTAAAACCCGCTGAATGCGTTCAGGCACAACACTGCTAAGCTGTGCATGTAAATGTACTGAATGGGAGATGGGAGCTGTCAAACCTGTGGGGGCTGTGTCAAGCAGGCGCCACCTATTGGACATTAGGGTCGATGCACTTTCCTTTGAGGCCGTCAGAACCATGTGACTGTCTCAACACCTGTGTCATATGAGTGTGGTATCCAGGGGACTGTTTTGTGTATGCGCGCACTGATCTGAGTTCATGTGTACTGATAACGGTGGCGAAAGTAGTTCCGGCTCTAGTTGTAAGTTACTGCTGGTGTGTGAAAGAGCGCGAGAAATAAAGAGCGTCAACAAAAAGCAACATTGCCCATTTTTCTTTGGAGATAACTTACACATGGTGTCAGAAGTAAAGCGACTCGGACGTGGGTCATGGTAAAGTTCAATTCTCCCGAGAAACTGGACTTTACTCGACCGGAGCAGTGGCTGGAGTGGCGGCAGCGGTTTCAAAGGAACCGTATGGCTACAAAGCTAAACCTGGAAGATGGAGACGTGCAGGTTAGCGCGCTGCTCTATGCGCTTGGCAAAGTGGCTGAGCAGGTGTTCCACACTTTTGTGTTCACGGAGGATGAAGATGCTGACGACTATGAGACAGTGTTGGAAAAATTAAACACCTACCTCATACCTAAAGTGAACGTTATCCACGAAAGGACTTGTTTTTATCTCAGAGCGCAGAAGCACGGTGAATCGGCCGAGGAATATATCCGCACTCTCTACAAGCTAGCTGAGACCTGCCAGTTCGGTCCGGCGAAAATAGAGAATATTCGGGATAGGCTGGTCATCAGGATTGTGGACAAGGAGTTATCGGAAAAACTACAGCTGACAGCTAACACTGGAAAGAGCAGTGGAGATTGTGAGACAGTCGGAGCAGATCAAAGGGCAAATAAGCCAGCAGGCTAGAGCCAGTTCGACCGACGCTAGCTACCTCAGCAAAGTGGCGCAAACACATGCACGCGCAGCTCCTACCCCACAGCACAGAGGAAGGGGAAAAAAAGCACGGCAGTTTCCACACCGCGAGCCCAGGACACCGCACGACAGGGGCAAGTGCATCAGATGCGACAAGGATCACCCCAAACATGCAGCCTGTGCAGCCAGAAATGCTCAGTGCAGAAACTGCTATAAGACTGGGCACTTTGCTGTAGTGTGTCGCTCCGCCAGAGTGAACGAGGTAACCACGGTGGGGCAGGAGGCTGACCACAGTGGCAGACATTTTCCAGGTGAGATCAAAACAAAGTACACCTACATTGCAGACTATAATACACCATGGACTGTTAAACTAGCCATCAGAGACACTCCTGTGACCTTCAAGATTGATACGGGTGCTGATACCAGTGTGATATCAGATGAAACTTAGCACAAGCCAGGGTTTTCCCTGGGTTTTTAGAGGTCTTAGGGGGGTGGGCAGCTGAAGAAGCGGGGTTTGCGTTCCTCGACCTTACATTTTTTTAAAAAGCTTATTTTAACCAAAACTGTGCAATTTCACAGAATTTTGACCACTATCATTACTATAGGTAACTAAAAAACAGACTCAATTTGCTTTAATTGTAATTTACCCTTTATTTGCATAATTCACAGCCCCCTTTTGAACATTTTACTCTTCTGGTTGAATTGCTTCTGTAGAAGCGCCGAACAAACTTCTCCATCTTAAAAGTTCCTGGCTGAGGGCCATCAATTGCCACCCGGCAGCAGACATCTAGGTGGCAATCTGTCAGCCTGTTTCGCAGAGGTGTCTTCACCTAAAAATGAGATTAACCTTAAAAATCAGCATCTTAATTTGTGTAATTTCCTTCTTTGAATAATAATATTTTCATATAAAATGTCTTACTAGCTTGAGGGCTGAGAAGAGCCTCTCCACATCTGCAGTCTGAACTGGGGCAGTGAGTGCTATAGCAGCAGCCAGACTCAGTTGAAGGAACAGCTCCATGGCATCTGGGCTTATCAGCCACTTCATGGCCTCTTCCAGAGTTTTTGACTGAAGAAAGAACAAAAACACACATTCTGTAACATTTCTATGCACTTGACAGTGAACAGTTCATTAGTTGTTTATTAATTGTATATTGTTGTTTGGGTGGAGGTGTGTGGGCAAATCTATGCTTTCTGTCACGCTCCCTCACTTCATTAGCTCCCTACCTCACTCGACCGCAGCTATGCTAGCTAAAGTAACAGCATGCTATAGAAACTTACTAACACAGCAACGCCTTTTTATATTTTAACATTTCACATTGCATTTACATTTTTTATAACTAACAGTAAAGCGGAATAAAGCTATAGTAGTGCCCCATCGAAAGGACCAAGGAGTATCGTTAGCTGACGTTAGCAGCCTGTTCCTCTCCTCAGCAGTGGAGCTGCTGCTGTCAGAGACACAGGTAGCAGGGGAAAGTAATAACCATAACCGATGGTTTCGGTATATTTTCGGTTATTTGCCCTGCCGTAAGTGTAAGCTTGGCTAATGTTACTCACCAGGAATTCCTTGGTGGCATTCTGATGACAGACGTTTTCTTGTACTCCCTTAAATGCTTTTCACTCTGTGTTGTTGTGGCACGCGCACTCGCTTCCCTCCGTCCCGCCCACTCACACACCGCCACACACACACACACATACAGACGCAGACACACACGCCGGGTGAACAAACATTTTTCTGAAAACAGATAGGTGTAAACAGGGTTTTTTTTTAAACAGAGAAGGTGAAATGTCCGTTTTTGGAAATAGCCGGCAATGTGTAAAGATCAATGGGACGCAATGCGGCTCTTATTTATTTTTGCTCACCTGCTCAATTTTTTCTCTTAGGCGGGTGGCAAAAATGCTTGGGCGTCGCGCCTAAGCCGTATAATGGCAGGGAAAACCCTGCAAGCTCAAACACCTGCCCCAGTTAGCAAGTGATGACATGGACTTTGACAGCCCAGGGGGAAAACTTGATGGTCTAGGACAGTTCACAGCTTTAACAAAGTACAAAGGCTGGCAATACAAGTTCATCATACATGTGGTCAAAACCAATAGCTGCAGCAACCTCTTAGGCCTAGCTGTCGCAGTTGCCATGGGACTGGTGAAAAGAGTGGACGAAGTCCAAAGCACGTTTGATACAGATGTGGGCATCTTGAAGATAAAGCCTGTTAAAATATGCCTGCGAGACGATGCTGTACTGTACAGCGTGAACACAGCGAAGAGAGTATCCGCACCCTTGCTCCCCAAAGTTAAAGCTGAACTGGGGAGAATGCTGAAGTGTGGTTAGGCCTGTAACGATACACGTGTCGAAACCGAAACCGTGACACTCTAAGACACGAACCTGTGTCGGCAATGAAATGGCAGAACCGCGACACACACATTCCAACTCCCAGAGTTTTTTTTTTTTTTTTTGAGGAGTGTGGAGCCGAGGACAGGAGGAAACATGGCTACTAGTAACCCTGAAATTGAAATTGCGGACCCTCCAAGTTCATTTAGGTTGGCAGTATGGGAGCACTTCGGCTACCCGGTGGAAAACAGAGATGGCAATCGTGTTGTCGACAAGACGCACACTATCTGCCGTAAGTGTTTCAAAAAACTTCCCCAAGTGACGGGCAACACGTCGAACATGTTGATGCACATGCAAAGACACCATCCCGAAATTACTTTAAGTGGGGCATGGAAGAAAACACCACAGGGACAGTCCACTCTGCCGCATTTGTTTCAAATGAAGTTGCAGGCCAACTCTGACCGGGCTCAAAAAATTACGAGAGGCATTGGAGTTTTCATGTCGCTGGGCATGAGCCCATTTGCAGTGGTCGAGAATGAGGGCTTTAAGCATATGATTAATGTGCTCGAGCCACGCTACACACTGCCAAGCCGGGCACATTTCTCCCAAAATGTGCTACCTAAACTCTTTGAGGAAGCAAAGGGCAACGTTGTGAAAGAGTTAAGTGCTGCTGAATACATCGCAATCACCACTGATGGATGGACGTCCCGTGCTACGCAAAGCTACATGACGGTAACTGCACACTTTATCACGGAGAATTGGCAAATTGCGAACCCCGTCCTCCAAACACGCGCAGTGTACGAGAGCCACACAGCCGAGCATTTGGCAGAAATACTGGAAGCGGCCGTGGCAGAGTGGAAAATCAGCAAGTCAAACGTCCCCATTCCTGTGATAACTGATAATGCTAAAAACATCACTAATGCTGTGGAAGCGGCCGGATTTAAACCATATGTGCGATGCTTTGCGCACACTGTTAACCTGGCTGCACAGAAAGGGCTGGGCGTGCAGCAGGTGTCGCGGCTCCTCGGCAGAGTGAGAAAGGTAGTCACGTTTTTCCACCGCAGCACAACAGCCGCAGAAGTGTTGAAGGAGAAACAGGAGCTGCTCCAGCTGCCCTCACACAAGCTGATTCAGGATGTGGTTACATGCTGGAACGCAACCTGGAGCAGCAGGCTGCTGTTTTCTCTGCATTAACTGACAAGCGTGTTAAGAAGAACCTGTAAGATCTCGTCACCCTTTCCAGTGATGACATTAAACTAGCTGAGTCAGTGATCCAGGTTCTTAAACCTCTGAAAACTGTGACGACCATCATGAGCACTGATCAGATTCCAACTGTTTCAATGATCATCCCACTGAAACACAGAATCCTGGCCTCCATGAAGCACGGAGAATCTGACTCAGCAGCAGTGAAAGAGGTCAAAACTGCCATTTCACGTGACTTCAAGGACAGGTACCCTGATACAGATCACACACTGATCCAGTTTTTCCATCTGAGCACTGCAGTGGACCCCCGCTTCAAATCCTTGCCTTTCCTGGATGAGAGCACCAGCAGTGACGCAATCTTCAAGACTCTGACTGAGAGTATTCTGGAAGACTCAGAGACTGTTCAGGTAAGTCTATTTGATAGTTTTAAGTGCTGTGTTAATCAGTTATGATATTCTGTTTTTACATTCAGCATTAAAAATAGTCAGAAAATAATGCTTAGCCCTCATACCTGATACCTACCACCTAAAATGTTAAAATTGACACATCAAGTATTCACATTAGCATTAAAGGGATTTTTTTTTTAATAATTGGTAGTTATGAATCTCAAGTGTAAAATTGGAGAAAGTGCACCCCCTTCAGATATTACGGTTAACTGTAAACCAGTTTCACTCATGTTATTTTCCTGGATTTCATATTTTTGAACTGGATTGTAATGAATTTAATCTAACAATATGTTGCAATTGTGTGATGTGTTTTGTCTGTTAGGCTCAGACATCCAGGGAGGAGACAGAGGAGCAAACAGAGGTGGTTTCCAGCAGCAGTGACGGTCCTCCTCCACCCAAAAGAGCACCAATGAGTGAACTGTTTGGAGAGTTATTTCCAGTGCACCAGGCATCATCATCCAAGCCTTTGTCTCAAGTGACGGATGAGGTACAGCATTACAGAGCAGTGCAGAGCCTCTCACTGGAGGCAAATCCACTTGACTGGTGGAAGGACAACCAGAAGCAGTTTCCCCATTTAGCTAAACTGGCTAAAAGGTACCTTGGAATCCCAGCCACATCTGTTCCCAGTGAGAGAGTGTTTTCTACTGCAGGGGACATCGTCACGTCACAGAGAGCAAGCCTCTCACCAGACAATGTGGACATGATGGTGTTTCTAAAGAAGAATTTGCAACTGTCTTGAATCAGCTCTGCAATGCAACAAGTTTGGCTCTCTTAAAAAAAGAGTTGTGAATTTGTTCACTTACTTTGAGGTTTGTGATTAATGTTTACATATTTGTGGTTTATGGCACAGCCGGCAAGTTTGTTTCCTAAACTTAAATAGTCTCCACAATGGAGTTAAGTTCTGTTTATTCTCTTTTCTCAAACAAAATACTGTTAAAAAATAGTTTCTTTGTTTTTCTTCGTGTTTATTTGTTGTTATAATTGTTATTGTTATATATTGTTGTTATAATAAATAATCCAGTTTTAACCTTAATTTTTTTTTTTGATTTTGAATCGAATCGTATATCGAACCGTGGGTCAGAAATCGAGATACGAATCGAATCGTGACTTTGGTGTATCGTTACAGGCCTAGTTGAGGTGTACATTGATGATATTCTCATCCACGGCAGGGATGAGAAAGAGCACAAAGAGAAACTCCAGAATGTCCTGCAGATCCTGGAGAGTGCAGGCTTGAAGCTCAATGACAGAAAGTGCTGCCTGCGCCAAAAGCAGCACAACTACCTGGGGCACCTCATCGATGAAGAGGGCATCCGCCCCGACCCCTCAAAAGTAAGTGCCATCACAGAGCTACAGCCACCAGATGACATGCCAGGCCTCCGGAGGTTCCTGGGCATGGTTCATTATTTGGGTAGATACCTGCCCAACCTGTCAGAAGTGATAAAACCCCTCAACGACCTGCTGAAAATTGACGCGGTATGGACCTGGGACGCAGCACAAGTCGACGCTTTCAACAAGATGAAACAACTCATCTCCACAGCACCCACACTTGCATTCTATGATGTAATTCTATGATCTAAACCCACAACAGTGAGCGCAGATGCAAGTAGCTTCGGGCTGGGTGGCGTGCTGCTACAGCACCATGTCGAGGGACTGAAACCAGTAGCTTTTTGCTCCAGAACATTGACCGATGCAGAACAGCGCTACGCGCAGATAGAGAAAGAGTGTTTGGCGGTCGTTTCGGCCTGTGAGAGATTCTCCACCTACCTGTACGGATTAGCCAGCTTCACAGTGCACACAGACCACAAACCACTAGCCCCATTGATCAACAACAAAGACCTCGACATGGTTCCCCTGAGGTGCCAATGCCTGCTCATGTGTCTGATGAGGTACAACCCCACTGCAGAGTATGTGCAGAGGAAAACACTGACAGTAGCTGACACACTGTCCAGACAGCCACTATCCGTAATACAGAGTGAAATATCAGAACTGGCCTGTGATGTTTCAGTGTTCGAGGATGCACCTCACGCAGCATCTCCAAGCTGGAGCGGATCAAGCAAGAGACGAGCACTGACCGTGACCTGCAGGTGGTGAGTAAACTGGTGACACATGGGTGGCCAAAGCATGTGGGCAGCGTCCCACTACAGGCCAAAGCATACCACCAATGGGGTAACAGCCTGTCAACCTCAAAGGGACTTCTGTTGTGTGGAGATCGAATTGTTATCCGACACAGTATGAGAGGTGACATACTCCACCGTTTGCATGATAGACACCAGGGCATCACTAAGTGTCGCAAGAGGGCACGAATGAGTGTGTGGTGGCCCGGACTAGAGAAGGAGATCCAAGAACTGGTGACAAAGTGCCCTGAATTAGGGATGCACATGGTTAACCGTTTAACCGTTAACCGATAACAGGAACTTTGACCGATTAATACTATCAGTTAAATTTTTTTTTAGCTACTTGTCAATCAACTCATGGGAGCGTGCCACACGTGCAACACGTGCCTTTACGTGCTTTCCGCCACAGCCCACTTCACAGCAAAAATGAAGCGAGCAAAAAGGAGTTCTGTGTGGGACAATTTCGACCGAAAAGGAGATGAGGTTATTTGCAAACTATGCGGTACAGCACTGAAATATTCAAGCAGTACCAGGGAAGAGACTTATTTTCCCGATAATGACCACCGTTATATTATCCCGCTTATTACATGGCTACTTGCCAACACGAAAAAAAAAACGTCACACAGTTTGTCTTTTTACAATTTATTTGTTACCGTTCAGGCGTTCACAGTGTTTTTCAGCAGAGAAATAGTTCGCCAAACCGACGCCGTTTCGCTTCTCCCTCTTTGCTGCTTTCCTCTCTTTTTCTTTTCTTGACCTTTGACGACAACTCAGCCTTTTACCAAGACTCGAAATCACTGTATTTACCAAAAATATTAAAGTTAATGTGAAACTCATCCATACTAGTGGCCTAGGAGTAGTTTTTTCCGATATGAAGTAGACTACAGATCAGCTGACGTCGCTTAGCAACCGAAGACGCTGCAGTGATAAGTGACCGGGACTACTTGTGGAGCAAATATTTTAGAGCGTGGAGTGATACGAAGTACGCGAATCAGAGGCAAAAAGGCCACTCCATTCAAGTGAATGGAGCTTTATGCAGCATTAAGAAGAGCCGTGTAATAACGGTTATTAATCGGTTAATGAGCGTCAGTTATCGGTCAAAAAAAAAATTTAAAATGTGCATCCCTACCCTGAATGCATGCAAATCAGACCGACACAGAGGAAGGAGTCTCTGATGACAACACTGCTACCTCAAAGGCCATGGCAGAAGGTCGGAGCCAACATCTGTGAGTATGAAAAGAGAAACTACCTGATTGTCATTGACTATTTCTCTCGCTATTTGGAAATAGCACACTTACCCGACATGACCAGTGGGATCACCTGTGCGCGACTGAAGAACATCTTCGCCAGGTGGGGGTGTCCAGATGAGCTACACGCAGACAACGGACGACAGTTTTCTAATAAGGAGTTTCAAAGCTTTTCTGTGGCTTATGACTTTAAACGCATCACCTCCAGCCCTTACTACCTTCCAATGGTGAGGCTGAGAGGGCAGTTCAGACGGCGAAAAAGATTCTTCGACAGGCCGACCCGTTCCTGGCTCTTATGAGCTACAGAGCCACACCGCTACAAGCCATGGGTGCCAGCCCTGCACACTCATGTTGGGCCGTCAGATTAACTGTGCCCACAGTTGACAAAGTCCTCGCCCCAAAGTGGCCTGACTTCACAAAGGTGCGTAAAGCTGAAGCCAAGGGGAAGGAGAACTACAGACGCACTTACAACAGGCGCCACGGTGTCAGAGCACTCCCACCTCTCAGAAAAGGGGAGAGAGTAGTGGTGAAACTCGACGCAGAGTCAAAATGGGAGACAGCAGGGACAGTCCAACAACCACACACAACACCAAGGTCCTACCTGATCCAGACGGACAATGGAACACCGCGGAGGAACAGGCGCCACCTGCGCCCAACCTTCCTTCCAGTTCAACGGCCAGACGAGACAGAGAGCACACAGGCGAGTGAACAACTATCAGAGAGACTGTTCCAGCGGAGCCTGGGGGACATGATCAGGCTCGGGTGACTTCCAGTCGAAGAGTCATCCGTCCACCTGACAGATTTAAAGAATTAGTATGTACTTAACACATAGCTTGCTAACAATTGAGCAGAATAATCTCCGGCAGCTATGGAGGTAAATGGGCAGTCTACCCCATAACCTCATGGAAATAATAGAGAAAGAATGAAAAAAGGGACTGAATGCAGATGTGCACTGTTAATGTTATTCTTCCTGTTGTGTTACAGCACTTTCTTGCCTGGTTTATAAGTGGCTGACAAGTGAAACATGTTATTTGTCATAAAGTTACCGAATGTTCCACTAACCTACACTGTAGGTTAATCATACTTAGGTTAATTGCTATTCTCTCTTATCATTACCTGCCTCGGTTGTATAATTCTTAGGAGAAGAGACACTGCAGGTTTTCTTGGTTATTGTTTGCATACATTTATGTCTATGACTCAAAAGAGGGGAGAAGTCATATGAGTGTGGTATCCAGGGGACTGTTTTGTGTATGCGCGCACTGATCTGAGTTCATGTGTACTGATAACGGTGGCGAAAGTAGTTCCGGCTCTAGTTGTAAGTTACTGCTGGTGTGTGACAGAGCGCGAGAAATAAAGAGCGTCAACAAGAAGCAACATTGCCCATTATTCTTTGGAGATAACTTACACAACCTGCAACGCATAGTTCTATGATTTACTCAAGTAGGAGTAAAGAGGCACTGAGAAGAGCCACTACAATGTCGTCCCATCCAACTCTAATCCTTCATAAAGAAATCCACAGAATGTCCACAGGCTTGTATAGACCACGGAGAGAGACTGGAAAGGTCTCATTTCTCAAATATATACAAATTGTTACCTAGAGCCCCTTTAAGTAGCTGGAATCAAGATGTAAATAGCCTAGCTTAGCATGAAGACTGAAAGCAGAGGGAAACAGCTAGCCTGGCTCTGTCTAGAGTTGAACAATTCAACACATCACAACACATCGTCATGCTTAAACGACTGAATAGGTCGTTTGCTAATGACTCAGGTGTACCAGAACTTTGTCTTACAGTCACAGTTTGTTCAGGTGTAGGCACTTTGGGGGTTGTTTATCAGATGACGACAAGCTGACTACACAACAGAAAACAACAATCGGTGGTTTTAGTGGAACAGGAAATTAAAATAATCTTGAACAGGAAACCCCCAGATAATGATATGTTATTATCTTTGTCATCACGAGGACAAAACAAAGTCACTCTTTTTATTGAGGAAAAAGTTTGAAATTGTCGAACTAAAGCCGATATATTATGATTTCTGGCATTCATTCCCTGCTTTTGATTGAATTCATGGTGCTGCTTTTATGCAGAGTTTTGAAAAATCTAATGAATGGTATCGTTGAGCTGATGACCAGTAGGGGCACTACTTCTCATTCACTCTCCACTGCAATGACAGAAATTTCCTCTTTATTTATGTGACAATGCATGAAGTTGCGCAGATTTGACCCAATTCCGCAGAAGCTATTATATCACTAGCTCTCTCATATAAAAATGATTGTATCTCTAGCAAGGTGTTATTGACTGTTCTTAAATGTCGAATCTGTATCAAGTGAATTGTCAAAATGTGCAAATTCATGTTCATTTTCTGATTTTTCATCATTTGCCCCTCAGGGCATCTGTAATAATATGCCTTGGTCAGATATGATATTATATAATACGAAGTATAATACTGGAACGCACAAAGACATTATTTTAAATGAAATTGGACACAAAAAATAATTCTGTCATCTTCCCATTATTTCCTCTGAAACTCATTCAAGTAAAATTGTTCCTTAATTTTTTATCCGAAATCCAGGACTCCAGCCACCACATCCCACAGCCAATTAATAAATTAATCTCCTCATATGGATCCTTTGCCCCAACAAAAACCCAGTAGATAAGTGGTCTTAGTCCAAGAGTACAGTCCAAGAGTACAGCCCAATACTTTAAAGTCTAAATCGGAAGTGGCTAGATTAACTGAGAAGCACCGAGGTTGAGCGCCAGCTTCTGTTAGCAACTAACAATGTACAGAAAAAGTGACTGACGTCAGGTCATTTCATTATGTCCACACCACCCTGAAACAATCAAATTGTGTCTAAAGTCACCATACTAAAATTAATTTAATCAAGACAAATTGGTTGACAAGAATGCTCTGTCTTACTGCTACAAAATGGTGACACTGGCCCTCATTTATCAAACGAACGTACGGCAGAAAACCGTGCGTACGACCATTTCCACGGAAACTTCGGCATTGATCAATTTGGACGTGAGCGGAAGCTACGATCAGATCTCACGTCAGGTCTGAGCTCATATACGCAAATCTGAGTCTGTGGATTTGCGGTGCAGCACAGCAAAATCTGGCTGAGACTGAAAATAATTATTAAACAAACCTCAGCTGTCATTAAGCATAAGCAGTCACATATTTAGAACAGATCAAAACGGATTTTTTTTTTACGTTTTTACCGATACCAATTTTTTTTATAAAATAAAATATGATAACCTGACAACTAATTAACGGAATACCTAATAACCCCGCTGGCAAACCTGCTACAGAGCAGGAACTCAGATTCAACAGTGCGCACACACGCACACGGGTCACAGTGGAGCTGCTTCGGGGTGCTGAAGGGCAGGTGGCTCCGTCTCAGACCAGCAGGGGGAACTCTGCTGTATACCCCAGAGAAAGTGTGCCATATTATTTTGGCCTGTTCAGTTTTGCACAACATTTCATTAGTGAACGGAGCCTTTGATGTGCCGGCGCTGCTGGGATGCCGATCTCCATCTCGGAAAAGTTTCTCTTCTTGCCAGTGTTTCTTTTCTCCATGTTCGACCTCAGTGGGCGAGGCCTCCGAACCAGGAATATTTAAGGGCGTAACAGGTTAATGACCATCGAATTCAGCCGCCGCATTTATCAAGATCCGATCATTCGTACGCTGGAATTGGTCAGATACGAACGTTACATAAATCACATGTGTGTCCTGTCGTAAGACCAATTCTGCGGTCAGATCTGCACCCGTTTTCCCCCCAAATTAATAAATGAGGGCCAGTGTGAGGAAGGAAACAGACAATAATGATGACAATCATCTAGCTAGATACAGAGGACTAAAGTAAAAAAAAAAAACTACGTGAGATTTCCAATTATACTATACAGAGGTTTTTTTATGATAGCCCAGAGCACAGCAATACAAAGGAACTCTCTCTCCACAGAGGTCAACGATGAAGCTATTATCATTTACATTCATGGTTTAAGCTCCACGGAGAGCTTGTACAATCTTTTCGGAACCCACACATAAGCCACAGCCCTGAGGTTGCCGTAGCAACGGCCCGCGGAGTAGGGGGACGCCTCGAGCGACTGGTAATTTGTCAGATCAGGCTGTCGTTCGGTCATAATCTTCACTCTGATTTGTCACATGCGCTGTCGTTCTCAAATACTCCAATATGATTGGTTTAGCGTCTACACTCGCGGCCCGCCTCTTTGAATAATCTGTAGCAGCTGCACACAGTCGGAAAAAAGCAAGCGGAGGAGGTGCTATCACAATGTAGAGTTAAAGCTGGGTTGTTTTCAGGAGTAAAAAGTTGTTTATTTGAATCTCCTGTTGGCTGAACCGCGGAGTTGTGACTTAACTGGGAATTGTACACACTTTTGAGAAATGTAGGTTCTTTTCGTCCGCATTTGTCGTCACTTCACGATGGAGGAACTTGCGACAAGGCAAGTAGTAACTCGTCAACGTTAGCTAACGTTAACTTAACAAACCGTCTTAAGTTCATCATTGGTGGCTTGTAAGGTATTTTTTCACGCATATTTTAAAGCTGAGCGTTGTGTTTAAAGTACAGGGCGATGTATTGTAAATATGTCGAAATAGTTGCTCTCAAAAAGTATTGACATTACTCCACAGAGAGTCTGAGATGTCCCTGTCAGATGGTGCCTCGGACGACGATATGCCCTTAAGGTTACCCCCAGAGGACAGCCACAGTGGGAGCATCCGAAAGGTGAGGACCCCCCCCCCACACACACACACAAACTACACATTTATTCTCAGACATATACACATGTACAAGCACCAGGGGCATGTGGCAAAGTTAAGGAAAGTGTCTGTAATGGTTCTAGGTTCATAAAATATGATATTTAAAAAGTACATTATGTACAAGAATAACTTCTGTTGCTGGACAAATAAAGGAATTCTGATTCTGATAAATGACCAAATAATGCAGCAAATCCTCACATTAAAGAAGCTGGAACAAGCAGCTGTTTGCTGAGATTAGATTTTTTTGGCTGAGCAAATGGAACGATTTATTGGTTGTTAAAACAGTTGCCAATTCTTTCAGTTGACTAATTGTTGCTGCTATAAGTCAGATAATAAGATCAAATTAGGTAAACAAAATATGATCTCTCGACATGAGGCTCCTAAGGCAAAGTCTGAGGCTTCATCTCTCGATATTTGGAGGCAGTAACACAAAAGACATAAAAGAAGCACAAAAGTGTTTTTATTGGCAAACATGACTTCCACCAAAGTATTACGTTGATTTTGTTACCATCAACGTATGAAATGAAGAAAATTAGAAGAGACAGCATCAATGTGAGCATCATACTTTTTATAACCATCTCATCCAAGTTGTGAAAAAAACAACATACTATCTCACTTATATCTGGTGTTACTAATTATGGTAACATTATCAGTTGTACCATCTCAGTTAGGGCTGAGCGATATGGCCAGATTTGTAGCCGATGCCTATTGTAATAATAATGCCGATCACAATATTTTTGACTGAATACCTCAATATCTATATTGCAAATCAGAAGAAGTAGAACAGTCTGGGAGGTTAAAAAAACACAGGGTTCGTACGGTCATGAAAAACCTGGAAAAGTTTAGGAAATTGAAAATGCGTTTTCTTTCCTGTATTTCCTTGTATAATTTCTACAAGTCACCATTAAAGTTGAGTGACTGAATCCTCGTCATCCTATTCAAAGGCTGCAACAGGCGACTCATGAAACCGGGGTGAAGTTAGTTTCAGTTTGGATATTCGGCGGATATTCACTCGGGTCCAGCTGAGACTTTACTGAGGTTCTCCCAGTGTCAGCAGTAGGAGGACGGTTAGCTCACCTCCCAGTGCCTCGCGCTGAATCGCTGGAGACTGATTTAGGGACCGTCATTAAATCACTTAGCATAAATATATTAATACAAAATAATTGTTTTTTCAATATCTTCCATGTCATGTGACCAAGTGACTCCAGCAGCAGATTGTATTAGTAAACTGGACGAATGAGACACAGCTATTTTTATTATATTTTAGTGCTTCTTCTATTTTATATGAATATTAACATGCATGATTTTTTTTTCAATAGCTTCCATGTCATGTGACCCACTGACACTTCTGCTCAAGAGGTTAACATATTTTCAAGCAGCAGTGTCAACCTCTCCACTATTTTGTCTCGTCTTAGATTCTGATTCTGAAATTCTGAAAATGATTCATTTATTTATTTATTTATTTTCAAAAATCTCACCAGTTGTCACCATTTAAAGGGTTATTTTTCAAAATTTTCTTCCGGGGGGGCAACCCTAGGTTAGGGACTCAAAAAATCTCGGGGAGACACTGTGTTCTAAGAATTTAGGACGTGTGGGGCGAACTTTATCTTTCTTAGCTGAAGCCAACAATGGGACAAAATAAATGTAAAGAGAGACATAGTGGAGCTGTATATTTTCCTGCTTTTTTGTCCTTTGCCAATCACTCCTAAGATCAAGATGTGTCTGTGGTTTGATTAAGAGGCACCGATTTTCGGTCTTGGAAATTCAATGAAAGGTTATGGAGAAGTCATTGAAAAGTCATGGAAAACTATTGCTAAAAAAGTGTACTAACCCTGAAAACATCACTTATGGCCCCCACACAACACCCAGACGTCCAACTGCCTTATCCGACCACTCTCCGACCACTCTGTTGCCTCTTGTCCGACCCGTTCGGCAGAAAAGTTGCATTGAACACACCACTTCGACGTGCTGCCTACTCCACAGTAGCGTGTACGTACTGCGCTTGCGCGAGAAGCAATAAGCGGGTGGTGCTTGTGTTGCGAGTTGTAAGCGAGAGGCTTATGCACGCAACTCTCTTTACTTTTGATGAAAACGAAACTTAACCAAAGTCCTTCTAGACAAGTCAGGTCACTCGGCGGCCATCTTGGCGACGCCTCGAAAAGCCCAAAGAGACCAGACCCCTATCTAAATGAATGGAGGCATGGTCAAAACCACCCTTTAACGTGATAGCAGGACGGAAAAAACATACAGACATGCTCGCCAGTGAAATAAGATACAAATAAAAACCAAAAAAAATAACGACTTTACTGTAGAAATGATGTTTAAAACGCTCTTTCCTACCGGGAGAACTCCACTGCGCATGCGCGGGGATTTACGACACCGACGTCCATCGTACGGCTGAATCTGTGCCGGCTGCTGTGCTCTGGCTCTACTCTACCTGACCACTCATGTATGGACCAGATAATGTCTAATACATCATTTCTTATCATTCACTCTATAAATTAGATAAAGATCTGAACGCAGTAAATGTTTTACAACAGTTGAAAGTCTCTGATGGTCTCTGTCGTAAAAAAGTACTTGCGCGCATGCGCTGGTGAAACAACATGATTGGGCTATAAGTTTCCCGGTTCGGCTGTGACAACGCAGGTGATTGGCTGTTGGTGAAAGGGGCGGGATATGCGCCATCTTTGGCGTCGCAGATTTCCCCATTCAAAATGATCAGAGTGGCCTGTCTCTACAATAATAGAACGTCTCTGACTTAACTATTACAGATAAAAACAGCTGCATACTAAACATGCAGCGAGGCATTACCAAACGAACACAAATTAATTCGTCCTGAACGGACATAACAGCTAGTCTAGTGCCAGTACTGCAAAACATGAAAACGGGAAATGACGGAACGGAGTGCATAGAAAAACAAAGCGCACACAGTATTCCGGCCCTCCCACACACCACGCTGATTCGCTAGCACACCGCCAATCAGAACGGCTATTCAGCTGGCACACACCAATCAGAGAATCCAATGGCTCAGACGGCCAACGGCCCTCCTCCTCAGACTTCGCATGTTGAATCGGAGCCGACACTGTCCGCGTGGCTCCGAAAGCTTCAGACGCAGCTGAACACACCAAACAGATTTGTTCCCAACCTCGTCCGATGCTCCCCAAACGCTTCGGACGTCCAACGGTTGGGCCGGTGTGTTCCTGCCTTTACTGTTATGCATCTTTTATTGTTGTCATATGATACAACAATATCCACTGTCGAAAATGATGTCTAGTCTCTTATCCCTTTAATGATGTAATATCGATATATTGCTAAGCCATAATCTCAATACAGTAGAATTTAACAGGGACATAGAAAATTAGTGATTTGCCTTTAAGCAAGGCACTTCACTCTCTGCTCCTTTGGTTGGTAGAAGACTGCGATTGCAGCAGCAGTTTACAGATTACATGGTTGTATGTTGTATTACATGTGTTGCTAAAAAACAAGACCTGAGCTCAGAGAAAGTCACCTGGATGTCCGTGGTTTTTAATGGCGGCTTTCAGACCTTATCTGCACAGATGTTGAGCTCCCTCCATCCTCCTGCCCCCCTGATGGTAGAGCAGAGGTGGGAGCTTGGCCAGAAGTCTAATCCATGCAGGCACTCTGAGGATTACTTGACGTGCGCATGCTAAACAAACACCTTAACTGGGTGAGAGGGAACCAGAAAGATAAAGCGAGAGACTGTTAGAAAATGAGTGTACTGTACAAGTTGGCTGTGAGAAGAGGCACAGAGGTAAGGAAAGGGAGTGTGCAGCTTCTTTACAGTACAGCTGCTCCATCTGTCATTCTACTGTACACGTGTTTACCTTTAAAGTGTGAAACAGTGGTGCATTGTTTGATAGAGTACTGATTTTAGTGGGCAGGCTTTTAACAATCCGCTGTGGAGAAACTGCTCTAGTGTTGTTGGCAGAGGGAAAATGTAAGGACCTCTTGAATCTCTCTTCAACAGGCAGACACATATGCAGCTCTGACATATGTGACCAGCCATGAGAAAACCAGCAACAAGTCTCCCGAGAGGCATTTTGAGTTATTTACAAATTCTGAAAGTGTAGTTTCTAAGCTTTCCAAAGATGTCTAACAAATGGATAATATTGGAAGAAGTTGTGGCCAATTGAATGTATGCACATCTCAAAACCCTTTAGGGAGAAAGCAGCCTTAAGACATTTGCAATTCTCACAGTAGGAAACTCTCACCCCCTGGCTAGTCAACACCAATCGTCTCCAGCATGCTCTCCTGTCCAACATGGACTCTTAAAGCTAGGGTCTGTAATGTTGTTCAGAAACACATTTTGTTATACTGGGTGAAATGATCCTGCTATCCTGAGAGTAGTCAATACATTATGTATTCAGAAAAAGGAACAAAAATATTTGGACCTCTGTAGCAGCTGCAGGACTGAGAAAAAGCTGACCATTGGTCGGATTGGTCAGATGCACGATTGGTCAGATGCCTTCATGTCTTGTTCTGTCCCTCCCTTCTCTGCGCTTGCACACGTTACGTTTTACTGATGCTGGAAATATTCAGCACACTCCTCTGCAGAAATACGGAGTTGCAGGAGAAGATGTTCATTTGGTTACAATGGCAGAGAAAATGCAGCTACGTTACTTGTAACAGCTCACCCCGCTAAAAAGGCAAGGAAAAGAAAGGCTGAAAAGGCTGCAACAAAAAAGGCTCTGGATAAAGAAAGAAGTCAAGTCGGACCGACTTCGCGTTTGAGCGGTGGAGACAACTGGGGCATGTGAAGGGCGTGAAAAGTGATGCAGAGGTTGCTCTCTTTCTGTTGGACAGGTAATTAGTTGTTTTGTTTCAGGGGGATTTGTTATTTTCCTGAAATATGTGAGGTTTGCCAACTTGGCTACGTTTGTAGCTTGTTTTAGCCCAATGCTAACGTTAGCTTCTTTGTGTGTTGTTTTTAGCCATGAGAATGGCTAATGAGTCGGCCCAATTTCCACTGGATAGGGGTCCGCTGCGTTGCAGCTCCGATCTGGTTTTGCCCCACCTTCTGGCAATCCCCACCAGTTGCGGTTTGAGTCCACAACGGCGCAGTATGGTAGACAGCTGGCCTCACGATGTGTGCTGGTGTCAACACTGAGTGTTTTATTTTGAAAGGTAACCGGATGTAGTTTGTTATTTCGGCGCTTGACTTCCTGTCTGCTCCATGCTAAATTCAGCTGAATTGCTGCGTCGTGCTCCGGCATCTCCTTCTCCTTGCTGAGTCCCACTGCCAGATGCTCGTTCAAGTTTGTGGGGGAATGGCTTTGGACGGAGCACTGACGGGGTGGGGGGAGGGAGCACTCACGTAGGTTTCAACCTCAACCTTGGATACTTTATGCTATTGAGAGCTATTGTGACGAAAACTGGTTAAGTATTTTGAGAAGAAGAATGATGAGCTAAAAGTCAAGCTTGCCAGGGTAGACCAGCTAATGGTAGCTCTGACAAATGACTGCTGAACAGCTCTCATAAATGAAAGCCATCTTCTCAACTACCTGTACCTTCATGCTGACTTGGAGATGCAGTCTTTCCATTGCTGACACAATGACAAAATGCTGAAACAAGACCATTTATGTGAGACTAGTGTGTCCACCGTCAAAACATCTCTGTCTGGCACATGTCATACAGCCTTGCGGGGGGCTGACATCTCTTCAGCACTTACAGTAGTCAGATTTGCTGCTGCAATTCATCATTCATTATTTCATGACTTGTTTTTCCTTCTCATCTGTATTTTCTCTGCAGGGCTGTGATCCTTTGGCCCAGACTCAGCGCAGTAAACTACAGCATCGGCGAGCTCGGATCAACCAGCAGATCAACAAGGAGATGCGCATGAGAGCCGGAGCAGAGAACCTGTTCAGGTGAGGTGCTGGGATGAGTCATACAGCAGTTTTTCTCTATATTGCTATGATAATCTACATTTTGGGGGATTATATGGTACATTACAATATTTTGTAAAGTCAAAGTATGTTCACAGCCTTAGCTTTTTGTAGTTTCAGCTGTTGAGCAACTTTTCCTTCAAGGACTATGTTGAAAATAAGGTGCTTCAATTAATCTCTGAGCCAGTGTAAAGATAATGCCAGATTAGTTAAAAGAAGGGAAATTATGTCAATAACTGCATATTTGCAATGGTGATGGCAGTATTTGTGAAAAAAACAGCAAGAAACTGTTAAGATATTCGTTTTGTGACGTGTTTGTCTGCTTCATCCAGTGGTTTCTAGTGCAATTAGGTGTACTCACTGTTCATCGCAGTCATTTTGATCTGAAACATTCTCCCAGATCAGCTTCTCCTCTCTACCATTATACTGAAAAATGCTGTTCTCTTCGTCTGCGTTGGTTGCGCTTTGTTAACTTGTTGGCTCTGTCACTTTTGTGGTGATGTCTTGTGATGGGAAAAGGTCAGACATCACTCTCCTCCAAAACACACACACACCAGCACCACCCAGTTTTATGGCTCTGTTTGTGTTCACTGTGTGTGGACACACATTTATGCGTCTGTCTGTTTATGTGTCTTCTCTAACAATGTTTGTGTCTCCTCTACCTTTTTCATATTAATATTTGTCGCCGGCGGGCGATTTCAGATAAGGGACTGTATGTCTACACTGCGCAGTGATGTATCCCGTTCAACTTTCATCAATACGGACATACTATACGTTGTTAGAAAAGGTAGAATCTCCGCAATTCATTCATCCAGTTGATTTTGCAAAAATCATGAGCACCAAAACATAAATCATTGATATTTACCAGCATGGTAAACGTGAGACACAAGAAACACACGCCGTCTCCCTACCTTTGACGCAGCCATACAGCGTAATATGTGTCCATTCCTCAATTATTTATATTCCAGTTGTCCGTAAGAATCCACTGATCAAAAGCATCAAAATGGTTTTTCACAAAATTATTCCAGCTTGTGAATATCGTCCTATAAAATCCATTTGTTTACCGTCTACCAACTTTGTTCGGCAAATAGAATCCATACTTTCCCGGCCGCAATCGGAATGTTCTCTAGTTCTTGTATGGTGTTGTTGGGTATGCTTGTAATGCCCGCCAATGTTATAATGCCCGCAAATGTAATAAACCACAAACGTAACAAAAATCTGCAGCATTTAATGTAATAAACCCACAAATGTAATACGTTTTCCACAAACGTAATAGCCGTTGCCTACTACAAATGTAACACACGATTTCCCACAAATGTAATAATTATTACGTTTGCAGGGATTTATTACGTTTGCGGGGACCTGAAAATCTTTATTGTAATAACTTCCCACAAATGTAATAATACAATGAATAATGGTCGTTGTGGTGGTTTTGTGGCATATAAATATCTCGTTTAAAGAGATTTAGTTATTTGCATAAGCAAAATGCTTCTTGTTAATGAGGATCATCTCTCTCTCCAGCCGCTGTCCGCAGTGCTGCGCATCACCTGCTTGAGAGAGAGGATCTCCTGACCAATCGTGTGCTGCTGCCACTACAACTCATTCTACCTCTGTAACGCAGACATTAAAGGACACATTTCAAAAACAGGCTGCCTCATCACAAAAAGCCAATGACCACAGTTTGCACAGTTTTGGTACATTCTTTTATAATTATTTAATGTTGATTTTGCAGTGTTTTGTTAAGGTTTGGGATTTGGACTATTTTAATATATAATAAATATATTTAAATATAAATCTTGATGAAATTATTTCAATTTATCAGTTTTTTTTCAGCATTTTGAAGACATTTTAAAAATACCGCAGTATACCGATAACCGTGATAATTTTGGTCACTATTACCGCGGTGTGAAATTTTTATACCGTTACATCCCTACTTGTGACATTTCAAGTGTCCGACGTTTGGTTCCGTTTGCAGCTCTTTCGGACCGGCACTGCCTCCGTCTCTGCTGCTGCTGCTGCGGTTGATTGCTCCACTGCTGCCCACCTTGTGCCGACTGCCGCGGCCCCTTTCCCCTCCATGTATTCTGCCATCAGCTCCTCTGCAGCTGCTGCAGGACTTTCCTCCGGGCTCTCCTGCTGCTGGTGCTCCTTGAATAAGATGCGGGCATGAATCCCAGCCAGGTCGAGGATGTTATAGAAGATCGCCACTGGCCATCTTCCTGTACCACCTTTGACAGAGTACGCCCTCGTCATCTGGTCCAGGTCCTCGCTGTACTTGGTGTTGTTCTAGTAAATTACAGACTCTAGTTTTGCCTTCGCCCAACTAAAGGTGCCCACACCTGTGTGCACGGTGCTCAGGATGCAGACATTCTTCCTCAGCTTTCCATGCTACACAGTCAGTCGCAGCACTTCAGTGTTGAACAGCTCCGCTCGCTGTTTCACTGAGGGGGAACTCCCGTTGTTGTTTGCCCATGGTGCCAACCAGGCTATATAATACAACTAGATAATAATTAACTAAATTAATTAAAAGTAAATTCGCAGGGAAGCACAAAACATGTAACAATGAAACCCTGCGAAATCATGTTTGTATAGGCAAACACACACCAAAAAAATGACCATTATTCATTGTATTATTACATTTGTGGGAAGTTATTACAATGAAGATTTTCACGTCCCCGCAAACATAATAAATCCCTGCAAAGGTAATAATTATTACATTTGTGGGAAATCGCGTGTTACGTTTGTCGTAGGCAGCGGCTATTACGTTTGTGGAAAATGTATTACATTTGTGGGTTTATTACATTAAATGCTGCAGATTTTTATTACGTTTGTGGTTTTATTACGTTTGCGGGCATTATTACATTGGCAGGCGTTACAATGCTTGTTTTCATCACTTTGCTGGCTACAAAATAAAAGTGTCCCCATCTTTTTCTGTTCAGTTTTCACCCCAGCATAGTCTGTGAAGTAGATCGAGCGCGGCCTGTTTGAAGGACCAATAGGCTTTGTTTACTGTTTTTCGCTGCCTTAGTATAGGGATAGCGTATTGGCTATCAACATATCAATCACTCAGGCTTCTAGCCAATTATTTTACCTTTCCAACGAGGGTAGGCGTGCCCATGTCAGTTATGTATGAGCCGAGGGGTTTCGCTGCGTCTGCAAGCTAACAGGCTCACTTTACGCAGGTGGCGCACGGTAAAGGGACTCATCGGACATTTACATTCTTTTTGTACGGCAATTTTCAGAGTTTGCAATGGTGAAAGCCACAAAGAAAACTAAATATGTCCGGGAAGAAGACCTGGAATTGATCATGGCATCATCTGATGAAAGTGAGTATTTAGATTTTTTTTATCAAGCTTGTAAGCAAATTGAACTAGATCTTTTTCACTGACAAGACAGTGGGAATTTTTCCCCAATTCAATTATTCTGTTTATGTACAGTAATTTTCCTGATGTTTTTGCGTAATATGTAATATCATATATATGTGTTTATTTGTTTCCTATGTAAATAACACCCCGTTGAATTGCATTTTTATATTTTTTCATTATATTTGGTAACATTTGTGCATTGCATTGTGTTTTGTAGGTCACAGTCTGAAGACAGTGACGTGGATTGGGAGCCTCAAAGTGAAACAGTCAGACGCCCAACCCCTTCTCCTGCTGAAGGCGGTCGTCAGAAGCGTCAACGATCCTCAAGCTGCATTATTTCACAGAGGGACAAAATGTGGCTAAGCGGGATGCAGGCAGTGTCGGCAGACGGCTCTGCACACTCTGCCACAAAAAGACACCAGTTGGCTGTTCAACGTGTGATGTTCCCTTGTGTTTTGTTGCCACAAGGGACTGTTTCAATGAGTGGCACACACAAAATGGAATGTAGAATGGCCCAAAATGTCCACTGCGCATCACAGCACACTTTTAATGTTTATATTTGCAGTACAGTTGTATATACGTCATTTTTGTAGACAAGTTTTCTTATACATTTCCACTACTTATTACTTGTATACACATTTTAGAGTTTTTGTATATTGTTCATATTTAGTTCATATTCTATATTTTTTTGTGTATAGTTCATTCATTGTTCATATTTTGTTGATATTGGCACAGTTGTACATACAGTAATAGTATATTGAAAGATAATAAAGTCCTTGTTTGAAATTCAGTTCAGTATAGTCTGTCATTTTTGTATAATGGTTACTATTCTTTAGTGTCTTGTCACATGACAATATCTCAATATGGCCACCTAGAAGCGTGTGGAAACCCCTCCAACCACCCATCAAATGAATGTGTGAAAAAATTATGTTTTGAATCATGGAGAAAGGTTTTATAGTCACCAAAATGCGTCAGTAATGTTTCCAGTGTCACAGAAGTGAGTAAAAGCATTTGGCACAATTTGTCCATTTGGAGACGTTTTGGAGAGGTTCGTGGACGCCAGTGACACCACAAACTAAAAACTCCATAACTCCCATGAGGTTAGGCCTAGAAGTCTAAAATTTCATTCAGGTGTAGTTGACAAGATGTAGAAGGCATGTGGTATATTGCCATATGCCTTACATAAAGCACATCATAGTTATTGTTATTCAAATATTTCCTATTATTTTCAAAGACAAAAAAAAAGTGTTTTAGAACCATGTTTGAACTGATGTCATTTAGGTTGTGTGTATGGTATGCTAAATAAGCCCATTTTCAGAAACTAGAGGTTGTCAACTTTCAAATGAAGTATCATACATCCATCTAGGACTTGTAGTTATTGTGTTATAAGCTTTTCCATTTGGGTATGCTAAATAGGCGAAAATTACCGAAAATAGGTGGGTGCGAACAGGTTAACTCATACAGATTCAACTTGTGTGTAGGAGTAGGAGGCGGATGAGGAGTCACTTCAAAGCATGGAGCTACTTTCTGCCTCCTTAGTGTTGCCGTGTCACAATCTAACTACATCAACACATGAACAACAATGTTCATGTGTTTGACTATAACTAATTAAGTCTCCCACAGAACTCTCTCAGCAAAGGATGGATAATAGATGGCAAAGCTGCTTCTTCTTATTATTTATTATTATTTAGTCTGTCTATTATTTAATTCTATAAATGTACAGGAATTGTAAAAAATTGCACCAAAGGTGTTTAAGGTGACAATTTCAAATGGTTATGTTTGTGGTCAACAATCAGTTATGACCTCATTCTAGCATTTTAAATATTATGATTTATGGTCTCTCTTTGTTTTGCGTAAAGGTAAACTATAAACCTTTTGTTTTTTGGACTGTCTATTGGAAAATAAAATAATTTGAAGATATTACTTTGAGCATTAATAAAATGATGATTCTTATTCTCTAACAATTTTTGACATTACAGACAAACCTGTTCATTGAGAATACAGATCAATACAAATAATCATTAGGTTTAAGTTTATTTTATTTTTAAAGCACATTTTAAAACAGCTGACTGAAGCAAAAATCTGTGGATAAGAGAAAACCACGTCACAAAGAATCAAAGATCAACACAATAAGTATACAAAGCTCAGAAAAACACCAACACAGAAAAACAAGCAGCCTGTGCAGATCAGGAGGGTTTAATAGCTTATACAGAATGTAAAGGTCTGTTTTGGGCCAAGACTTGAATGAGTCGGCAGTGGGGGTGGATGTAATTCACAAGGGCAGGCTGTAAACGGAGTAGACAGAGAATCAATCCTCACCTGTTAGAGGCTGGAACCACTGAATTTGACAATTTTGAATCATCCAAGTTGTGAATATTTTTTTTCTTCAACTAATTTTATCAAAGAGTAACAAGTAGTGGTTGATTTTTATTTCCTATCTTTCTCCACTTGTGAGTGAATTCTGGCTGTTATCCTAAAAGGTGATGACTCAGTTTAGGGGAAATAAAACAAGCACTCTGGCTCTTTCTATTGGGTCGATGGGTCACACAGACAAAGAGGACCCCCCCTCACAGCCCGTTGGCCTGTAATCAGCCGGCTTTGTGTCCACCTCCTGTCCTGTTCCCATGCAGAGATTCCCAACAGAGCCCCAGAAGCTCATCCCCCACTTATTTGTCTGCACAGTCAGACCTTTTTTTTTTGTCCGTCCTCCTCTTTTCCAGTGAAGTATAATAGTACACACACACACACATACATACATACATACATACATACATACATACATACATACATACATACATACACATGCACGCACACATGCACACACACAGTGGCCCTCATTTATCAAACGAACGTACGGCAGAAAACCGTGCGCACGACCATTTCCACGCAAACTTCGGCATTTACCAATTTGGATGTGAGCGGAGGCTACGATCAGATCTCACATCAGGTCTGAGCTCATATACGCAAATCTGAGTCTGTTGATTTGCGGTGCAGCACAGCAAAATCTGGCTGAGTCTGAAAATAATTATTAAATAAATCTCAGCTGTCATTAAGCATAAGCAGTCACATTTTTAGAACAGATCAAAACGGATTCTTAAAACGAATAAAACAAATTAAAAAAATTAATTTAAAAAAAAAAGCCCACGTTTTTACTGATACCACTTTTTTGTAAAATAAAATATGATAACATGAAAACTAATTAAAGGAATACCTAATAACCCCGCTGGTAAACCTGCTACAGAGCAGGAACGCAGATTCAATATTGCGCACACACACACACGGGTCACAGTGGAGCTGCTTCGGGGTGCTGAAGGGCAGGTGGCTCCGTCTCTGACCAGCAGGGGGAACTCTGCTGTATACCCCAGAGAAAGTGTGCGAAATTTTTTTGGCCTGTTCAGTTTTGCACACGTTGCATTAGTGAACAGAGCCTTTGATGTGCCGGCGCTGCTGGGATGCCGATCTCCATCTCGGAAAAGTTTCTCTTCTTGCAAGTGTTTCTTCTCTCCATGTTTGACCTCAGTGGGCGAGGTCTCCGAACCAGGAATATTTAAGTGCGTAACACGTTAATGGCGATCGAATTCAGCCGCCACATTTATCAAGACCCGATCATTCGTACGCAGGAGTTGGTCAGATATGAATGTTTCGTAAATCACATGTGTGTCCTGTCGTAAGACCAATTCTGCGCTCAGATCTGCACCCGTTTTCACGCAAGATTGATGAATGAGGGCCAGTGTGTCTCGCTTTTGTTTTCAGCTCACTCAATCTGAAACTGTTCTGAAACTGGGTTAAGATGCTAATTACAGATGAAAAGAGGGGTTGTAACTTATCAGGGTTTGTGATTGGCTGATGAAGATGGCATGCATGTTTTAGAGTGGGAATTCAGCTGAGGGGGGAGTCACACACGTGTGTGTGCGTGCGTGTGTGTCTGTGTGTGAGAGAGACGGAGGGACTGACAAATGAAGAGAGAAATGGAGGTAAAGTGGTCTAACTGGACAGATTAACATTATTTACAGTAGCTCAGAGGTGAAAATTGAAATTCAGCTGCATGTTTGAGCCCAGTTTGGTCATATGTTCAGGAATTGCAACTTTCACTTACTACACCAGACACTGGTTTTCATGACAAAAACAATCAAAACGAAGTTTTGTTTTTTTTGTTTTTTGTTTTTGTATCTGCCTCCTACATCTCTTAAATGTCTGTGTTTTGGACAGTGCAGGAAGGGGTTAAATGTCATTTCCTGCGTCCAACATGTGGCGCTGTGACTATGACTGTATATTGACCTATGTGTTCAGGGCTGGACTGTTATGAAACATGTGAAGTTTGGTCCAAATCAGAATGAGGAAGTTGTTGCTTTATAATTTGGTCGCCTGCTCCTGTCGGTATTAAATAATGTACGCTGAAGTCAGAAGACCTCCCTGCAATCTACATTAATACAAAATGGACTACAGGTGAAAAATCCTTCAAATTGAATTTGTGGTCAGTTATGTTTTGATCATTGATTCGCAATCCAGTCGCATTGGGCAGTGGCGTTGTTGGAGGGTGTGCTCACCTTTTTAGTTGCATGTCATCTTGTAGTGTATGATAGGGAGAAAAAACCTATAAATGTCATGTAAATAGGATGATGTTTGTCTGAATTCTTGTGTCCAGCAGGTGGTGATATGTATATGGCACAGTATTGATGCAAGGAGGTATTCAGGGCGACATGGTATACATTAGGGGTGCACCGATCCGATATTAAGATCGGATATCGGCTCCGATATTGACAAAACGGCTGGATCGGGGATCGGTAAAATGAAACAGATCCACCGGCCGATCCAGTTTTTTTTTTTTCGCCGTCGCAGCACATCCTACGTCATTCGTCAGCGTCAGTGTGTCGCATGCTGGAAGAGCATGCAACACACTGTGCCATCAAGAGTTGTTGTTTGACCAACTCTTTATTAGTTTATTTATTAGTTTCAGGTTCAGCTGCTATGTTTTATTTTGTATTCCTGTTTGCAGGACGTTACACGTACTCAGGTCACATTTCTCCGCTGATTAGCTAGTAGCCCCGCCATCAGTTGTTAGCCTCACCGGTCAGCTGTTAGCCTCACCGGTCAGCTGTTAGCCTAGCAACGCTAGCTTTCAAACTGACGTACTCAATACTATGTGGGCTGTCCATTGTTGCTCCGTTGGTCCTTCCTCCACCACAACCTCAGGGTTATTCACCGCCGGGCTGCTTTGTCTCCTCCTCTGCTGCTGCGGTCTCCCCGGCTCGCAGCAATGCTGGATGGTCGCCCTCGCTGTATGCACGGAGCCTCCAGACGCTAGTTTGTTTATGGACGGTGCTACTGACTTCGGTGCTAGCGTTCCCTCCGTGCTGACTGACAGGCGCTACATACATTCATTCTTTGTTTTGTTTGTTCCACTTTGTTACGTGTTTCCTTGGGTACCCTGACAGGCGCTATATAAGTTAAATGTATTATTATTATTATTATTATTAATGTTACACATGTTTACAATGTTCGGTAACTGTTTGATTATTTTGTCTTGGTTAGGAAAGTCTGGTACCTTTAGTCCCTTTCACCTGGTGGAAGGTATACAGTTTATTATTAATTCAACAACGGTATCGGGTATCGGCCGATACGCTCAGTCCAGGTATCGGTATCGGGATTGGATCGGAAAAAACTGGATCGGTGCATCTCTAGTATACATGTGTGATGACATGTGGATGGGAAATTGTATGTTGAAGTCATAAGGACTTGATGCTTAATGGCAAAGCATGAAAATGGAGCGCACCAAGACACCCACCATGTAGTGTTGTGACGTTCACGAACGAACCGATTCTATTGAACGGCTCGTTAACAAAAACGAAAACGTTCTTTTTTTTTTTTTTAACATCACTGTGTGTTCCTCCTTTGCTCCTCCCCTGAGTGGGACAGAGAAGTAACATGGGGAGGAGTGCAGCCCAGCTGCACGGTGCTTATTAGCAGTGTTGGGAAGATTACTTTGGAAATGTAGTTGGTTACAATTACAAGTTACCCAGTTGAAAATGTAATAGTAGTGTAACTATTTCAATTAACTTCTCAAAGTAATATAACTAATTACAATTGATTACCTTTTGATTACTTTTCTTAATTTTGAATGAAATCTCTCAACTGTTAACCATTTTCACATTTTAAGACCTATAGTGTGATAAACCTTTCAGCAGTACTTAAGACTATATAAAAACAACATAATAAAAGACTCAACCAGACTGAACTTCTGTAACTTTTTTACAGAAGCGACAACGGGCTGATTTCAGCCAAGAGGAGCAGGTTGTTTTAATGGAGAGAGTATGAGCGATACAAAAAAGCCTGATCACAGCCTGAAGCAACAGTGTTGCAGCAAATATGACAAGAGGAGGCTGATTTTAATTTCTGACAGCTCTACATTGAACTGCTTTTAAAGATATAGCTTTAGAGCAACAACAACTGTTGTTTTAAACTGTGTTTTATATTGTTTTCATATATTTCACTGATCGTAATTATAAAATGCCTGTGTGTGTTTTATTGAAAGCGAGGCTGGGTGTGCGTATGAAAATAGGTTACAGTGGGTTTTTTAGGTGCTGTAGCTACAAGCAAATCTCATGTTGTCTCTGTACCAAGACCTTTTTAAATGTGAGAAAACAGAGTAGACCTACTTAAGATTTGCGTTTGGGCAACACTTAACAGGCGAAACAATTAATTTTTTCATGGCCACATTAAGTTAAATTATCTGTCCTGCTGCGAGCGCACAACTTCTTTCAGTGGTGACTGACTGTATATAAAAGTAAATAGGCTATAGCCTAATAAATGACCTCCTGACGCGATGTAAGAAACTGATGGGGCTTGGCAGTGATGGCGTGCTTGTGATGACAGGTGGGTAGCAGTTAATTTCAAATAATGAGTGAGTTATTGTAAAGTATTCATTGCATATAAAGTTTTCATTTAATTTCTCATGGCACATGAAAAGTCCTCACAACTTGCCTTCAATGTCTTCCAGGAAAGAGGAATGGAGTGGCAACACTTCTCAAGGGCCAGAGCAAGCTGCTAGTTGCCATCCATCGCCTTGCGCATAGGCTGGCACTAGCAGCTGGCCAGGCTGAAGAAGCTATTGCTTACTTCCGAAACAAGTTTAAGCAAAATCTCGGGGAGCTGTTTCGGTTCTAACTTAGCAGCTATGTTTGTAGTTCTTCGGTGTAAAAATTCAAAAGGCGGCCAATTCTTTCATATGGTACCTTTTAAGCATTAAAAAAACTTCCTTCATCAATTCATGCTTCTTTGGTGGTGCAAGATGGCGGCAGAGTGACACCGACTGTTCTCTCCGAGCGCTCATAAATGGATTAAATACCCTAACGCCAGAGCTTTTTTTTTTCTCTGTCTCTCTCTTTTTGATGCATCGCTGTGAGTAAATGAGCAATACCTGAGATTTAATAAGAGGGAAGCGCAAGCATTGCACAATTGATGCGCACTAGGAGAGTCGCCTCACGTGAACGCCAAACAATGAGCCAACTTTCCAACGCTGCTCTTGACTGCAAAGACTCTTAGTCGGCTAGAAAAAAAGGGTTGACACAATGCAGTCTACTCTGAATCGCCAAGCTGAGCAGCTAAAATCACTGCACACCGCTGTGGGGAGGATTGAATCCTGTGTGCAGAAACTCGAGACAGATTGTGCGCAAAATCAGACTAAGCTGACCAAATACGAGGACAAACTTGTCCAGATTGAAGATCGAGCACGTAGAGATAATATACTCTTAATAAATCTCGAGGAGGGAATCGAAATATCTAACGCCAGGCAATATCTGTTTGCCAATCTCTTAAAATGGTTTCCTGCGCTGGCATGTGCAGAAATAATGCGTGCGCACAGGGTTTGTGCGCCGAGAGATGCTTCTTCAAAACCTCGACCACTAATCGTAAAGTGTTTGAGATTCATTGACCGGGACAGAATCCTCAACGAGTCTAGAAGGCATCCAGTCACGGTAGCTGGTCATCAGATAAAATTTGCGCCAGACTACAGCGAGACTACATCCAAAAGGCACAAGCCCTGCTACCTGGTCCTAAACAGGGCGCGTCAGGCCGGCTTCCAGGCTTTTCTGCTTTACCCAGCGAGGATCTCTCTAAACCGGGGCGGTGAGCGCTACATGTTCGAGGATGTTGGCCAAGCCTCAGATGTTGGCCAAGCAAAAGGATCAACTGGTGTGGAGTAAACCTGGATAAAAGGGACTGGTGATGTGCGCCTTGACGGGGGCGGCAGTAGCTCAGTCAGTAGAGACTTGGCTTGGGTGGCCGGTTCAAGTCCAGCTACAGACCACAATATGGAAATGGACTGGTAGCTGAAGAGGTGCCAGTCCACTTCCTAGGTTACTGCCGAGGTGCCCTTGAGCAAGGCATCGAACCCCATGTGTGCTCCCCGGGTGCTGACATAGCAGCACAACTGCTCCTAGCTTGTGTGTATGTATGTGTATACTTAGAATGTGCAGCTAGTGATTGGTTAAATGCAGAGGACAAATTTCAGGTGTGTTTCATGTCTGACAAATAAAGATTCTTCTTCAAAAGGATCAACTGGTGTGGAGTGATGGGTTAAATGCAGAGGACAAATTTCAGGTGTGTTTTGTCACACAAAGTGTAGACAGCGATAAGACGGAATAACTGTAAACAATACTCTATGGTCAGCATTTTGTTTGTTTATTTTTTTTCCCTTTATTTACATATTTGGGAAGCGTTAGGTGACAGTGAAAACAGATTATGGACGATATCCCTATGAACACGTTTGTGTTTGTTCTTGTGTTTGTTTGTTTTTTTCTTTGCTTTTTTCTTTAATGTGTATTTGTTTGCTGTTCTTTTTGTCTTATGTGTGGCACCTTCTATGTATGTGTTGGAATGGGTGCGAGGGAGGACGGGAGGGGAAAAGAGAGGAGGAAGGGATAGGTGGTAGAATGGAAACTAAGAAGGCTGTTTTTTGTTGTATCGATATGTACTTGGCAATGACGAGAAGAAATATATACTTTCTTGTATTACACTTGATCTTTAGTCTAATGAATGGCACAAAATTAAGAATTATATCCTGGAATGTGAACGGAACAAACAATCAGGTTAAACATGGTAAAATATTAAAGCATTTAAAAAGATTCTCCCCAGATTAGGGCTGAAACGATTCATCGAGTTACTCGATTAACTCGATTATAAAAATTCCTCGAGGCAAAAACTCTGACTCGAAGCCTCGTTAAATTCCTATGACGCGCACTATACGCGCAGGGATCTGATTGTTCCACACGGACCATTGTTCAGGAAGCACACTAGCGCGTCATACATTTTGAATTTAGCTGGCTGGCAGCTCTGTATTTGTAGTGATGTCGTGATGCGGTTTGATGAGATATGATGTTTAGCTTTGATGTTTTTAACGTCTTCAACCCGAGCTGCGCATGTTGCATTATACACCCTATAAGAGCATGCTAACCATGTAGCAACATATTAATGCAGCACACCAACTTAACGGGAAGAAGCTCGGCTAAACGCTCATGATAATCATTTTCACCTAATCGAAACTCAATTCCGACACCAAGCAACTAAAGGAGCACATAGAAAAAACACGCTAATGGCGCATGTCCGAAAAAATCGGCGTTAGCGATTACGCTACTTCATGCTAATGCTACATACAGCATGTCATATGAAAACTGGGACTCTACAAATTACAACGGTATATGTCTCACCACTCTGCGCCCAAAACTCACTAAAACAGCCGCCGGAGAAGAGCAAAAATAAACATCACTTTATACAGACATGATCATGAATAACGTGTCACATTGGCTGTTTTGTGATTATAAACTCTGTTTGGAGGAGGCGGTGTAATGCACTCAATGTGTCTGTGTCACTTTGAAATGATTCCTGACAGTTCAGGTGCAATCCTTTTTTTGTAATGTTGTATGAAGAAAACAAAACCAAGGCCAAATGGCCTTTACTATTTGTATTCACAGTTTTACATGTTATACATGTTTTACAGTAAGTTGATTCATCTGTATTGTTGTTTAATTATTAGCACTGGCACTTAATAAATGGGCATAGTTTTGGAGCCAAATGTTGGAGTTGGAATGAATACCTCTGTTTTTTTTTTGAGAAATGCTTGATCATTTTACAGCCACATCATTTTCGTTATGCATTATTTGTTTTGGTTGTTTAAAAATGCAAAAAAAAAAATCCGACTACTCGATTAATTGATCGATAAAGTGCTAGATTAATCGATTACAAAAAGAATCGATAGCTGCAGCCCTACCCCAGATATCGTCTATTGTAAATGTATACGCACCTAATGAAGACTGTCCAGGTTTCTTCAGCGCAATCGAGAGTAAATTAGTAGATTTTTATGACTCAACAATTATAGTGGGAGGAGATCTAAATTTAATATTATATCCACAGGTTGACAAGAGCGGGAAGATAAACCAACCAAAAAAATCTGTATTTACGTTATCCGAGTTAATGCATGGTGTTGGGCTTGTTGATATCTGGAGAATACTACACAGTGATGTAAGAGATTATTCTTTTTACTCCCACAGGCATCAAACCTTCTCAAGAATTGATCTGTTCCTAATTTCTCAAGACGTTGTTAGTGGGCTGTGCCCACTATGGACACCTCTATAGCAAAGCTATAGGTGTCCATAGTGGGCTGTGCGAATCTGCCCATTCATCCTTATGGGGATTTTTTCAAATTTCATTCTGCTATAACTTAAGCATACGTTCAGCTATTCAAACCATTCAAATATTAAAATGTTCAGCTTTTTCAGTTCTTTCAACCTCCCACTTTTCCACTTTTCAACTTTTTCAATAATTCAGCTTTTCCCCAAAATTTTTTAACATTGAATCAAATAGAAAAAGCTTCAAATCCTCTTCAAAACTCATTGCCTTTCAACCTCATCTTCTTCCTCATACGTTGAGCGAGAGACACCATTCAAACTTTAAAGCAGTCTGAAGACCTTGAACTATTGCCGATGTATTCAGTTTTTAAAAATCTTGTACGGTTTTGAAATGGTCGCAGTTTTAGTTTTAAGAACTTTTAGCTCCTCTTCTGATTTTATAATGGGTGTGTATTGCATCAGCCTAGAGTGCGTGACATCATTGCCAGAGTGGAGAGCAGCTTCGAAGATAGAAAAAAAAATTCTCTTCAGCTTGATGCTGAATCCACATCTTTTACTTGACATAGACAATATATGCATAGGAATGTAGGAAATCTTGTTGGCTTTCAGCTGATGGTCTTATTTCAGATGTGGGACTTATCGTTTTGGATTTAGAAGCCCGAGAGCAAAAACAACTCTCACTGCTCTCCCATAAGCCGCAATGTTAATTTTGAGCCGAATTTTCTGGAAAAGAGCAGACGGTACCTGATTTGTCTCTTGCTCTCACGCCCTCATTTTGCACTCTCCAGAAATAACACGACATGACCGCGTTCAGCAACTCCTCCTGTAACTCACCATACAAATATTTTGATGATAACATCACAGTTTTTTCAGAAATCGCAGGAGTTTGGGAGGTGTTTTCCCATTCATCCTTATGGGGACATTTTCAGATGTGGCTGTGCTCCTGCTGCAGCATGTCTGCAGCCATTTTAGGCTCTTTCTGCCTTTAACTTTCCACCTTTCAGCCTTTTTTCACCTTTTTTCTGCCCTCTTACTCTACAACTTTTTGGCATTTTCAGTCCTTTTTCACATTTTTAAGCTCTTTCCGCCCTCTTAATCTACAGCTTTTTAGCCTTTTCAGATATTCATCTTTCTGCCTTTAATTCTTCACCTTACTCTACAACTTTTCGGCCTTTTCAGTCTTTTTTCAACTTTTTAAGCTCTTTCAACCCTCTTACTCTAAAACTTTTCTGCCTTTTCATTCATTTTTCACCTCTTTAAGCTCTTTCTGCCCTCTTACTCTACAACTTTTTGGGCTTTTCAGTCTTTTTTCACCTTTTTAAACTCTCTCAGCCCTCTTACTCTACAGCTTTTCAGCCTTAACAGATATTCATCTTTCTGCCTTTTCATCTCCTTCAAACATTCAACTTCATGTTCAGCAATTAAAATGTGCAACTTTTTCAAGTCTTTCAGCCCTCTTCAGCTTGCTGTCTTTGCATCTTTTAAAATATTCATCTTTCTGCCTTTTCAGCTTCTTTATACATTCAGCTTCATGTTCAGCTACAGAAACTGTTCAGCTATCAACATGTTCAACTTCTTAAGCTCTTTCGGCCTTGACCTTTTCAGCTTTTCGACTTTTTCAGCTTTTTGGAAGTACATTCAGCAGATTTCGCTTCAGACTTCAGCATTCACACTGTATTTTTGCAGGAAATGCAATTTTTCTAGTTAGTGGGCTGTGCTCGCCAGCCCACTATGGACACCTCTATAGCAAAGCTATAGGTGTCCATTGTGGGCTGTGCTCGCCAGCCCACTATTGATATTGCTCGTGCCTCTTTTTATTAGTGGGCTGCGCTCGCCAGCCCACTATGGACACCTCTATAGCAAAGCTATAGGTGTCCACTATTGTTGTTGCTCGCGCGTCTTCTTATTATTCATCCTCCTTCCTTATTTTGGTCGTAAGTCGCAAAAAACTGCGATGAATTTCCCATAAGGAATGAATGGGACGAGGTCAAAAAAGTCGCAAATCTGCGACGTTTCTCAAACATCTCCTGCTCTGGCATACGTTCACCTAGAAACACCATTCAAACTTTAAAATGTAGGCACAAGTCTTGTCTATTTGAGTTGTATTTGAACTTTTTTCCTACGATGTATAGTTTTTGAACTCTGACCCTTTAACGACGGTGAGTGATTTTGGAAAAATTCAGGGTTTTCAATGAGTGTGTATGGCGGAATGTTCGTGCAGCAGAGTGGAGGGGGCCAACTGACAGAGTGGTAGAAACTAAAAAATTATCTCAGAAATTTTCTCTTTCCATGATGATCCTGGCCATAAATCATGCTCAAAAACAGTGATATTTTCCAGAGTTGTAGCCACACTTGTCTTTCACTCCAATGTAAATCGGGAAGAGGATTTTCGAAACTGCACCCTTTTTTAACTCGCTCTTATTTCCACATTTCTGAAGCTAGGACCACGAAACTTCATGAGTGTCTTCTTTAAGGTCTTTCTGGCTCGATCGTCAAAAAAAATTGCCGATTTCATGTATGATTTTGACTAAATAGCACTAGATTTACGTCCTAGATTTGAGGCAGAAAGCGCTCTCAAATCAGCCTGGGACGGCCGTTGCTACGGGCCCTCACCAACCGTCACCTAGCAACCGAGATCAGCTGGGCCAGCAGAGAGAGTGACACACAGACAGACACACATGCACACACACACACACACATACTTGCATGCAGACACACACACACACAGACAGACAGAGAATATTCATGTTTTCGCGACGTAAGTCGCGAAAACCTTCATAAACTTTCCCATGAGGAATGAATGGTACGAGGTCAAAAAAGTCGTAGACACACAAATACACACACACACACACACACACACACACAGAGAGACGCATACAGACAGATTATTAATCAGTTTTCCAGAACGTTAATGTTTTCGCGACATAAGTCGCGACGTAAGTCGGGAAAACCTGCATAAACTTTCCCATAAGGAATGAATGGGACGAGGTCAAAAAAGTCGTAGACACACAGACACAGAGAGACAGAGAGAGAGACACACACACACACACACTCACATGCACACAAACACACACACAAAGTGAATAAGACCAGGTGAAAAGATCGAAAGGAAGAGTTAACCTTCATAAACTTTCCCATGAGGAATGAATGGGACGAGGTCAAAAAAGTCGCAGACACACAAATACACACACACACACAGACACACACACACACAGAGATGGACACACACAGATTATTAATCAGTTTTCCAGAACGTTCATGTTTTCGCGACGTAAGTCACGAAAACCTGCATAAACTTTCCCATAAGGAATGAATGGGACGAGGTCAAAAAGTCGCAGACAGAGAGACACACGAGCACACACACACACACACACACACACACACACACACGCACACACATGCACACAAACACACCCACACAAAGTGAATAAGACCAGGTGAAAAGATGGAAAGGAAGAGTTCAAACATCGACATCTCTGGCATACTTTGACCGAGACACACCATTCAAACTTTAAAATGTAGATTAAAGTCCAAATTATCAACGTGGGATTCAACTTTTTCTTTAGCTTTCGTAGTTTTTGTTCGTCACGGGGCAAAGCGCACAGCCCACTCTCGCGATTCCCCGGCGGGGAATTGTCTAGTATTATTATTCTTCCTCCCGCCTTTTTTTGGCATCTAACTCGCCCCGCACCGTTGAGCGCACACAAACAAATTATATATCAAAACGTGCGGCTCGATCTGACCCGGTATGCTGTTATTCAGTTTTCTGTAATATTAATTTTTCACGACGTAAGTTGGGAAATACATTCACCTACGTTCACCTAGAAACACCATTCAAACTTTAAAATGTAGGCACAAGTCTTGTCTATTTGAGTTGTATTTGAACTTTTTTCCTACGATCTATAGTTTTTGAACTCTGACCCTTTAACGATGGTGAGTGATTTTGGAAAAATTCAGGGTTTTCAATGAGTGTGTATGACGGAATGTTCCGCTGTTACCAGAGTTGTAGCCACAATTGTCTTCTTTCTCCCAATGTGTCTACTTTCTCGGTAGGATTTACGGTTTTTGAATTATAGGCCTCTAACCGACAAGAGTAGCTCTCAACCATCCTATTCACTCCAATGTAAATCGGGGAGAGGATTTTCCAAACTGCACCTTTTTTAAACTCGCTCGTATTACCACATTTCTGAAACGAGGACCACAAATCTGGATGAGTGTCTTCTTTAAGGCCTTTCTGGCTTGATTGTGAAAAAAATTTGCCGATATCATGTACGGTTTTGAAGAACTAGCACTATTTTGACGTCCAAGATGTGAGGCTGAAAGGGCTCAGAAATCAGCTGTTCCAGTCCGTTACCAGGGCTGGTCGGCAACGATCACCGTGGCAACCGTGATCAGCTGGGCCAACAGAGAGAGAGAGACTCTCTCCCTGTCTGTCTCTCTCTCTGTCTCTCTCTGTCTCTATCTGTCTGCTTGTCTGTCTGTCTCTTTCTCTCTCTCTGTCTGCCTGTCTCTCTATCTGTCTGCCTGTCTGTCTCTATCTCTGTCTCTCTCTGTCTCTGTCTCTGTCTGTCTCTCTGTCTGCCTGTCTGTCTCTCTCATTCTATCACACACAGACAGACACACAGAGACAGACACACACAGAGACACACACAGACAGACACACACACAGAGTCAGACACAGAATATTCATGTTTACGTAGCGAAAACCTGCATAAACTTTCCCATAATAAATATGAATATAATAGAATTCTGCTATAGCGCCGGTAACATCAGGTTTTAAAGATTTTTCGTGTGAGAAAGTAGCGTTTAGTTCCCCGTTGTGCCGCCAGTTTATTCAAATAACGCTTGTTTGCACATTTGCTCCGACGTGGTGGGAGAAGTCCAGACCAGCCACACCTGTAGCGGAGCGGCGGAGCAGCCCAGCCCGGGTCTGCTGAGGTGATCTGCGGTCAAAACTTCACTGTCATACCGGTAGAAGAACACGAGCCGATTAATTTACCTGCAGCTTTTTGGAGATTAAACACGGGCTGGATAGCTTCATTTCGGAAGATAAATGTAGGTCTCATAGATGAAAATAAACATCTGTGGCAGCTACGTTAACGTAGCTGCCACAGATGTTTGTACATTTTACACTTTTCATTCAAATAAGCTAACTAGCTTATTTGAATGAAAAGTGTAAAATGTAAGTAGCATCCGACAGTGTGCAGAGAAACATACAACAAGCGCGCACATCAATGTCAAAAGCACACACACGCTGACATATAGGGAGAAATTTTTCATCTAGCTGTAAACTAATGTAACAGCCCTAATTGTAACATTATTATTAGAAACTCACCTAAATCCGTTTTGTACAGCCAAGCCTTGTACTTGGGGTCGGCAGCCCAATCTGGGTCCCATCCAGATGTGCGGTGTTTTTCAGTCTTCTCTCCACCTGCTGTCCCATCCGCCCTCTCCACACCTTGCTCCACCTTCTCACCATCGTTCTCTGACTCTGAGGTTGATGTAGCAGGTGTTTTTTTAAAGAAAGATGTAATTGATCCCTGTTTGGGATCATCGGCCTTCCTCTTTGACATGTTGACTGAAATTTGTCATGCAATGGGATGCTCTTTGGCGCGGTTGTCACTTTTCGCGCTTTTTGATTTAGCATCATATCTCTCGTGCGCAAAGGGGGGGGGGGGGGGGGTTGGCGCCTAGATTTTCACGTTTTTAAAGGGGGGCAGGGGCCTGCGTTGGCGGGGCGTGCTGCCCCGCCAACAGAAAGGTAGGGGAGACACTGCTGTTACAAAGTTCACTGTCAAACGAATACAAGAAAGAAATATGGATGAATGAATATGTGCAAACTAAAAATGAAATATGATGACATTATAGGGAAAAAAATTGAATATAAACTAAAGAGCAAAATTAAATGATTATGAAAGTGGGGAAAAGGCAGGAAAGCTGTTAGCCTCAAGACTGAAAAAACAAATGACAAAAAATACAATTTCTAGTATCAGATTACTAAATGATTCGATATCCTCTGATCCAGATCAAATAAACAAAACTTTTACTGAATTTTACAAAAACCTTTATGAGTCTGAAGGTGATGATAACACTGAGTCACTAGAAAAGTTTTCTAATAATGTAAAGCTTCCCTCCTTAACAGAAGAGGAAAAACACACATTAGAACAACCCATAACTCTATCTGAAATAAATCAGGTCATAAATTCTTTGGCTAAAAATAAATCTCCAGGGCCTGATGGTTATAATGCAGAGTTCTATCAGGAGTTCAGTGGGGATCTGTCACCCCTCCTTTTGCAGATGTATCAAGCATCACATGAAAAGGTAAGCTTCTCACCGTTATTTAATCATTCACATATTACATTAATCCATAAAAAAGGTAAAGATCCTCTCTTGTGCAAGAACTATCGTCCAATATCTTTAGCCAACCTGGATAATAAAATCCTGGCTAAAGTTCTTGCAGCAAGATTATTTAAGGTAATTGGAAAGTTGATACATAGTGACCAAACTGGTTTCATGAAGAAACGATACTCATCTGATAATAGAAGGAAATTATTTAATATCATACAACATTCAAAAAAGCTTCCTCTGTCAGCTGCACTGTGCTATTGACGCTGAAAAAGCGTTTGACCGCATTGAATGGTCGTTCTTGTTTAGTGCTCTACAGAAATATGTGTTTGGCGCCAACTTTATACAGTGGATCAAAATGCTCTACCACAATCCTACGGCTTCAGTGAGAACGAATGACTTCTTTTCAAAACCATTCACTTTACATCGAGGTGCAAAACAAGGGTACCCAGTTTCAGGTCTCCTATTTAATTTGGTTATTGAGCCGTTAGCTGAGAAAATCAGATCTGAAAATAATATCAAAGGCATATATATTGGAAGTCAAACATATAAAATATCACTGTACTGTGATGACATAATTTTGTAGTTAACAGATGTAGAATCCTCTCTTCTTCATCTCACACAGGTCATTACCCAGTACGGCTCTCTGTCACGATATAAAGTAAATTGGGAGAAATGTGAATTGATGCCCTTAACTAAAACTTGTACTATCACATGTGTACGGAATACCAAAATAAAATGGGAACAAATTAACATATCTGGGACTAAAAATTACATCAAGTATCTACCAAACAAGAGATATTAATCTCACTCTAGCCTGTAACAAAATAAGAACAAATATTGATCGCTGGTCAAGCCTTCCCATATCTCTGTGGGGTCGAGTAAATATTGTAAAAATGAATATCCTCCCTACTGTCAACTACATCTTGAGAATGCTGCCCACTATCATCCAAAAAGCTTGGTTTGATGACTAACATAAAGCAATCTCAGCATTTATTTGGCATGGTAAAAAGGCGCAGTGCTCATCTAATCCATACAAAAAAGGTGGTCTGCAGCTCCCTAATTTTTTTAATTGTTATTTATCATTTAGTTGTCAGCAAGTAAATATGTTTTTGGATCCTGGTGTGATTAAAGACTGGAAAACCATTGAGGAGAATATGTTACAAAGCTTGAATATTGACTCAGGATGTCTATATTATATGAAAACACTTCCTAAGGTACTGATTGGAACTCCCATTGAAGTGTCAGCATTTTAAAGTCATGTGCAAAGGTCTTAAGAAATGACACAGATACTTCAATAAATCAGCCAATATGGCAGAACCCAGATATAACAGTGAACAAAAATCACTGATTATAATATTCCAAAGTGTGAGTACTTGAACTTTATTACCTTACGACACTCTATTGAAAAATGTGTGTCGATAGAAAAGCTGAGAATTTGCGCACATTTGAAAATATTCTCCACAGTCATAACCTGCCAAATAAAAATGCAGTTAAATTATGGTATTCAGCTCTGAATGATAGCATTGGTGATCAGTTTGATGTTTGTGCAAAAAAATGGGCCAGAGATCTGCATAAACGAGAGGAAGAACTGTCCTGGAACGGTATATGGAAAAATGCAAGGCAACCTTTTCGATGTATAAAAAATAAACTAAGACAATTCAAAATACTAGACAGATTATACTACACACCGTCAAAACTATTTACAATGGGCTTACAAGAAGACAGTAAATGTCTAAAATGTGGGAATTCTGATGAAACTTTGTTTCATTTACTCTGGGATTGCCATAAAATAAGAGAAATTTGGTAAGGTATAACAAAACACGCTATGGACCACATTAACGTAACTATTCCACTAACACCAGAGTCATGTAGGAGATCTACATAATTTTAATAAAGTTCCACCAAAGGACAAGAAAGTGTTCCTCTCTTTATGCATGATCACAAAAAAGGTGATCATCAATAACTGGATCTGTGCCAAAACTCCATCGGAGAGGGAATGGGTCACCGAGGCAATGGAGGCAGTGAATTTAGAGAAAGTAGCCTTTAGTCTGGAAAATAACGATGTGGGTTATGTGGAAATTTGGGCTCCAATGGAAAATTATTCGATGTCGTTGTGATGTACATGTTTTTGTCCTCTCGACATTTCTTTTGAGTTTGTTTATGAAATTTGTAGTTATAGTGCCTGAGACCATTTAAGGGGTGGGGGGGTGGGGGTTTTTGGAAGGGACTGGAAGCGTGCTATTTGTTTGTCTGCTTGTGTTTTGCTGTCTGTTTTTTCTTTTTTTCTTTTTCTTTCTTTAAAAAAACCAAAAACTTACTAACTTGAAAAATCAAGTGGTATGAAACACTGACTAAATTGTTTCACAAGTTCAGGACATGCTGGACATCATCAGAACAACGATAAAGAACGCCGTGGATACCAGATGGCTCAGCCACGACGAGGCATGAAAGGCTCTCCATAAGAGCCTGCCCGCAGTGCTGCTTAGCCTGGACCACGAGACCAAGGACAACGTGACAGCATTTGGACTCCTGGTGTGGCTGAAGGACTACCGGACTCTGGCCACCCTCTATCTCCTTTGTGACCTGCTGCCACATTTGTCAGCACTTTCGCGGTGTTTCCAGCGTGCAAAGATTAATTTACTGCAGATACACAGCAATGTGCAGACAATTGTGGCACTGGTGAGGACGATGAGGGAAGGCATCGGTAGTAGGCTCTCAAAGCTGGAGCAGGATCTGTCAGCAGGTGGCCGTCTGGAGGAGTTCTCCATCTCCGTGTCACCTGATCTGAAGCTCAAATGGCAGAAGGAGGTGAGGGAACCCTTCATCGACCGCCTGCTGCAGAACCTGCAGGACCGTTTTGACTCCACCCAGCTGCTGTCCAGCTTTGCTATCCTGAACCCATCCCTGATGCCACAGCCCATGCCCGAGGACTATGGCTCTGCTGAGGTTGAGTGCATTGTGGCACATTATGGTGGCGATGTCGGGGGGATTGTTGAACCTGACGCTGTCTAGGATGAGTGGTACAGTCTGTTTGAGTACATCAGGCAGAATAACGGCTTGTCTAAGGAGCAGATGGTGAAACTCCTCTTGACAGAAGACACCATGGCAGAGCTGTATCCCAGCATGAGGCTGCTGGCATCGGTGCTGATGGTCATCCCAGTCAGCACTGCTGACAGCGAGAGGTCCTTCAGCACACTGAAGAGGGTCAAGACCAGACTGCGTAGCAGGATGACCAATAAGACTCTGAATGCACTACTGACCATCAGCATAGATGAGCGGTTTGGGAGAGCACCGCTACACTAAAAATTTCTGGGGAGAACTCTGTATAATGTCTTTAAAACCAAAAATGGCGAAAAAAACATTCAGCAGAAAATAGTCCCACCAGTAGTGTAGCTGTTGTAATGTTCAAAGACTTCTCGAAAGTGAATCCAGCAAGTCATTGCTTGCTTCACCTGTGTCTCTCAAACAGATGCCTATGTGCACATGTGTAAACACCAACACACATGCAGCACAGTCTGGTTCTGGTTCTTACTGTGACAGCATTATTCAAAAATCACTCATGCAGCAAATATACAATTATATACCCAAACACTTTTTAGGGCCCGAGCAGGTCACAGACCTGCAAGGTCCCCATTGCTTTTGTAGTGATGACTTTTTTGTCCCAAATTATCGCATTTTTCACTACCTGAACATACCCCAAAACTCACTAAACTTGGAATATAAGTCACACCTTCTGAATTTTTGTGTAACCTAATGTGGTTGTGAATTTCCACCACTAGGTGGCGCTATCATCAAGGAAAGTGATATAAAGGCAACGCCCATTTCCGCCAACCGTTTTTTTTCTTCCCGCAAATTCACAAAATGTCGCAAACCTACTTTTTCGAACTCCTCCCAGGTAAATTCACCGATTGGCAAGAAACTTCGCACACAGTATCTGTGGACCCTCCTGACAAAAAGTTATCCAAATAATTTTGATATTTCAAAGAATACTCAAGTTATTAAATGGGGTGGAACGGTTCACAAAATCCACGGTTCAGTTCATATCACGGTTTTGTGGTCACGGTTTTCGGTTTGGTTCGGTATGCTGATCGTTAGGAAAATCAATTATGTGTTGTATAGTCAGGTTAAAACTGAACAAATGAGGCAGTCTGACATTTGATACATCATTGTGACAGTCTTAAATTAAAAGTAGGTAGATTCTGGCACTGCAAGAGAGGAGACATTGCTAGTTCCAACATGCTTTTCATTAATTTGGCAAAGAAAGTTATCTTTAACAAATGCTTAGAACAAATAGTTATTCACTGTCACTAGTGTAATGTAATGGGCAGGTCACAATCAGGAAACTTTCAGTAGCCCTGGAGGTCTATCCATCACTAGTAAGCGCTACATAGGCTATGTCAGACAACTCTAACAATTCCTGGTCGGGTCTCTTCATAAAGTGCGGGAATTACCGTGTTGCTGAAGTGTTTGCGGGAGGGGATTTTATTTTATATCGTGGCTCGAGTGTTTTAATCATACAACAAAATCCCGCACCCTCCACCACGGCAAAAGGCTGCATATCTTTGGCTTTGAAACACCACCCCTTTCGTTATGCATGTCGCCCCGCCTGACTCGTCACTGTCTGGCTGTTTAAAAGCTGCGGGGAGTAGAAGTTGTCCTGTCGACTCTCTCTCTTTCCTCCTAGCTCTGCCATTTGTATCACTGGGATGATGTCTTCGCAGATGAGCTGACATGTTAGTCGTGTTGCTGTGAGCATAAACAACACGTGTTGCACAATGCTTGCACACTGTCTCACTTTTTTCAACAACTTTCATACCGCCGTCATCATAGGTCACTCTAAATGCAAAGTGGTTCCATACAGCAGACCTATACAGTGCATCTTCTATCTCCGACTCTTTTCCACTCGCCATGCCCACAAACGTCTCCACAGCTGACCCAAAGATACTCTATTACTATCTGCTACACCGCTTCGCTTCTTCTTCTTGTTTACTGGCGGTTGGCATCCAGCTCAGTACCGTCACCTGCTGCTCTGGAGTGTACACACTTCTCCTCTTTAGCAAATGAGAAGAAGAAGTTGCGCGTGCCTATGAACCGAACGGTACACACGCGCCCCGAACCTTGACAAGTGTACCGAACGGGACGGATTTTTTTGATGAACCATTCAACCCCTATTATTAAATGACAACTTCCTGCTGATTTGGCTCAAAACAGGAAGTGTTGCATATCTCCACATTGGAGTGTCCAAATGACATGAAACTTAGGTTTCTACTTCCCCATGAGTCCCTAAGGCTTTGTGCAAAATTGTGGCCCATTACCACTAGGTGACGCTCTTTAAATTGAAGTATTTTATATCTCCACATCAGTTGGTCGGATTAACGCGAAACTTGGTGCAATTATTGCCAATGCCCTCCTGACGATAGCTGATGAAAGGCATTACCAAAGGACTCTATAGCACCCCCTGGAATATCAAAAATCCAAGCTCCGCCTCCTACATGCTCATACATGTACGACATTCGGTATGCATTTGTATCATGACCAGACGCACAAAAAACATCAGGGTACAAAGCTGTCACTCCAACAGGAAGTCGGCCATTTTGATTCAAATATCCAATTTCACATATATATTTATGTGTGTGTGTGTGCGGGTGTGTATATATATATGTGTGTATATATATATATATATGTATATATGTATGTATATATGTGTGTGTGTGTGTGTGTGTGTATATATATATATATATATATATATATATATATATATATATATATATATATATATATATATAGGGAGGGTTGAGGGTCTTGAGGTGAATGAAACTCAGGATGATGGAGGAGAGGGTGGAGAGGCTTATTATCTGAGAAAAGTCTATGACCGGGTGTGTTTATGGTGTCATGAATGCAGATTCTCCTTCAAGGCAGCTTTAAAGGTGAAATGTGTTATTTGATGCTAAGCTAAGAGCATACAGTAACACACCATCCCTGACACATGGTACTATTTGATCAGGCCTGTTCCAACTTTGGTGACTAATTTCTTACCTTTTCTTTACAATAGAAATGTTTTGTGTCAAATTCAGGTAAGTGTTTTTGAAGCTGCACCAATCCGTTCATAACTCCTCAGTCGACTGAGATTAAATCGATTCTCTGCAAATATTTTTCTTCAAGTCTTTTTCACACTTAAATTTCAGTTGCTGTTTCCAGGTTGGACAAAAGAAGCATTCTGAATACATCACTTTCGGCTTTAGGTAATTGTGATGAGATTTTTCAGTGTCTTGACAGTATAATCAGTTAATCTATTAAAGATGAAAATAATCAGTGGACGAATTGATGAGGAAAATAATTGCTAGTTGCAGTCTCAGTTTTTTTCAAATGAGAGGGATCAGTAGCATGAGCAACAGATGAAGGGGAGATGCATGACAATTTTTTTCCATAATACTATACTCATAAAGAATCAGAACAAAGAATTGTTTAATTGATACATTTGTTACTGAAATAATCAACAATAACTAAGTTGTCTTTAAATTAAGCTTTAGAAATGCTACTACTGATCATTTTATCATTCATTGATCTGTACATTATTCAACTGCTCTGTCCACTTTTTTAATAGTCCCCATGATACCTTGCCCAAATTATTGAAGGACTTTGCGCGGATCCCGTACCTTAATGGCAACAGGAAGCTAATTCTTGTTCTTAGAGCTGTTTGTCTTTTATTGATGAAACTTTATTGTGCTGAAACGGCAACAACATTTTTATTGCTTAGCCCACATACAGTGGTGTTTGACAGTTTGTGAACCCTTTATAATTTTCTATATTTCTGCATAAATTACCTAAAAAGACATCAGATTTTCTCGCAAGTACTAAAAGTAGCCAATTAACCAAATAAGACAAAAATATTATTAATAAATATTTATTGATTTATTGTGGAAAATGATTACTTATCCAGGAGTGGCAAAAGTATGTGAACCTTTTCTTTTCAGTAGCTGGTGTGACCCCCTTGTGCAGTAATAACTGCAACTAAACATTTCCGGTAACCAGTTGTGCACATCGTTTTCTTCCTCAGATGAACTGCTCGCTTCAGGTCCTTCCACAATTTGGATTTGGATCAATTTGGATCTCGATTGGATTAAGGTCAGGACTTTGACATGGCCATTCCAAAACATTAGCTTTATTCTTCTTTAACTATTCTTTGGTAAAACTACTTGTGTGCTTAGGGTCTTGTCTTGCTGCATGACCCACATTCTTTTAAGATTGAGCGCGGACAGACGTCCTGACATTTTCATTTAGAATTTGCTGGTATAAGTCAGAATTCATTGTTCCATCAAAGATGGCAAGCCGTCCTGGCCCAGATGCAGCAAAACAGGCCCAAACCATGATACTACCACCACCATGCTTCACAGATGGAAAAGGTTCTTAGATGGAATGCAGTGTTTTCCTTTCTCCCAACATAGCGCTTCTCATTAAACCAAAAAGTTCTATTTTGGTCTCATCCCTCCCAAAAACATTTTTCCAATAGCCTTCTGGCTTGTCCACGTGTTATTTAGCAAACTGCTGACAGGCAGCGATTTTCTTTTTTAGCATTGGATTTCTCCTTGCAACCCTGACACACACACCATTGTCGTTCATTGTTCTCCTGCCAGTGGACTCATGAACATTAAGTTACCCTGGGGTCCTTTGTGACCTCACTGATGATTATACGTCTTGATCTTGGAGTGATCTTTCTTGGCCTACCACTCCTGGGGAGAGTAACAATGGTCTTGAATTTCTTCCATCTGTACACAATCTGTCTGACTGTGGATGTGGAGTCCAAAGTCTTCAGAGGTTGTTTTGTAACCTTCTCCAGCCTGATGAGCATCAACAGCTCTTTGTCTGAGGTCCCCAGAAATCTCCTTCATTCGTGCCATGATACATTTTCACAAACATGTTTTGTGAAGATCAGACTTTGATAGATCTCCATTCTTTAAATAGAACAGGGTCGCCCACTTATTGTCTGATTGTCATCCCATTGATTGAAAACACCTGACTCTAATTTCACCTTCAAATTCACATACTTTTGTCATTCACAGATATGTAATATGGGATAATTTTCCTCAATACACAAATGGCCAAGTATACTTTTTTGTCATTTTGATTAATTGGGTTCTCTTTATCTACCTTTAGGACTTGTGTGAAAACCTGATGATGTTTTAGGTCATGTTTATGCAGAAATACAGAAAATTTTAAAGGGTTTATAAACTTTCAAGCATCACTGTAAGCTTTAAGTCTTTTAAAGCCATTGAAATGTGGCTGGTGTGTCAGTTGCTTCTGCTAGTTCTGCACAGCACTGGAAGTATCACCCGTAATCGTTTCCCCAGTAACCTCCGGAGTGACCTATCAAGGAAACTAATGGATAAAATTGTAGAAAATATTTAAAAATGCATGTCAGTTTCCCAGAGCAGAAGTTAAAGTCTTCAACTGTTTTTATGTCTGATCGACAGCCAAAATATATTTAGGGGGCCAAGCCCGAGGGGCCGAGGAAACACGTCTGCTTGCACACGCGTTTCCAAGGACCAGCGGAAAAAAATGGAAAACCTACTTTTTCGAACTCCACCTTCGGATTTTGTCTGATCTGCGTGAAACTTGGCACGTACACTCTTCAGCTGGACCTGATATAAAGTTATCAAAAGAATTTTGATCAGTCAAAAAATGCGCAAATTATTGACGAACAAATTTCTGGAGCTAGCTATAAAAATGTCAATTGTTTGATATCTCGGTCAAACAAAAGGCTATTCACATCAAATTTGAGATCCTTGGTTGCCATGAGACTGGGAAGGAATGAGCCGAATTTGGCCAATTTTGGCCACTAGGGGGCGCTTAAAATATGCGAAGTTTATATCTCTTGAACGGCTGCACCGATTTTTACGAAATCTGGTCGGTATGATGTAGGGCCAATCCTGAGGCCATATCTTGAAGGTGGTCATGACTGGTCAATGTGGGCGTGGCTTATTACAAGATAAACAACAAACATTAATTTCAGCCAAACTATTATACTGAGAGCTTTGAAATGTATATGGTACATATAGAATAGGACACACTTCTTCCATACCAAAAATTGCACATGTACTCCACTAGGTGTAATGGATGCAATCCATAATTAGAGCTGGGTTTTCTGACGTAGGACACACACATTGCACATTTCGTTCGCTAACTCGCCAAATATGCTAAACCTACTTTTTCGAACTCCTCCTACAATTTAAGTGCCATCTGCCTGAAACTTTGCACATAGAATCTCCACATGTCTGATGAAAAGTTATCAAAAGAATTTTGGCACTCCAAAAAATCTGCTAGTTATAACCAAACAATCTTTTTTGCTAGCTCAAGAACACATATTGTTTAATATTTCAGTCAAACTGAAGGCTTTCAACATCAAACTTAATCAATTGTTCCTAAAGTCATCCAGAGGCTCGGTGCCAAATTTGGTGCAAATTGGCCAATAGGTTGCACTATAACGGATGTAAATGCGTTTTTGCCTTTAAATTCCATATTTTAAAGAACAAAGTGGGCGTGATTTAGTACAACAAATCCAAATCAGCACACATTCAGCCTTTTGCACCATTACAGCGAATACCACGGCTCAGACGTTGGCCTGTGTCCTCACTTTTGCCCCGACCCCGTCATCCTTTGGGGCCAACTTCCGTGGGCTCTGCGGTGCGCGGGGGGCTTGGCCCCCGTTCATAACTGCTTGTAGTTCTAGTTTTCATTACCTTTCTGATGATAGAGAAGAAAGCAGTAAGTCATCATGTTCTGATAAGAGCTCAGTACCAATAGATGTCTGGCCTAATCTAATTCAGTTTCAATACAACATGTGCAGTTTAGGAAGTGGGAGTGTCTGTGATGTTGGTGCTTGAAACTAATCCTGCTCAGTGGCAAAAACTGACTACCTTTTGAAGTTTTGGCATGTTGGCACTTAATGTAAAGTCAAAATGAACCTTTGTTGGTCTGTTACATTGTGTGTGTGTGTGTGTGTGTGTGTGTGTGTGTGTGTGTGTGTGTGTGTGTGTGTGTGTGTTGATTTTTGCAGGGCGACGACAAACAACAAGGTGAAGGAGACAGTGGCTCTGGAGCTCAGCTTTGTCAACTCCAACCTGCAGCTGCTCAAAGAGGAGCTGGAGGAACTCAACAGCAACATGGAGGTCTATCAAACAGACAGGTAAATGGCTGACAGATGCATGTACACACACACACACTTGTTTTTCTAAACTTATGAGAACCCTCACTGACATATTTTCCTGGCTCCTAACAACAACCCTGGCTGAACCCTAATTCTAGCCTAAACTAAGTCTTAACCCACAAAAAGCCCTTTAACGAATTAAGGACTGTATAAAATGTGCTCACATTGAGGAGAATTTGTATCTTGTATTGTCTTTCCACTTACCAACAATTACCAACTCTTTTGGTCAAAATAAACCCTTAATTTACCTCATTAGATGTCCAATTTTCTGTAAGTTTCCAAATCTAACAGTGAATTGTATGGCTTTACCAAATAGACGCTTTGAAGGTTCAAAGCTTCATTCATATCATCAGCAGTGAAATTTCAAAACCTTCTGCACAGCGTTTTCTTTTCATTTCTGCATCTCGGTCGGTTGATGAGTCTCATTTATTAGCTTGTCAAATGCCGACCTATCATATTCTGAAAATGCCATCACTTGGCATTCAGTGTTTCATTTAGTCAGATGATAAAAAAATGTAAGGGTCATAACATCAAAATATGATTGCAGACACTTTCTTTCAAGTTTGGTTGTAGTGAGTTTTACGATGATAAAATTACTGTTTCTGTAAATGGAGTCTGGTGAATTTGGCAAGAGCAACGTATAGTAGCAGCTGTTTGTGGTTAAACAAAAAGATTTTTACTTTGTTTTTACAAATTAGTCTCTCTGTAGGGATACTTTTTGTGAAATTGTCAGACACTTAGAATAACAATCTGAGCCCGTCAGTGGGAAATACAGGCACTTTTCGGGGATTTACTTTGACCGTTGATTTTACCCACAAAGATCACGTTGCAGCCTGTGTCACAGCTGAGGTGGTCTACTGGAATGATCCAAACAATTTGTACCCATCAGTCTCTTGCTCACCAAAATATATTAACATAGGGCCAGGTTAAGTGATAACTAAAACCCCCTTTAATAAAAATGTCAAGGTTTAAAACATATTAGGTTCCCACAAAGAGAGAATTACACAAGCACATGCACACGCGAAGTGCACTTTGTGAATACAACAATGTAATGGATGTTTTGTTGTCACCAACTATAATTGTCTGTAGGCTAAGGAGAGTGTTCTGGAATTCATGACACAGATAATAAATGGGCGTGCGTGTCTGTGTTTGTGTGCAGTCTTTCCCAGCCAGGAGTTGTTTTTTTTCCTGTGCAGCTCGGAGTCACAGGAGAGATGAATCCCCTGATTAGAGTGTAATTAACCGTCAGAATCCCAAGCAGTTTTTGGCCGTTTTTTGCTTCTGTCACATTTTTACTCACTGTGGTCTCATTTTTCACTGCAAAGTGAAGTGCGGCACCTCTATAGATTCAGGACAACCATGGCTATAGGCTGATGTAACCCAATTATGTCTTAATGCAATGTACCAACATTTAAAAGCTATAAATCATTAGAAAAAAGAAAAACGGAAATTGAATTTCTGTGATTTTATCTTTCTTAAAAATTGAAAAAATAAGGAATTAGTGTATACACCACATTTTCAGGTACCCCCAGGCCTAAGGAACATAGGAAAATATATATATATATAAAATATTTTATAAATATGTACTTTCAAAACAATGAAGAATTGTGAACAATATGTACAACATATTTCAAGGTGCACACAAGTCATCAGATAAAAAAAAACAATTGGTGAAAGGCGGTTTGTCCGGGAAATAAGTTGTTAAATTTGACCTGAAACAAGTTTTGTAAGGCACTGAGAGCAGGCATATAGAGCCTGCTCGTTAGTGCTGAGCGGCTCCGAGCAGAAATGTTACGCCTGCAAGACAATGCCATGGGACGCAAAATTCAAAGAATTCTTGAAGCGCTTATACTCGGCATATGTCCGTCATTCAGGGCTTAGTAGAATTATTTGGTTTTTTTTACAGAATTTAGATAGAGTAAACGGTTTATTTTCTGCAAATTTTCAAAGAAGAGATGGCAATCAAAATGAGTTTAATGAAATTTCATGAAATTCTCCAGTCTTCTCCAGCCTGTTTAGACATGTTGCACTTGTCGAGGGTACCTGATACATACAGGTACCCTCGGAAACTTGAGAATCTGACGATTACACCAGTTTTTTCGGTTTTTGAATAGGACAAATGGTTTGTAAATGCCAGTCATTTAAACATAAGTGGTATTTCGAGCCTGCCGGCGGGATTTGGGATTCTGAGGGTTAATGACCCTGTGGTGCGTGTGCTTGTTAATGTTCATTGTGAATGGGGGGGGGATTTAGCTTTGCTTATAAGCAGAATGAAGCTGTGAGCAGCAGTGAGCCTGCTGGCTTTGGGTGAAGACAAGCAGATGGTTGTGCTGACCTGACTGTTATTGTGTATTTACTACTCTGTATTTTTTTATTTCTTTTTATTTCTTTTTACACAGTGAGGCCATCAATGTCCCCATGATCCCACTGGGATTAAAAGAAACCAAAGAGGTGGACTTCACAGTTTCTATCCAGGTGAAGATGTCATCCATCTACTTATATTTCATCCCCTTGATTTCTCTCATTTAGAGAATTTGGGGGATGGGAGGAAAAATGTGACTCTTGTATTTAACATATTGGAACAAAGTAGTGGAGGAACATCAATGTCCTTATTTCACAAGCAGTGTTTAATCTTATTTGTTGTGATATATACCAAATTAAGGTCACATCCCAAAAACTCTTAATGCATCTCTTTAGCCCCTTTAACACTGCCCTTACAGATCATATTGCCTGTAAAAGTTACAGATATAACTTTGACACTTTCCATGATGCATGGTGGATCAGCATCTCAATCACAATACATTATAACAGCATCCATATGATTATAAATTGTCGGCGGCTACATGTTCAGATTAACAGGTGGAAACTGAAGGAAACACGCTCAAAAACACACAGACGTCAATGTCATGATGTGAACCGTCACACCTCTTTATGTTCAGCAGTGTCGGCGTACTGTATGAAATGACACACTGGTTTGGCTTTATGCCAACGCTGCTTGGTTCAGTGTGAACAAACAGAGGTGGGGAAATGGCGAGCCTTCGAGTCTCTGTGTGAAAAGGGCTTTTCTTTTTGTGAAAAGTTGCATTTCATCACAAATTGGCCTTTAAACATTAAAGCTAGATTTTTCCAACTTAAAAAAATGCCGCTACTAAAAGCGCAGTCAGGTCTTCTGCAGTTTGTTGAGATTATAAAGAATACTTGAGCTTGACCAGATTTGTCTTCATGTAACCGTCGGTCTGTCTCCCCTCACAGGACTTCATCTGTGAGCACTACGGAGAGGACAGTTCGCTCTATGACAAGGAGATCAAGGAGCTTATGGAGCTCAGACAGGTTAATAAATACTGTCATAGAACTAAAATGAGCGTTGATTTAGTAATGTATGAAGGCTGGTTTTCCTTGAAGGGGGTTTCTAATCTTGTTAGGATGAGAGGAAAATTATCTGTCTGTAATATAACATTATGTTTGTTGGTGTTTGGGCCAGGCCATGCGTACACCCAGTCGTAACCAGGCTGGCCTGGAGCTACTGATGGAATACTACAATCAGATGTACTATCTGGATCAACACTTCCCCCTACACAGGAGCCTTGGTGTGCACTTCCACTGGTAGGATACCAGCACTTTCTGATTATCAGATCATGTGTTTCACAGGTGAAACACATGATCTGTTGAAGCTGGAATCAGAAAATGTAGACTTTTTTTTTGTTCAATTACTCAAACTGATTTATAAATCATCAAAACAGTTAAACAGGCAATTAATTTCATAGTAGACAGCTAATCATACAATCTTTGCAGCTCTGGCAGCCTCGTCTATGTTTTTAGTAAAATGTGGGGGACTATATATGTGTAAATTAGTATGAAAGTGATGATGATGCAAACACTCTTGATCAGCCCTAAATCTAAAATGATACACTTTAACCTCAAGATCATAGTTGTATTTTAAAAAAGTTTTCATTTGGATGAAGTAATTTGGTTCCTTCTGGTCTGTCTCTCAGGTATGACTCTCTGACAGGTGTCCCGTCCTGTCAGCATACGTTGGCCTTCGAAAAAGGAAGTGTGTTGTTCAACATCGGTGCTCTGTACACGCAGATCGGAGCACGGCAGGACCGCTCTGCAACAGCTGGAATAGATAAAGCTATAGATGCCTTTCAGAGAGCTGCAGGTACTGAAACCGAACATACTCCCCTGGATGTTCCATCAGCCTTTTGTCCGGATTTCAAACATGCAACGATGTTTTACACGAAAACATCCAAGTCTATTTCACCTTATTTTGTTTGACTAACTTTTTGTTTTGGAACAAAATTATTCATATTTATGTGTTTATGTTAATGTCCTTGTGTGTGTTTAGGTGCATTTAATTACCTGAAGGAGAATTTCTCGAACGCTCCAAGCCTGGACATGAGTAGTCCATCGCTCTGCATGCTGGTACGGCTCATGGTTGCCCAGGTGCAGGAGTGTGTGTTTGAACGTATCACGCTTACCACGCTGGACATGCACTTCACATCTCAACTGCATCTGGCACAAGAGGCTGCACGTGTGAGTGAACACGTCTCTGGTTGTGTTTTGTTGTCCCTGCTGATATATAGAGATGTTCATGCAGTGTTTATGTGTGTGTCTCCTGTAGGTGTCAGACGTGTACTTGTTGGTACAGCAGACCATGACGCAGCCTCTGATGAAGGACTATGTGCCGTTTTCTTGGGCGTCCATGGTTCAGGTCAAATCTGAACACTTCCGTGCCCTCTCACACTACTACGCTGCTGTTGCACACTGCAACCACATGTGTAAGTCACACCAAACCACTCTGAGCATTTCACTTTGATATAAGCAGGGGGGTGTTCACATTGTTGTATCCAACCATTTCCCAAACCAGAGCAAGATAAACAAATTACATTGTGCCGAGATGGTTCTTATGGTGGGACAGCAAACAACAGGCTCCATAACAAAAGTATACTTCTGCCCCCTCTCATGTAAAATAGCCTAAAGCCTGTGTCACATTAACCAAGCATTCTCCAAACATAGGGAACATTCTTATGTTGGCAGTTGTCTAAGTGGTCGATCACACTGAGACAAGTAGCTAGAAACGCAGTGCACTGCCACCAAAACCATTGTTTTCATATGGCCCGGTGTTCATTCCTCTCTTGTGTGGCATGTCACATTTTTCTACCATTTTTTAGACGTGCATAAAAGTTTTAATGCCTAACTTTTTAGCTACTGTATTTCATTGCCCTTTAGCACACAGTCCATTTGCCAAACTGTTTGGCTCAACATGCTTTTCCAAGGTGGTTTTGAAGCAGCCACACCTGTAGTGGGTGAGGTAATCAGGGCCTGAGAATGGGTTTTTAAGACTTACTGCCCACGTCACATTGGTCAAACAAAACAGTTAGGAACAAAACTACCTCAAAATGGAGAGTTAAGAGGTTATCTACTGTAATTTAGATACTTTTACTATTATGTTTAAAAATGGCAAGTCATCTTCAAACATGCCAGAAATATATATTTTTAAATATCTGGAGCAGGTCATGGTTATTAAGAAGACAATACAAGAGCGCTTTTCATCTTTGTCATAGGCTGGAAGACGAAGACAGATCTGCTAAACCCTAACCCCGTCAAATCTGACTTAACCTCTCCAAACAAAGACAGACATGTTTGTTGGAGAATGTTTGATTGGTGTGCCACAGCTTTAACATGTGGGTTCTTATAAACAAGAAGCATCTTTATCTTGTTTGTTTATTAGGAATTACAATTACTTTTACTAATGAAATGAAAAAACATGAATATTGAGGTTTTCAGAAGCTTCTTCTTTCCATAGATACTCATTTTACCTTTGATAATTCTTACCCAAAACATTTCTTTGTGTTCTGTATCTACACACATGAACTTTGAATGCATTGTTGTGTAGTGTCTGCAGAGGAGGAGGAGGGGGAGGGTGGTGAAGAAGCAGAGAAGGCTTTCCTCCAGTTTTACATCAATGTTCCTGCAGGACCAAAACTCAGCCAAGTTTTACGTGACCCTGAAAAAAAAAGAAAGCTGGGTGAGTTCATGTGCATGAAGAAAATGTTCATATTTAGTCCTGCAGTGGAGGCGTCAGCTAGCTGCTGTGAGTTGCAGTTCTATGGAGTTGAGCTTTGTGCTAACATCGGGGATGTTATTTTAAAAAACACTGTCTCCAGGTAAAGCTCACCTGCGACGTGCAGTCATCAGACATGAGGAGGCCATGCGTGTCCACAGTCTGTGTAAGATCCTGAGGAAGATGGACATCCTGCAGGACGTGTTGTCTCTCATGCACAAACGCTCTTTGGACAAGTACTCAGAGCTGGACAGAGAGGATGACTTTGATGAAACCGCAGAGGCTCCAGAGATAGAGTGTGAGTATCTGTTTCATGTCTTATCAATAATATGCTATGGTTAAATGACAGGAAGTGATTGTGGTGTCTTCTCTTATCAGCTCACACCCATCAAAAACCAGACATCACTCCACCAAACTTCTCTACAGTCCAAGTCACTGATATCTTCCAAAAACTGGTAAGACATGTTCATTCTCCCATTAAAAATCGTAGTCCTGGCACTTGATTTAAAGATGAAACGTCGCTGTGCTGCAGGGGCCTCTGTCCGTGTTCTGTGCTCGGGCTCGCTGGGGCCCCATACGAGCGATCTGCCTGCAGAGGGGAGAGGGTTGCCTGGGGCTCACACTCAGGGGGGACTCCCCTGTCCTGGTGGCTGGAGTGGTGCCTGGAGGCTGTGCAGCGGTAAGAAAATCCAGACTTCATCTGTGTCAGTTATAGTAGTCAGCTCATGTGTTCCGCAACTTGTGAAGTACGGAAGCCCTTTTTTTTCTAATGAATAATTTTCTAGGTCTGATCTAAATTGTTTTCTCTGCTGTGTTTATGATTTGATGAATGGTGTGAAAAAAAAAGTTTTACCAGTTTTTTTCCCATATATGAAAAGACATGAAAACTTCAGGAGAAAAAATATGCATGTGTGAAACAGAGTGGGAAAAAAAATGTTATTTGTGACACCAGTTGGTGAAAAAACTGAGTGGATTCTTTTTTCTTTGAGAATTTTTTAATTTTTTTATAAATCTTTTTATTGGAGGATCAAGGATGTTACATTTTACAGGAAGTGAAACAGTTCTCCAGTTTTATTTTGTCTTCAACACAAAAAAACAACAACAAAAAAAAAAGCCTGGTACAAACCCCCCAAGAAAGAAAAGAGAACATTGCTTAGTAACATATGTCACAAAGGGTTGCCATTTTAAGTAAAATTTCTGGACTGACCCTTTCAACGTGAATTTAACTTTTCTAGTTTAAGAAAAAGTAAAATATCCCTTAAACATGCGGCCACTGCTGGTGGAGTGGCCCAAACCAATAAGATTCTACAACGGGCAAGAAGTGATGTAAAAGCAATAACGTCCAATTGGTCCCGGGTCAAAGTTGAACTCTCCTTTGGGATACCAAATATTGCAATCAACGGACAGGGCTTAATTTGAATTTTTATGACTTCGGAAAAACAGATGACCAATATTGATTTAGACGGGGACACAACCAAAACGTGTGTGTTAAATCAGCTGGAGAGAGGGAGCATCTATTACAACTCCCGTCCGTTCCTGGATAGATATCTGCTAACCTAGCCCTACTGAAATGAGCCCTATGCGCTACCTTAAACTGAATGAGCCCCAAGCACGCATAGGATGAGGATGAGTTAATCCTTTGTAGTGCATCCTCCCAGTGTCTGTCCGACAACTCAACCATCAGCTCGCCTTCCCACCCGTTCTTAATTTTTGAAAGGTCATGGTTTTCCAGAGACATTAGTTGAGAATATACCTGTGATATCAGTCCCTTTTTTGGATAGAGGAGGGTCATTTCTTCTTTGAGAATTTTTAAATAATTATATGTGAACATGAAAAGAAAATTTAGGCAAAACAAAATTCAGGAGAACTTTTTTCACCTGAAAATGTTCTGTTTTTCCCAGGAGAAAAAAAATGTATGAAGCAAGGGGAAGAATGGAGGACTTCAGGCTCTTGTGGTCAAAATAAGTATTACACAAACAAATTATTACAAAAAATTCACAAGAAATGTATTCACTTCCCCATCTCTGGGAAATCAATTTGTTGTAGATTTTCAAGAAGTGTTATCAATAGACCAAAATGCCTCTGCATTGGACTGGATATTCATACAACCATAGTGTTCAAGTGAAACTCTTGCCAAAAAGCAACCAAGGCTTTATTTGTGATTGAATATGAGTCAAACCTTAGTGTAAATGCATAATTATGACGAAAGAGGCACTTTTAAGATTTACCATAGTTTCATTTTTGGGATGGAGTGCAGGGGCACTGGCATGCTAGGCAGGAGAGTAATGGTGGACCGCTCCTCAAGCGTGCCTGTTAGGTCACACTCGGGGATCGACACTTTTTGTCTGCCATGACGGCGGTGCGCCGGAGATCCAGCTCCTACGGTGAGTAGTTCAAAAACCATCTTTTTAGTAAACTCTGTGTACACAAACAATGTTCTCAATGCTCGTGTTCATGTGTAGAGACCCTGGTGATACGAGCCTTTTTAGTTTTTTAAAAATAGTGATTTTGATGCTAGCATAAGAGTGCCCCTGCACTCCATTGAAAATTAGCTTGCCCGAAAACGAAACCACGGTAAATCTTAAAAGTGCCTCTTTTGTCGTAATTACACATTTACGTGAAGGTTTGACTCATATTCAATCAAAAATAAAGCCTGGGTTGCTTTTTGGCGAGAGTTTCACTTTAAGCCAGGTAAAGCTACTGAAAGGAAAGGAAGCTTGTTGGCTTGTTTGTGTTGACTTTACACAGACTCAGTTTGGCCAAAAGACACCAGTTAGTAGGGGTGTCCCGACCCGTTTTTTTTTCTTTTTACCCCGATCTGATCCGAGTCCTTTAATATTTACAGATACAGAGTCCCGATCCGGTACTTAGCCTTAACTAATATTTTCCTGGATAATACAGGTAATACAGTTGCATTAAGAAAAAAGGTACCTGCATTCCTTAATAGTTTTTTTTTTAATTTTGTTGAAACAAAGTATATACTTTCATATGGCTCTTTCTTATTCTGCACATGCTATTCCAACATTGGCCTCCAACTTCCTTGTGTTAGCAGGTGAGTCTGTGACGCTGCACTGTGACAGCGCAGACCCTTGTGTACAGCAGCTGAAGTGTGAGAGACGCAGCCCACGCTTGGTACCTCCATATCATCCACTGCTTTTTTCATATTCCTTACGTTGGTAAAAATGGCGTGGATGCGTTGCTTGTCTATTTCACAGCGTTCAGCATCTCCTCGGTTGCCTGTTTTACATGATCTGCTGTATGAGACCCATGAAACTAGTGCGCATACTGGCACATTGTAACTCGAAAGTGGAAGAAATGTAATGTAATGCCGAGATGGTAGGGCATACCGGGGATTAAAAAACTCCAGGTGGCGAAGAAAACCCTGATCCTCTACCACGGAGATGAGCTGGTTACCCAGAGCCATTAATTTAATTACCTTCTTTGTAATGCTTTTGGCCATGTCGCTGACTCGAGGATATTTCTCTTTCCTCTTGAAAGTATTCGCGAGTGTTTGTTGCTTCGGTGTCTTTGCCGGTGTTGCTTGAGTGAACTCGTTGTATTCTTTGAGTGTTTGTTTTATATTTGCCGTATCAAATGTGTAGTATTAAAGGCAGCTCTTTTGTTACCTCCCACGAAACGGTCGTATTGCAGATGTTACATGTCGCCGTTGGACTGCTTTCACTTTTTAATTTACGTTTTTCCACACTGCAGACATTTTATCGACAGGTTTGCCAGAGTAATTTTACGCACGCATCTGCATTCTGCCAGAAATTGTGCTCTGACGTAAAAAAAGGGTTAGGGTCCACGTTCAAAATTCAACCAATAGTGTCACTGCAGCAAAGTGATGTTGGACAGTCTGACTCTGTACCACCACATAACGGTGATAAAAAATAATGAGAATATATATACCGATCCCTGATCGGGATGTAACGTCCGATTCCGATCGAGTCTAAAACCACGTGATTGGTCCCGATTTCCGATCACGTGATTGGATCGGGACATCCCTACCAGTTGGTCTCTTTTAAACAGAATCACCGGGAGTGCAGTAGTGCACTTGCTGTGCGAAAGTTGAAACAGACCCTTAAATTAGGCCTTGTAGATCTTATGAGGGAATATCTATCAAACAGATTACTTTTTTTTCGCCTCAAATTTAATCCAAAATAGTTTTTGGTTGACTCATAAGATAAAATATGTGAAAATATACGGAATCGAACCCTGTATAAAAAGCAAATGTATCAAACCTGCCCCATATTAGATGAATGGTTTTGAGTGGCTCCTTACAAAACCAGGACTAGGCCTGGGCGATAAACTGAAAATTTACCGATACCGAAATTTACGACGATAACCGACGTCACTTTGGCCATGTCGGTATATTCGGTGTCATAGGCGTAACATCCACTAGGGACAGGGGGACATGTTAGGTCCACTTGATTAATCTACCCCTGCTTATACCGATGTGCTTATTTTACATTAATTTATGAGTCGCGGACAGTTTGTGTAATGATGCTGCATTCAAAGGCTGCAACAGGCCACTGTCCATTGATCAAACATTTGTGTTTTGTTTTTTATTCACTCAAAATAATGACTGTATTTCCTGCTAGAAAACACGCATCTCTCTCCTCCCTCCATTGTTGTTTGCATTTGTGTCTCTGCGTGGTCTGACACGTGAGTGACCTCATGCTGAAAAACGTGACTTCTCACATACGTGACGTCACTCCCCGAGACGCAAGAAGAAAGCAAAAATATATATTTTTACTCAGGAAAATGACAAAACTAGTAAAGCGTTACTGGCATCACTGATTGTGTAGCAACATGGAGCATGAAGATGTAAAGAAAAAAATAAACAGTAAAATTAACTTTGAGCGAGTGTGGAGGAAAGTCGGAGGCGTGGACCCATTTTAAACAAGTCGTGGGCCGTGATAATAACATGTGTCGGCTTTGTCGAGTGCATTAAGTGCGGCACTTGTTGCATTATTCATTAAGATTTCTGTAGTTCAAACAACTCACAATTGTAGTCGAGAACGTCGGTTATAACAGCCCACGTATTAAACAGTTGTCAGGTTTAAATCGTTCTCGGGCTCATAATTACATTTAATGTGTCGGGCCGGGCTCGGACACAACGTGCACGGGTCGGGTCGGGCTTGATTCTAAGCTCTACTCGGGTCCAGCCGCGACTTTACTGATTTACTGAATTACTTACTTATTACTAAATATATTAATACAAAATAATTGCAGTTCTTTCAATATCTTCCATGTCATGGGTCCCAGTGACTCCAGCAGCAGATTGTATTAGTAAACTGGACGAATGAGACACAGCTATGTTTATTGTACTTTAGTGCTTCCTCTATTTTATATGAATATTAATATGCAGAAATCTTGATTTTTTTCCTCAATAGCTTCCATGTCATGTGACCCACTGACTTCTGAAACAGATTCTGTCTATCAAAAATATATAATGATAAAGAAAATAATGGTAAAAAAAGTTCTCTAATGCTCAAGAGGTTAACATATTATTAAGCAGCAATGTCAACTTCTCTACTATTTTGTCTCATGTCTTAGATTCTGATTCTGAAGTCCTCAAAATGTTTATTTATTTACATCCAACCTCTTCCACCACCTGCAGCACAACCACGTGATTCAATTCGAAGAAATAAAAAAAGCGAGAAGCTTCGAATTTGTTTATAAGGGACTGTATATTTCATACTTTTAAACTTGTTCAGTCGTTGTCATTTTAAGTAATCTGTACTTATCAGCTGTTCAGTCGTGTGCTTTCTTAACTTAACTACAATGTAGTTTTACAGTCCTTTAAAGTGGTTTACTTATTGTTCATTTATCGTTATCAAGGTGAGTTGCTCAATATATCGTGATATTGATTTGAGGCCATATCGCCCAGCCCTAACCAGGACAGAGGGAAAACTGTCTAAACATGAGTGGGGCCATAGAAAATTCAACTTGAGCTCCCAGATTCATCAAAGTTCTCAGGCTTTTATAAACTTTAACATGGTTGATGCGATAATGATTGGTTGCGGAATTGAAGGGTCTGTAACATTTTTGTGATTGACACATGATGTTGTGTGTTTGCAGGAGGCGGGACTGAGGGAAGGCGACTACATAGTAGCAATAGACGGACAGGACTGTAAATGGGCCAAACATGGCGAGGTGGTCAACATGCTGAAGAGCTGCAGCGACAGAAGAGTGGAGCTCAGTGTGGTCACACTAGACTCACATGAATCACAGGTATGTGTTCGTGTGTGTGTGTGTTTGTTTGGAATATCCAGGGCTGTTGTTTCAATATGTGTGACCGATACTTTACCTGTGTGTGTTTGCAGGTAGAAAGGAGAGCCATCATGCTGTCCCACTGCAGCGACAAAGAAAACACACAGCAGCGTCTGCTAGGTGGAGGTAAGGGCCAGAGCTCTGCCTCTTTGTTGAACTGGAACAGGAAGAAGAAGAGGGAAGGCAGTGGTGTCACCAAAAGACTAGGAAGCACTTTCAGTTTGTCATTTGGAAGCATCAGAGACGCTGAGGCCATTTATTGAGACAGGACTGCACAGGAACCACTCAGGGAATGACAGCGGTGGAGCACACTGTAAGATTGGGACCACGTTCAGACCAGCTGCAGTGCTGCACCAGGAAACCCCCTGCTGCGGATGGTGCTGCTGCAGAGTGCTTTGATATACGAGCACAAGCATAGCCATGTTAAAATGTGCTACAGCATGGTCCAATGTATCTGCCAACTTTTCTGCACACATACCAGGTAAAACAACCTCTAAGTACGGTACAGGAGGAGCTTAGCAATCACATTCTATATCGGCTAATGCACCTCGATTATTTCTGTCCATATAATGATGCCTGTCATGACACAATGACATAGCAGAAAGGATTTGTAGTTGAAATGTATAAAGACATTACTGAAATCTCCTTGTACTCAACTCTACTCAATACACAAAATGTGTATTGAAATCAATGTAACTTACCTAAATTATTGAGAGGACAAAGCAGAATTAAGGAGCATGCACCACATCTCTTGTGTCTTTTGTAATCCTGAAATGGTCACCTGTTGAACCACTGAAGTGCTCCACAAACCATCTGAAACTTATTGATTAGGATCAGTTTATTCTTGGATACTTCACAGAAGTATGATGTTGGACTTGTCCTCAGACCAGTATTTTGGAGAATATTATTGTTTAGTTTTGTCACCTTTTAGATGATTAAAAGCACTTCAGAGGTTTTTTGTGGGTATTTTTAATACACTGTGAATACAAAAAAGGACATATCTCTTGTCAACAATGTAAATGTGAATTGGCATCACAAGTTGTGTGTGAGAATGTGAACAGTTGTTGAAGTCCAGCCACTTTACTGTGAGTTACAGTCAACCAATATTAGGAACAATGGATGACGATGTTAGTGAGTGCATTTTTTATTTTAATTAACATTGTTTGATTTTTTTGTAAGATTTTGATACAACTAGAATTCTGAGAATTGTAGCACATTATTGTTTGATCCAGCTAAAACTTACCGCTGTCAGTTTTTGTTTTGTTTGTGCCATCTGTGATCCACAGTGACGAGTATGGAGAGACAAATACAATTGATCTTTGTTTTGTATTCCTGTATTGATTAAAAAAAAAATGGCCTCGTGTCTGATGATACATGGGGCAGCATGGGTTACAGAGTATAGAGTAGAGTTTAGATTCTCTGCCCCAGCCTGTTTTTTTTTTTATTATTTTTTTTTAATAACTCAAAATAATGACTGTATTTCCAGCTACAAAACGCGCATCTCTGTCCTCCCTCCATTGTTGTTTGTGTCTCTGCGTGGCGTTCCACGTGAGTTGTCCTCATGCCGAAAACGTCACTTGTCACACACGTGACATCACTCCACGAGATGCAAGAAGAAAGCAAAAATATATTTTTTTTACTAAGGAAAATGACAAAATAACAGTAACAGTGACTTGAATAAGTAACTTTAATCTGATTTGGAAATATTAACGCAGTAGATTACTCGTTAGTACAGCTCATAATTACAGCTTATGTGTCTGGTCGGGACGGGACTCAATGTGCACAGGCTCGGATCGGGTCGGGCTTGATTTTTTAGGCCCGACCTAAGCTCTACTACAGAGTCGTATATTGACGATATAAGAGGTAACTGCTCGAAAATGTTCACACACTTTGGACGTGTTTGGTCTCGCTTTCCTGCTCTCCTCTGTACTTTTGATCTCCTCTATTCGCTTTATCAAGCCCATGGCAGCAGCTCCATTGCGACTCAGGAGGTTGCTGCTATGTGAGCCCTTTAACAGATTCACTTTAAACCTGAACCTTTTCTCTTTCCAAACTGTATTGGCCATAAAGTGGCCCATACAGTCAAGTGTACCTCCTGGGCTCTCTAGTCTTCTTGCTTGTTTTCTAAGTTGTGGCTTGTGCTTTAGCTTATTAACAGTCTTTTCAGATATAACACTTGTATCTGCTCCTGAGTCAATCTTAAAGTTTATTTCAATACCTTGTGTAGGCAGCTTCACAGTCCATGGATCATTTGAATCTCCCACTTCTGTTATTTGTCCTAGGAAATGTGCTTGTCTCCTTTCTCCTTCCTCGTAGGGTGCAGTAACCTCGTTGACCACACGGGAGCAACACGGCACTGCAAAATGTCCCAGTTTCCTGCACTTGCGGCATTCAGCGTTTCATGCCGGACGCACATCTTCTTTAATATGCGCCCGACCACATCTCGAACATTTATGTCCTTGTTTTCCTCTGCCCCATTTATTGTGTCCGTGTCCACTTGTGTGCATCTGCTTGTCCCTGCATGGCGCATGTTTGCGTGCGACTTCATTCACTTGTGCACATACAGCATTAGCGCCTTGCTCACTAACATGCTGTTTCACTTGCTCTGACTGCCTCACAAGCTCTACCGCTTTGTTGAGCGTCAAGTCAGGTGTTAAGTGTAGCCTCTCTGACAGCTCTTTATCCAATATCCCTATGACTAACCTGTCACGGATATGTTCATTCTTAGCATCAGCAAAAGCACAGGTGTCAGCTAGAACATGCAGGCTCCTGATGTATTTCTCCCCAGTCTCCCCTGGCTTCTGGGAGCGCTGATGGTGAATTTTATTCACTGGGGGGGCTTAACAGCATAATTCCAAAGAATCGTGCACTTTGTGATAAAAGTGTGAAATTTGGTACACTTATAGCCAAAGACAATCCAAAAAAAAAATGATATCGGGCCATCGCAAATTTTCAATATGGCGGCCGTGGCAGCCATTTTTCAAAATGGCCACCATTGACTACCATTTCCATGTGAATTTTCTTTTGAGTGTTGATTATAATATGATATTGATCATATAGTTAACTACATTTATTTACCTCTTTGGAGTTTGCACATGAATGATACAAATACATTTCAAGATGGCCGCCATGACTGGTTTGAAAATCATTACTGCTTCAAAGTTGCATGGATTCCAGTGATGTGAATGATAATGGGGTCACACATTTTTATGATTAGGAATTCCGATGGCAACTTTAGTATTTAGCCTATTTGGAAGCTCATAATGCAAGATAGGCCTAACTGACAATAGTAACTGTCCAAACATGGGGTCAATTGTGGAAGACTCTCAGCAATTCCCTTCACAGTAACAGAGAGCTGCACTTACACTGCTTGACACAACCCTTCTTACATTTGCAGGAGATAAGTTCATAGCTGGACTGGCCTGCATCAGACATCAGGCATGTCCAAAATGGTTCATAATGACCCTCAGATGCCTTTGACCAGCCCCATCTACAAGGAGAAGGAAGCTCTGGTGTTGACACCAGCATCTGGCCCCATACATGGCCTCCTTGATAGACTGCCCTCTTAACATGCTCCTTTAGGGCAGCCTTTGTTGGAGGGATTGACTGCACATTGTGCCTCTTTGCAAATAACTTCCTCCTAGCTTGGTCTATGTCTGTGGATGTGCTGTTTGATCATAGAGCCGGATTATAAACCTTTCAATAGTTGCCATTACCTCCTGTAGAATGTCATGTGGGGCAGAAGACAATTCTATTAGGGCATTTGTAAGCTCTGGAAAGACAGCCCACAGAGCCCATGCAGACTTCTTCCCGTGCCCAGCAAAGCTTGATACTGTGTCACAGCCAGTCAAAGCATGAAACACTAGAGGAGCACGTGCCTTCTCAGGCCCAAGTGCAGCTGAGATTTCATGGGCTGCGAGGTATCGTAAAAATCTTTCCAGTACCAAATACCAACCAAAGCTCATCCCCTGCCTTTAGACCTTGAGCTGCTGCCACAGCTAGAACCACAACATCGGTATCAACAGTTTGGATCACATTTTCTAGTGACCATTTTGTACTGCATGGGCCACATGTCATAACATGCGAGTGTCAGCTTCCTCATGTGTGCATGGATAAACTGAGGACAGATCAGCAAGGGGTGGCTTGCTGAGGACAGCAGTCCACCATTTGAAACGTGGTATTAGCATGTTAGCACGTTAACTATTTATGTTGAACAGGGTGTTAATGGGAAAATGATAATAAGGGTTTTTCTAAAATAAGTTTCATGTATGTATTTTCAAGCCTAAATAAAGCAGACATGGTTCTGCGGTATCTTCCTTCTAAGTAGTGTTATATTAACAGCAATCCACCATTTGGAACGTGGTATTAGCATGTTAGCATGTTAACTATTTATATGGAACATGGTGTCAATGGGGGAAAAATAAGGGTTTTTCTTAAATAAGTTTCATTTATCTAGTTGTAAGCCACAAGTCACATCTGATCTTTCCAATGAATTGAAGGACTTGCAGGTTTCATCAACATGTCACTATTTTTGAGACTTAGGTATTTGTGAAGTTTCAGGAAAAGATTGAAATTTAAGTGAAACTGTCGCCAAAATGCAGCCTAGGCTTTTTTTTTTGCGAATGTATATGAGTCAAACCTTTGTGTAAAAGCATAATTACGACGAAAGAGGCACTTTTAAGATTGACCATATTATCGTTTTCAGCTCAAACTCATTTTCAATGGGAGTGCATGGGGCACATTTACGCTAGCATCAAAATCGCTATTTTTAAAGTAGTAAGTAGGCTCGACACAACATGAAACTTTGTAGACATCTGCAAGTAAATGGTGGCCATCTTGAATGTGAGAACAAAGGAAGATTCGGGGCTTATTATACATTGCAGATTTTATTTCTGCATGACACAATGTATAATTATGTATGGAGATTGACCATATGATATGCAATATATGAAGCTTTATTACAATTACAATGTTCATGCTGATCGTGGCAATCATCTTGAATTTGCATCGATTTATATGTATTCTTCATGTATCAACTTCCTTAAACTAGGTATGGTAAATACATTTAACTAACAAGATCACCAACATCATATTTTATACCATGCAAATAAGAAAATTGATCTGAACTAGTGCATTGCCCGTAGGAAATATGTGTTCCTATAGAAAAGTGGGAGGTTAAGAAGCTTTTCTTGGATGGCCAAATGAGGCTGTGTTTGAAGGTGGGATGTCAGGGATATTTAAGTTTGTTGTGAAATTCGATATTCCAGGGTATAATTGGCCGTTTTTGACTATTTTTGATTTTATTATTATTATTATTATTATTATTATTATTATTATTATTATTTCACCTTAAAAACTATTTACTTGGTGTCATTATTTTCAGCACAACCTCACATGTGTGACTGTACAGTTATTTTTTCATTTTGACATACTGTATTAACACAATGGACCCAAAATCACAAAAAAAACCATAAAATCCGAGTAGAAAAAGTATGATTTTTTTATTGTAAAAACCACAAATGTTTAACAAACCATTTTTATTACTTATAATGCAAATATACATTGTTGTTTGCTAAATACGTGCATAAATTTTAAAAATGTACAAAGTTAAATGTAACTGTTTACATTTAAATGCAGGCAATGCTCAGGTCTGCCTGAGCTCCTTCCAGCTGAATGAAGAGCTGCACTGCCTGCTCCACATTCAGCATCTCCTCATTGTTTTGACTCATTAAACAAAGAAACGACTCCGCTACACACAAAACACACTACACCAAACACGACATTACACACTAACTATACACTTCAAACACGCTAAATGTCACAAATCTCTCAACTCTCAATATCGCTGTCTGTACACCGACCGTCGTTGCCTGTCATCCATCCGCTGACGTCCCTCCCACAACTTCCTGTTCCTCAATAACCACACTTGCTGCTTGGACACTTTCGTGACAAAAGCCCATTTTTACCTTTTCTTCTGCACCAGACACAAAGCAAATGTGATGGCAATGTTCGCGAAAAAGCGTGGCGGACATTATTTACCCTAAGTCCAGTTTTGGACGTGCCGGTGCATCTGGTCCGTTGTTGACACAAATGAAATGGCAGTTGTATATCACTCACAGCTACACAAGTAGTTAGCTTTCTATAAGTACTTTGATTAATGTAAAATGAATAAACAATCTACATATTGTGTAATTAAGGCCCGAAAAAATGTTTGCGCGCACATACTGCCATTTACTGACTTTGAGCCCCTGCCCTATAATCATGTGCACGTCCCTGCAGTCTCATTATCATCCAGATCTTCCTCATCCTCCGACAAAAACGTGAAAGTCTAATAAACTTGTTCCGCTTCTTTCCCCAGCGAGTAGAGCAGTGTACAGACCTGTACCTCTCCATCTTCTTTGTTTAGCTTCGTAGCTATCCTGTATCGATGAAACCTCTGGCGCCATTTGGGCCATTGTTCCAGCCGGGAAAAGTCAAAATTCTCTGGAGGTGGGAAATTAGCCATCGTCCGATGACTTCTGACACCATGTAGTGTTATGCAAAAAGATTCTCTGGCACTCGGCGATCGTCTTTAGGTCCACTTTATTGACTCATGGTAAAACATAACAGGGAAGACTGACTGCTGTTTTCGCGGGCTGGTGTTGCCACCTAAAAGGTCCGGCTCCGGACTACCACTATCTGGTTCCCACGCCCTGCGTTACCCGATATAACACCATTACAACACATCCTCAACATGTTCCGCCATCATTAGTGTGAATGCTGAAGGCTTCAGCTTTTTAGCCTTTTCAGCCTTTATTCCCCTTTTTAAGCTCTTTAAGCCCTCTTACTCTACAGCTTTTCAGCCTTTTTAGATATTCATCTTTCTGCCTTTTCAACTCCTTCAAACATTCAACTTCATGTTCAGCAATCAAAATGTTCAACTTTTTCAACTCTTTCAGCCCTCTTGAGCTTTTCTGCCTCGTCAGCTTCTTAAAATAATCATCTTTCTGCCTTCTCAGCTCCTTAAAACATTCAGTTTTATGTTCAGCTATCAAAATGTTCACCATTTTAAGCTCTTTCAGCCATTCCTTAACTTTTTAAAATATTCATCCTTCTGGCTTTTCAGCTTTTTCCATACATTAAGTTATATGAGCAGCTAAAGAAACTGTTCAGCTATCAAAATAAAATCTTGAACTTTTTATGCTCTCCCAGCCCTCTTACTCTCCAGCCTTTTCAAATTTTCATCTTTCTGCCGTTTCAACTCCTTCAAACATTCAGATTTATATTAAGCTAGAGAAACTATTCAGCCATCAAACCGTTCACCTTTTTAAGCTCTTTCAGCCAAGGGAGTAGGTTTGATTTTGAGATGGGAGGGGACCCAAAAGTGCTCCAAGGCAGCACTCCTGAAAGTTGACATTTTTTTTACATTAGCAATCATAATTTCACGTCATGCAGATGTTATAGGTTAAAGCAACTAATGAAAGACAAGGAAGCAACTTCCAAGAGTTTTAAAGCCACAGGGGTGAAGCATTGCTATTCAGATCATCATCACACTAACATTTGTCACAGTGCTGAATCTCATGACTAACATATCCATCATAAATTTTAACCTCACCTGTGAATTTCCAGCCTCTCTTTCAGCCTCTCCTCCTACATCTCCTCCAGCCTCTCCTCCTCTATCTCCTCCAGCCTCACTTCCTTCATCTCCTCCAGCCTCTCTTCCTTCATCTGCTCCAGCCTCTCCTTCTCTACCTCCTCCTGCCTCTCTTCCTCTACCTCCTCTGGCCTCTCCTCCTCCATCTCCTCCAGCCTCTCCTTCTTCATCTTCTCCAGCCTATCTGCTGTCTGTCACCTTACAAAAATATGTTGATGTATGACATATGAACAGATACATTAGGGATACAATGATCATAGAGCTTGATGGTACAGTTATTGCCTGAGCAAAAAGGCTTTCACACATGATCATCTAGAATGTGAGGTTTTATTGTATTTCCACCACAAAGTTTCTTCATTTGTGTTTTAAACCGTTGCTCAAACTTCTACACAAATACATGAGAATAAGAATTAAAAATAACTTTAAAAAAGTGTATCTCTTTGGCATTAAATAGTCTCTTTTATTCAACATCTGTATTGTTGAGCCTCTACCTATACACCCTTGAAGTAACTTACACTTTGACTCCTAAAGAAGTCTCTTGTATCCAGTTTTCTTTTCTTTGACATCCTTCAAATCCTATACAGCACACATGCACGCACATACGTACACGCACGCAAACAGACACAAACACAAATGTAAATGACACCACTGATATTAAAATCCGTCTGGCTGACGTGACCCAGGAAGAACAAATGCCGAACATGTTGACAACTTGCACTCGCAGTAGCAGATAACATGCACCGCCTCTCGTCCGGTCCAACTAGCAGGCTGCATGTAGCTTTTACAAGCAGAAGGAGTGACAGCGGGGACAGCCAATCACATGTAAGTTAGCCAGAAACCGGCAGCCGATCAGGGAGCGATATTTAGGTTAGAGGCGGGACTTCTAGCAGAGACCGACATTTAACCCTTTGTGTGCCATAATCAGTGACTAAACACTACGGACAGCGGTTGTATTGATAGTGACTACACAGTAGCGGTTGAATATTGGTAGAGACGTGTCCATTCAGCTTTATATTCAGCTAGATAAACTGTACAGCTATCAAAATGTTGACCTTTGTTAGCCCATTCAACCTATTACTTTTAAGCCTTTCTGCCTTTTCAGCTTTTGAAAATTCGGCTTTTTCTGCAAATTCGAAGCCATTGAACCTATAGTTTTATGCATTTTTGGCAGTACATCCAGCAGATTATGATGATAATGATAATAATAACAACAACAACAACAAATACAACGCGTTGATGCAAAAATTTCACGTCCACAAATTTTTGTCGATAGATTATGTCGACTAATCGTTGCAGCCCTTGTTGTGACGACAAAGTGACAGACAAATCTTCCTATGACGCCCTCCTCAGTTCTCTGTACTTTGTGTTTGTGAGTAAGTAAATGTTTGTCATGACGAATCCTTTTTTCTTTGTTTGTGACTGAATATCTGAACATCCCTCATCGACTGCATCTGGGGATTTGCACAGTACTTTTTCATTTTTAAATAAAGTAAAAGTGAATTATCTGCTTTAACTCTTTGAATGTTCGTGACATGCTGCGAGAAGTAACGCTAGCTTAAAGTTCTAGCATACAGTGAATGTATCTTCAGAGAAGGACTCTTAAATCATTTACAGCTCTGATGCCGTTTCCTGCCTGCATTCATCCACAACACTGACATTTCTATTACACACGTTAATACCAGGTTGTCCTATTTTTTTTCATTCGCATTCAAAACAACAACAAAATAAGCCCTGATTGTTCTATTTCTGATCAATACAACTAAATTAAAATGATGAGTGCCTCATGAGGAGTCACTCTAGTAACCTGAGTAACAAACAATATTCCTTACATGATGGTAGATGGAATTACCAGCTAATCATTACCCGGTGCAACATTTTTGCCATGCTGCCTTTCTGAAGCATGAGTAACATTATTTCTCTAAACCAATTCAACCGCTTAAGCGCATACTTGACATAAACGTTATAATTGCCCGGTCACTTGAAAGACACTTTTGCTAACCAGTAGCCATAAAGACAATGCTTAAAGTGAAACTCTATATGAACTCTATCTATATCTCTATATATATTATAAGCAAATGTGTCATTGAGTGAAAACAAGATGGTTTTGCAAAGATTTGATTTGATGAGGAATTCTCCATTTTTTTTTCAGTTGGTTTCATACAAAAAACCAAGGGGGCAATAAAAAAACAACAAAAGCAGGAACACAGCTCTATACAACAAACATTTCTACTGATGCAACTGCCCCCCAACCATCCAGTCTAATTTACAAACTTTCTATAAATTCAAGATGTTAGGGGCAGAAGTAAAAGCAAAAGTTCAGAACCCTGCTGAACTAGGCCATGTAAAGTAACAGAGCTGTAATCTAATTTAGTGTCAAGTGAACTTCTCTGGTGTCTTATGATTGATTTTATATAATTTGGTTGAATGTCTACTGTACATAGCTCCAGGGTGACAGCCATGTGTGTAGATAGATAGATAAATACTTTATTTATCCCGAGGGAAATTCAGTAACAGAGAGCTGGACCTTGACTGCCCCAGGAGTAGCATCCGTAAGACACTGTGGGCAAATTTTTATCCCAGGGTCCCTGTCTGATAGGAATTTTTCCTTGTGTTGTTTTTTACAGATGGTTTCTGAAACCAATGACCAAAATAGTCATAAATTATAATTGTGTTACTCATTGATGACATTTAAGTGAAATACGCATCTCCTTATGTCCCCCTGACCACTGCATACTTCATAACAGTCCAAGTAGTCATTCAATGACACACCAAGCACTTTCTTCCAAGTGTGAGAAGAAGAAATAAAGATTTTGGGCTATCAAAGATTTTTTATTTTAACTCTGTTTTTTCTGGGTAGTTGTCGAGCTAACAAAGTCTTTGTGGAGGGCAGGATACAAGTATGTATTGTAAAACAATTAATTTAACATTATTCTCCTGGGGTTGTACACAATGAAAAGATGTGGAGGAGACATCTTGAGATGATCCAGTCCCAGTCACCGTTCATAAGAAGCTCCTGATGCTTCTTTACTTCTTTCACCCAAATTACAGTTGCTGCTGCAAACTTTATGTACAATCTGTAAAACAGGTGCATCTCTAAGAAAACATGCTGAGTGAAGGAGCACATAAATGAAGACCAACAGTTCCTGATAAGCCAGCTTCAGTCTGTCTCTGGTCTCCCTACGATCCTCCAGGGGAGACCGCCGGTCCCAGTCCACTCTGCTCCAACTCCGCGATCACCAACATGTGTTTGAAGTCTGTAGGGTGGTGGTTAAAAGTCTCCACCAATCGGTACGTCTCCTGCCTCTGTGTGCCGTAGAATAGCTGCACCTGATTGGCCAAGCACTGAGCCTGGTGGACAGTCTGTGAGGAGGAGGGAGGGACAGACAGTTTGACACATACAGGTGTCTAGGGGTATTTATTGAACTTTCCATTCAACACTTTAAAAACATTTTCCAAACAATTTTAATTAAATTTAAGACTGATTTTTTGGCAATTCATCTTTTTTCTCATTCCAGTGTTGCAGGTAACTATAAAAGGCATGTGGTACAGATGTGCTCTCATGCAGAGAAAGGTTTTATGTAGGAATGTGGGTATTCGAGTGGGTAAAGTGAATCTGCAAGAAATGTGGACTTTCACACAGAAAAGCTTGAAAAGTTTGAAATAAAGCAATTAAAAGATAGATAAATTCAATTAGAAACCAAAATGTTTTCAAAATTAAACTCACAAATTTAAATTTGACACAATTTAATGAATTTAAGTTTATGGTCTATTATTTATTAAATTGAATTCCAGACTTATTGAGGACGTGCAGACACTTTGTACACTGTCTATGACTGAACCATGAGCATTATCTGCTGCTGTAAGAGCTTCCACAAGCTGATGGAATGTGGAGGATTAGTGGAAAATAACGTTTGCAAAAGTGTCAACATAAGTGTGTGACGTATGACATCTGTGAATAATTGTTAAAGATGAGGAAAAAGAGCAGTAAGGTCCACCGATACAGCTTGAGTCTGCAGCCACAGCTAATTAAAATGTTCCATTTATCAGTAAAACAATGAGTCAAGTTTGTAATAATCTTAATAATTAAAGAGAGCGAGTACACACAGGGACTCACTATAAACTTAGGGTCCATCTCGGCCATCATCAGGACCACGCCCTTCTCCTCCCTCAGCTCTGGGTAGTGGTAGAGGATCAGCTGACTGGGAGCGTTCTCGCCCATTGTCTAGACAACAACAAAGAGAAATTAAAGCTGCATGCAGCAATGAACAGGCCCTGGCAGTCCACGCAACACCTTCTGCTGAGGAAGTCGTTCCTTTATAATTCGGTGGCCTGCTACTGCCAGTACTAAATAATGTACACTGAGGCAAGAAGAACTGTGTGAACTGCTGCTTTATTCCTCTCAGTGCATTTACATGACACTCAAGAAAACCGAATTACTGTGTTAGTCAGACTATGATCGGATCTTTAAGATGCATGTAAACACCTTAGTCTGACTAAAATCGGACCGGATCGGATTTCTCAAAGTCGAATTAAAACACCCAGATTATTCGATTGATAGTCGCATTACTCCTGCATGTATACGTTCCAGCGGATCGGATCGGATTTTTGTGTTCTGCGCAGGCGCAAGATTTTTCCCCGGGGCTGTGAGCCGGAAGTAGACGGACGGCGGCGGCGGCGGCGTCTTTCCTCCGAAATCACCGCAAGAAAGAGCGCCATTGTGCACCTAGTTTGTTAAATTATCATGTACACCATATACAAAGTGTACAAACATGTAGCTTCGTCTCGCTCTTCGTACGCCATCTTTCTTGAATGCCGAGGCAGCTGGTGACATAAAGAGGTCAGCCGGAGGTGCTTCTGTAACCATGAGTTGAAATGGGCACAGCGCCACCTAGCGTACCGGGGTATGACATGCTCCGGACCAATAATCCGATTTTCTCACCGGCGTGTATACTCGGATAATTGCAGTTGTCTGACTGAGTAGCATAGTCCAACTGTGGCTGTAATCCGACTAAACTGTGCATGTAAATGCACTGATTGACAAAGACTGAGACGATGGTCCGCTTCTGGAGCTGGCTGAAGAAAATGTCCACACGAGGCATAATGCAATGAAATAGTTTCAGGAAGAAGCTGAAAGTATTATCGTCCAGTAGCCTCATAAACCCTCCAGCTTTCCGCAGATTGGTAGGCTCAAACTCCCCTGATGGTTTCAGAACACTGGATGATGTCACCTTTTTGCTCAAACACGGATTTTACGGCATGGATATGGAAGTTCCATCTTACTGTGCTTGCTCTTGGGAGTCTGTGTGCCACCACTCTATCAAGCACACTGGTTCTCTTGGGAGATCTTGAAAAAAATCCAGAGAATCCAGCCAGGTCAGAGAATAACTGATTAACTAATGGGATGTGAGATGTTACCTGCTGCATGATGAAAGCTGAAGAGGAAAAAAGATGAATATTTAAAAAGCTGAAAGTGCAAAAAATCTGAAAAGTAAAAGAGCTTAAAAAGGTGAACAGTTTCTCTGGCTGGTCATAAAGCTGAATATGGAAAAAGCAGAAAAGGCAGATGAACATTTTAAAAACCTGAAAAGGCAGAAAAGCTCAAAAGTAAGAGGGCTGAAAGAGTTTAAAAAGGTGAACAGTTTCTCTGGCTGCACATATGTTGGAGCAGTAGCAGAACCAAAGTTGAAAATGTCTCCATAAGAATGAATGGTAAAACGCCTCTCAAACTCCTGCCATTTTTGAAAAAAAATGTATGGTTATCGCCAAAATATTTATATTTTGAGTAACGGGAGACATTGCTGAACTCTGTGATGTCATTTTTATTTCTGTAGATTAATTCTGTTGGGGAGTTGTCGGAGTGCTTGTCGCTCTGGGGCTTCCACATCCAAAACTGTAAGTCCTACATCTGAAATAAGACCATCAGCTGAAAGCCAACAAGATTTCCTACATTTCCATGTATATATTGTCTCTGTGAAGTAAAAGATGTGGGATCCAAATCAAGCTGAAGAGAATTTTTTCTCCAGTTTTTCCAGCTGCTCTCGACTCTAGCGATGATGTCACGCATTCTAACTCACGCAATACACACCCATTATAAAATCACAAGTTGAGCTGAAAATCCTTATTACTAAAACTGTGATGATTTCAAAACCGTAAAAGATTTTAAAAAGCTGAATTCATGCCCCATAGTTCAAGGTCGTCTGACTCTTTAAAAGTTGGAATGGTGTCTATAGCTCAAAGTATGAGGGACAAGGAGAGGTTAAAGTTCGATGAGTTCTGAAGAGGATTTGAAGATTCGAAACACTGTCTGTTTTGAACACAATGTGCAGGAATTTGTTGTTTTATTTTTTGGGCGCCTTTTGGTCTATCAAAATTCTTTTGACAAATTTTTGTCAGGAGGGTCCTCAGATGCTTCATGCAAAGTTTGGTGCAAATTGGTCAAATTGTCTAGGAGGAGTTCAAAAAAGTAAGTTTTTCATTTTTCGCAATTTTGCGAATGGAAAATTACCGCAAAAGTGGGTGTCACCTACACCTCACAATTCAGCTGAAGTAGATATAAGGTTTAACAATGAGCGACATATTATGTGGAAGCTATGGGCCAAAAACTAGGGCCACCTGCTGGTCATTTTTGGTTTGTGAGTCACAGGGGCCATTCTATAGCACCCCTATGAATTTCATTTCCACAAGTGTTATGGTGTTGGCACAGGGCCAAATATTAAATTGAACGGTCACCAGAGCGCCACCTAGTGGCTGATCGGTAAACACTTCATCAGCTGTCCTCAGGAGGTCACTGACAATAATTGTACTAAGTTTTGTGTTGATCCAATGAGCCGATGTGGAGATATAAAATACCTCAATTTGAAGAGCACCACCTTGTGGTCATCGCCTACAATTTTGCACAGGGCCTCAGGGGCTCATGGGGAAATGATAACCTGAGTTTCATGTCATTCGACCACACCAATGTGGAGATATGCAACACTTCCTGTTTTGAACCAAATCTGCAGGAAATTGTTATTCAATAACTTGAGTATTCTTTGGCCAATCGAAATTATTTTGAAAACATTTTGTCAGGAGGGTCCACAGATGCTGTATGCCAAGTTTTGTGCAAATCGGTGAAATTGCCTGGGAAAAGTTCGCAAAATGGTAGGCGGAAATGGGCGTGGCCTATACCATGAGACTAAGCGCAATTCAGTGAATGCTTGGATAAGGTTTCTGAATGTGTGACAAAGTATATGGGAGTTATAAGGCAAAACGCACTTTCCTTAATAATAGCACCACCTAGTGGTGGAAATTCAGAACAACTATAGATCATAACATTTTTCGCCAGGTGTGACTTATATTCCAAGTTTGGTGAGTTTTGGGGTATGTTCAGGCAGTGAAAAATGCGATCATTTGGGACAAAGACAAAGAAAAACTAAAAACTAGAACTGCAAGCAGTTATAAACGGGGGCCAGAACCCCCGCGCACTGCAGAGCCCACGGAAGTTGGCCCCAAAGGATGACGGACTTGGGGCAAAAGTGAGGACACAGGCCAACGTCTGAGCCCAGGTATTCGCTGTAATGGGAAGTGCACTGGAAGTGCAAAAGGCTGAAATGTATGCCGATTTGGATTTGTTGTACTAATTCAGGCCCACTTTGACCAATTGTTACTTAACTATATGGCTGGCCTCAGGAGTGACCCCACATCAGTACTGTTTCATTATTACATTTCTATTGCAACAAAAAATGAGAGTGACAAGGAAAAATGCATTTATTTTGATTAGAGTGTAGGCCTACATTTTCTAAACGCACTGTCATCCATTTGTCTTGCATATGTGAGAAGTGAACTAATGTTACAGAACCTGTGGAGCAGAAAGAACTTTTTGTGAGGAGCTACAGAGGTGACGTGTTAGCATGTTGGACGTAGCAAAGTAACGTTGAGTTTTTTTTAAATATCACCTGTTTAAAAGGTTACATTAGATATTTATTGACCACCATTATATACTGTATTTCTCTAATAACACACATAATAGTACCACATACTTTTTATTCACAGCCGACAAAATGGAAATACAATGTAAACTGTGAATAAATAAAGTACAAATTAACAAAGCCATAAACTGTTAAGATCATGTCCTCCATCAAAGTAAAAGGGTTTCTGGTATATTCAAATGTTTGCTGGTAATGGAGCTCTCAGGATATGCATATGTGGTGATTTAGCGAACGAAATGTAACCCGTTCCAACTCTTCAGTAACAGTGAGTTATATGCTTTATAAGCTTAATGGCCTCCGGAACCAGGCTGGCTAAGGAAAAAGATACTAAAAGAGAGGACTCGCCTGCCACGGCGGGCCAGATTAGCATGCCTGCTCTGACTAGCTTGCTGGAGGAGCACCGCCAGTCCATATCTGCGGCACTGTCTGCTGAGCTTAAGTCGGCCTTTGCCTCTCTGGAAGCTAAGCTGGACACAGTACAGGCCACAGTGATTGACTTTGGTGAACGAATTGCGAGTTTGGAGACCAACGCTAATTCAACTGAAGGGCGCATCCAGGCCCTTGAAGCATCATGCTCCACTCTGTCTGAAGCTTGTGCTAAGCTCAAAACCAAGACCATCGATCTGGAGGGACGAAGCCAACGTAACAACGTTAGGATTATCGGCCTGCCGGAGTCCATAGAAGGCCCACGACCCACAACCTTTTTCTCCGAAGCCCTGATGGAAATATTCGGGGACCAAGTGCTGCAAACTCCGCTGGAACTTGACCGGGCCCACCTCTCCCTAGCTGCGAAGCTGCGACAGGGAGACAGGCCCAGGCCTGTGGTCGTGTGCTTTCACCGCCACCTGACCAAAGAGCTGATAGTCCGGGAGGCCCGCAAACGGAGGAACGACCTGAAATACCGTGATTCGCCAGTCCGCATCTACGAGGATTATTGTCCCGACATCTTGGAGCAGCGTGCAGCCTACCGCGACGTCATGGCTAAGCTGTACGGCTCCGGCCGGCTCTACTCTATCCAGCAAAGCTACAAATCACCAAGAAAGATGGCAACAAGAAACGTTTTTCCTCAGTTGAAGAAGCTGCTGCCTTCGTGGAGCCTTTGCTGGCCCCATGATATTACTTCAGTGCCCCGACTCAGCAATCGATGCATGGGCTAACCTATTAGCGACTAATGCCAGCGCCATTGTCGGCACGGACTCCAGGACGACTCGCCCGGCCGGTGAGAGTGTCTCGACACGATAACATTTAACATGCACTGTCTGTGACTTTTATCAGTGTCATAGGATGCTTCATGAACACTGGGACTCTTTCTGTTTTTGTGAAACCCCGCATGGACTTGCTGAGCCGATGTTGTGTATGGAGTCTGTTTGTTTTGCTTCACTAGGTCACATGTCCCGTCTAACCCCTGAACCCGGAACTCTGACCCCGGATCACGTTCTTAATCTTCATCAGGGGTAATGTTAATATCAGTTAAACGCTTAGTATAAGATGCCTGCTTTACCACAGCGAAAGTGATGAAAATTGCTTCTTCTTTTTATTTGTATGGAGAAGCAGTCTCTTTATTTATGTCCTTGGTTTCTAACCCTTGGATAGACCCCCCATCTTTCCTTTTTCAACCCCTTGTTTTTGTTTTGTTATTATTATTATTACTTCGGAGGAAAAAAAGGGGGGGGGAAAAAAACAAAACAAAAACACATGCCTTGAGTTGAACGAAAAAAAAAAAAAGATTGCACTGTTCCTTATTAGAGAGGGGAAACAAGAAATTCCTAGGGGGAGTGTGTCCATAGTGACTGTTATAATGCAATGTTTAAGCTCATATGTGTGTAGTTTGATTCTGGACCTCACAACAGGAGAGGCACCTGAACGTTCCTTTGTTATTGTCGCACTGTTTTTGCTATAAGGGTTACATTTCACTCTGCAGGAGTGGTGAAGTTATGGGGATTGGTGAGTATAAAAAAGCTGGAAGCTATGCAGGGATTTGAATGTGTTAATAGGGTTTTCTGTTATGTGTGTTTCTTTTTTTTTTTTTTTTTTTTTTACCCCCCCCAAAAAAAGGGCTACTTCACTATACATTTCTATCTCAACAAAGGGTGAGTAATGCATAACACAATCATACCTCAGAACCAGGGCTGCAGGTTTGTGTCATGGAATGTTAGGGGAGTCAATGGAGCGATTAAGAGGGGCAAAGTGATTTCCCACATGAGGCAACTAAAAGGCGATATTTATTTCCTCCAGGAAACCCACCTTAAGACCTCTGAGATATCGCGTATTAAAAGACCTTGGATGAGTCACGTATTCCATTCTAAGTTTTCTATGAGGGCGAGAGGGGCGGCAATTATTGTCAGTCAAAATATAATATTTGAACCAACGAAATCTATTGAAGACCCCAATGGTCGTTTTGTGGCTGTTTCAGGCAGACTGTTTGATATCCCAGTTATTTTGGTGAGCGCCTACGCCCCCGTGTGGGACGATGACAAATTTATCACCCATCTTTTCTCCTCCTTTCCTGATATAGATGGTCACTACCCGATTATAGGTGGCGATTTTAACCTTATTCAGGATCCTGTTCTGGACAGGTCCTCCGCTAGACCCCTGACCTTGTCCAACTCTGCTGCCACATTGAAATCCTTTCTAAACCAACTTGGCCTAAGTGATCCCTGGAGGTCTCTCAATCCATCCTCCAAAGCCTTCTCGTTTTTTTCCCACGTTCATCGTACATATTCAAGGATTGATTTCTTCCTCGTTGATAATAGGCTATTGCATTGGGTCAGCTCAAGTGAGTATCACTGTATAGTGATCTCAGACCATGCCCCTACATCGGTTGTCATAAATTTTCCAAACCATAACCCGCCACACACACAATGGAAATTTTCTCACTTTTTACTGAACAATCCAAATTTTAAAAAGTTCTTCCAGGAGGAAATAGCCAACTTTTTTCAGATAAATGACACCCCTGACATCGCAAGAGGTGTTCTATGGGAGGCGTGTAAAGCATATCTTAGGGGACAGGCGATCTCGTTTGCCTCCCGACAGAAAAAGATGGACATGGAAAGGATGGTCTGGCTCTCCGATCAACTACGGGAAATTGACTTAAAGTATGCCGCTGCCCCCACTCCCCCTCTTTATGACCAACGCCTTAAACTTCAGGCCGAGTTTGACCGGTTGTCGACATCCAAGGTGGAAGTAAAATTGCTAAAAACAAGGCAACGCTATTTTGAATTGGGAGATAAGGCGGGTAAACTTCTTGCCCATCAGGCCAGAACTGCAGCCCTTTCAAGATTGATCCCCAGGATAAGATTGCCATCGGTGGCTGTGACCACCGACCCCAAATTGGTAAACGATGCGTTTTTAAACTAGAGTATTCACCTGAAATTTGGAAGAGCTATAACCCCATGGAGATGCTGACATATCCCAAAGTCGACAGTAATCTGACCGCCAAACTAGGCGCGCCGATCACACTGGCGGAGGTGCGGGAGGCGGTTGGACAACTCCAAAATGGAAAATCCCCCGGTCCAGACGGATTTGTCGTAGAATTTTATAAAACTTTGTCGAACCTAGTAACCCCGCATTTGGTTAATGCCTATAATGAATCCTTTACAAGTGGCAGACTGCCCCCGACCCTATCGGAAGCCAATATCTCCCTTTTATTAAAAAAAGATAAGGATCCCCTTGAATGCAGCAACTATAGGCCCATTTCACTTCTAAACGTCGACCAAAAGATCCTCGCCAAGGTCCTTGCCACCCGCTTGCAGCCGGCCCTGCCTGCCCTGATTTCCACGGACCAGACTGGGTTCATGGCTGGAAGGAGTTCGTCATTTAATACCAGACGACTCCTCAACATTATTGGTTCCCCCAACCCTGACGTACCTGAGGTGGTAATTTCGCTAGACGCTGAGAAAGCATTCGATAGGGTTGAGTGGGAATATCTGTACTATGTGCTTTCAAAATTTGGTTTTAGTTCTGACTTTATTACATGGATTAGACTGCTTTATGACTCCCCAACTGCCCATATAGTAACAAATAGTGTGAGATCGCCCTCCTTCGCCCTTCGCCGGGGCACCAGACAGGGATGTCCCCTTTCCCCCCCTCCTGTTTGCTCTGGCTGTCGAGCCGCTGGCCATCTGGCTCCGGGGGGAGGGAAGAGTCGAAGGCATCACCAGGAACGGTATCACCCATAAGCTGTCTCTGTATGCTGACGATTTGCTATTATATGTGTCAAACCCGGTCTCGTCTATTCCCGTTATCACAGACATTTTAAGCCAGTTCGGCAGATACTCTGGTTATAAATTAAATTTCACTAAAAGTGAACTTCTCCCTATCAACCGCCCTCTTATGGATAAGTGTAAGATTGATATGTCTCGCTGGTCCTCTCTCCCACTCTCCCTAACTGGCAGAGCCAACCTGGTAAAGATCGTGATTCTACCTAAATTTCTTTATTTGTTCCAACATATTCCAATTTTCATGAGAAGATCCTTTTTCCAGCAGCTAGACCAGGCAGTGTCGTCGTTTTTGTGGTTGAATAAACCACCCCAGATTAAAAATGCTGTTTTACAGCTCCCCAAAAAATTGGGCGGTCTTGCACTGCCCAATTTTATTCAATATTACTGGGCATGCAACATTAACAAACTTAATCATTGGCTTGACAGAGGGGCAGATACGGGCCCTTCGTGGGCTCAAATAGAACTACGGTCCTCAAAGTTTTCATTACAGTCACTCCTTACTGCGCAACTCCCTCCTAAGACTCACAATGTCTCCCAGAATCCTGTCGTTACCAACTCGCTGAAAATTTGGATTCAGTTCCGTAAACATTATGGCCATCTATTTCCACCCTCCATGTCAGACCCTACTTTTAATATTTGGCGAAACAAGGGCCTGCTTCATGTCAAGGACCTTTATAAAGAAAATATTTTTACAGACTTTACAGAACTTGCAGCTAGGCTCGAATTGCCTCACTCTCACTTTTTCCGTTTTCTTCAAGCCAGGCATTTTGTCCAAACTGCCTATCCTCGCTTCCCCAACCATCCACCTGGATCTCTGATTGACTCCATGCTCGCCCTCGACCCAGCCCAAAGGCGCTCCATCTCTGTAATTTATAACTCCATTGACTCCCGTAACCCTGACCAAATGACCTGCCTGAAGCGAACCTGGGAGGAGGAGATTAGAGTACTAATATCGGACAGCCGATGGGACCAAATTCTTAAGCTAGTTCATTCGTCCTCCTTGTGCGCTAGGCACTGCCTATTACAGTGTAAGGTTCTCTTCAGAGTGCACTACACAAACGCCCGGTTGGCGAGGATTTACCCAGGCACCAGTGACAGTTGCAATAGGTGTAAACAATCACCGGCTAATCACACACATATGTTTTGGTCCTGCCCGAACTTAAATGACTTCTGGCGCCAAATTTTGATACTCTTGCAATGGTGCTCAACGTGGATCTTAGCCTTGACCCCTGCACAACGCTGTTTGATTCCCCTCCACTTACAACAACTAACCTTCCTAAGACAAAACAGCGGGTATTGGCCTTTACAACTCTATTGGCCAGACGCCTCATTTTGCTTAAGTGGAAACACGCTCTTCCCCCTTCACACAATAGCTGGCTTAGGGAGGTCCTAACTCACATTAAACTTGAGAAGGTTAGACACTCACTTGCGGGTTCCGGTGAGGCTTTCAATAAAACCTGGCAGCCCTTCATAGAATACTTGGATAGAACTACTATTCACCCGGATAGTGACTAGATGCCCCCCCTTCTTCCTTTAATTAATTTAACCATTTTATTTATTTTTTCAATTTGTTATTGTTCATTTATTTATGTATTCATTTATTTATTTATTCCATTTTGTTGTGTTTATTTACTTATTCTTTTTCCTTCTAGTTTTGGGTGGGAAGGGATAAGGGTAATTTAGGTTCAGTCATAAAAGCCACTCGATTAAGGTTAAGTCGACTGTTGTTTTCAACATACGTTATGCAAGATAATCTTCTCATTTCATGCCATCGAATGTGCCTGCATGTGTTGTGTGTGTTGATCACTGCTGTATATTGGCAAAAAGTTCAATAAAAAGATTCATAAAAAAAAAAAAAAAGTGTATAAGTTACAGGCAAAAACGCGATTGCATCCATTATAGCGCCACCTAGTGGAGTACATGTGAAATTTTTAGTATGGAAGAACTGTGTCCTATTCTATATGTACCATATAAATTTAAAAGCTCTCAGCATAATAGTTTGGCTGAATATAATGTTTGTTGTTGATCTTGTAATAAGGCACGCCCACATTGACCAGTCATGACCACCTTCAAGACATGGTCTCAGGATTGGCCCTACATTATAGCGACCAAATTTCGTAAAAACCGGTGTAGCCGTTCAAGAGATATAAACTTCCCATACATTTTTAGCGCCCCCTTGTGGCCAAAATTAGCCAAATTCGGCTCATCCCTTCCCAGTCTCATGGCAACCAAGGATCTCAAATTTGGTGTTAATAGCATTTAGTTTGACTGAGATATCAAACTGTTTACATTTTTATAGCTAGCTACAGAAATTTGTTCGATAATAATTTGCGCATTTTTTGACCGACCAAAATTCTTTTGATAACTTTAGATCAGGTCCAGCTGAAGAGTGTACGTGCCAAGTTTCACGCAGATCGAACAAAATCCCAAGGAGGAGTTCGAAAAAGTAGGTTTTCCAGTTTTTGCGAAAAAACTTTCTAGGCGGATGTTGGCGTGGCCAATTGCAAAGTGATTCAGCTCCATTCAGGGAATCTGGGGATTCAAGGTTTTTGAATGTGCGACATACGGTGTGGGAGTTATAGGCAAAAACGCATTGGCCTAGGTTATAGCGCCCCCTGCAGGCGGATATATGTAGTTTTTTTGTGTCTGAGCTACGTGCAGGTGTATGGACCAACCCTCCAAATTGCACCACCCTCCCTTGCATGGTTTAGCCTGCAGCACCACTTTTAGCGGGAGAAAAATAAAAATCTTTACAATAACAATAGGGTTCCTAGCACCGCTGGTCCTAGGAAACACGTCTGCTTGCATACGCGTTCCCGCGTTCCCTCGGCCCCTCGGGCTTGGCCCCCTAATAATCACTAGAAAAACAATAGGGACCTTGCAAGTTCCCTGCTCGGGCCCTAATAAAAACAGTGGTTATCAACTCCAGGTAAAACTCTTCATACTGAGAAGAAGAAATATATTTATAGCAGCGAGTGCAGTGTTTACCTGCACGTTGATGAGGGATGTAAAGTGCAGTTCGTGTCCCAACCACTGACCCAAGAAGAACTCGTAACCCTCCTGCTGAGGCAACGCGTAGAGGAACTGAGGGGAAAAGGAATATCTGATGTATATTCTCGCTAATCAGATTATTCAGAATGATTTCAAGTATTCACAATCTGGTTCTTTGCAGCCATTTAGCCAAAAATATGAACACAAAATTAACCACTGTTTTTGGTTATGATGACAGACTAGGTCATGTATTACAGTTCAATTTCAGCAGTGTTTCATCATTATGTCTCAGTGTGAGCAGCAGTGATCGTACCGTCTGGCAGGACTGTGATCTGCTGAAAATCAATTTGTAGATCTGAGCCTGTAATGGAAGAGTAGACAGGTTATTAGATCATTACTATGCATGAGCCAATGTGAACATTGTTCGTCATTGTTAGATCTATGAAACTGTCTGTTTATCATAAATGGTTACTTTTACAACCTTCACTGTACAGCTGCAAAAACATGAATTAATTTTAAACTCTGGAATCTAGATAGAAAAATAAACTTCAACACCTCAGGATTCAGGATTTTAAGGCAAAAAGATAGAGATTATATCTGGGTGTGCAACTGGATCTGGATTAACAACAAAAATGAATCCCATGTTCCAGAACTTAATAGTGTGACTGTCCACTGTGGATGTAAGATGTCATGTCATCCAAAACAAATTAACAAAAAAAAAAAATAAACTCACAGGAACGGAAAACATAACTGTCTTCTGCAATAAGGGTACAAATCAGACACACAGAAAATATGTTTGTGGCACAAACCTGATTTGGTTCATTCAGTTCAATCAAGGAATAAAAAAAGACATAAAACGACTTAAATCCATTTGAATGTTGTATCCTAGTGTTAAACTCACCGGGATGACGGCACTGACTGTGTCTTTGGTCGAAAAATATTTCATCCAAAGCTGAGAAAGAGAACACAGAAATTATTTAACTGCAACAAGAGGCGATGCGACTCTTGGCGGTCAAATTAGATAAAAGGTTTAGGTGACAAACAAGACCCCCCCACCTCTGCTATTTCCTCCCCTGTCTTGTCCTGGATCATCTCCATGTTGAGAATGGAGCCCAGCGTCTGAAGGACAACATGTTACAGTCACTTACAGGTGCACACATCATCATCTTTTTTTTTAACATTGTGAAATCCACAAAGAAAACAGTTCAGTCTTCATTTCTGTCATTGGCTCATGGGGGCACATTTGGTTCAAATAACACAAACGCATCTCAGGACAAGATAAAGGAATTACAAAATTTAACTGTCAATTTAATCTGTGACAATTATGAAATCCACAAGTTTTCTGATTTCAGATTTTCAGATGTGAATATTTGGTGCTCCTCTTTGTTTTACATCATTGTCAATCAATCGTTTTGGGTTTTTAGAACATTAGTCGGAAAAATAATTAGAACATCATTTGATGGGGTGCGTGGAAACTTTTGTACTTACTATGAAAATGATAAAATCTCATTAATTACCAAACCATTTTTTAAATCAAGACGATTCTTAAAGAAAACCAAAGAATCAGAACAATTTTAGAGTGAAGGCAAATCAATATTATGATATAATATAAGATGAGTCAGATTACACTGTCCCTCCGCTCTCATCTTACCTTGTTCTTTGTGAAACCTGAAGCTCCTTCTTTAGCAGCCATTTTGTCTCTTTTCTCCATCTGCAAAGATTCCAACAACAAAAGCTCACATGTATACAGTGTGTTCAAGAGCTGCCACAGACAAAGGAAGAAATAAAATCTAGAGAAAAATACTGGCTAATTATTCTCCATTATGTACAATATAAACATATGCTGACAAGAGCATTGCTTTGAGAAATTACTGAGGACATTTCAATACACACTGTCATCAGTTAAAACTAAAAATGTCTGCCTGTGTTTAACTTTCTGACTTCAGGTTTAATATTGCTGGTTGCTAAATGAATATTTTCAAGGTGTCGTGATTCTCCACCTCGTGCTCCATGAGCCTGACGAACTCCGCCTGCTGCGAGTGTCCAAGAATTTCATTCTTGTACTCATTCCTTTTCTCCACTCGGGTCTTGTACTCGTGTGGTTTGGCACTGAAAACAAGATGGAAAAAAAAAAATCAGTGAAACACCAAACAAAGTCCCTGTCCACCGCTACCTACCACATTCTTCAGACTGCATTGTAACTAATCCACAGAAATAGTTTTGATTGTTTCACCTTATTAAATAAAAGCTGTCTATGCTAACCTTTTACTGAGTGACTTCCATCTGTCCTGTCTGTTACATATTTACATATTATCAGTGCACTATGAATGAAAGTAATCATGTGATACTATTCCACATTTCACAGCAGTATTGTAAAAAACAAAAGGTGTCACTTTTATTGATGGTACCTGTCCAAGGTTTGAGCTTCATCCAACAGCAAAAGTGGCCTGACATTTTTTATTTAAAAAAAAAAATTCTCAAAAGTGAAGATTTTACTTCAGAAAAAAGTAATCTGTGACATGTTTTACTCTTCAGTAGCTGAAAAACTATTGCAAAGCTACTAAATCTAAGCCCCAAAAATGAATTTCGGTTGCGCTGAAATATCAGCCATAAATTCTCTATCGCTCCTCTATATCTATAGCTATCTATAGCTCGAAAAAATAGTCCCCAGCCCCTTCAGTCAAAAAACTCAGTAACATTGCTACTTTCGGCATAAAACGACATTTGTATGAATCACATTGATGTTTTTTAGACTCATTATTACGCCAAAATGTTAAACATTTTAAACATGGATCAACAGCTGGATAGTCTGAATGTAATCCGTATATAACGTTAACATTAATCAATCAGAATTTCGATTAAATCGTTAAGAAAAGTCTGAATAGCAATTAAACTGATCAGAAAGAAGGTGAATTTTTAAATAACAGACTTTTCTAACAGGGATCTGGATATCGCGGAGAACGTTGTTGTTGCTGCTAGCTGCATTAGCCCGCTGACCTGCGCAGCTTCTGGATCTTGTCCTGGTACTTGCTATAGTACGGGTTCTCCTCCAGCTCCGGCTCCTTCCTCACGGAAAAGGCTCGGAACTGCGCCGGGACCAACCCTGGGATAAACGTCCTAATGCCGGTGGCCCTGACCGCTAGCATCCCCCGGTACAGACAGGACATTTGTACCATGGCCGCCGCCATCTTCCCGTTGATCCCGTCCAGCATCTATAATGTTCTTCTTCTTCTGGTTTTACGGCGGTTGGCATCCAGCTTAATGGTGCATTACCGCCACCTTCTGCTCCGGAGTGTGGATCAAACAATAGACTTCGGCGTACAATCTAATTCCCTTCAAAGCCAAAACTAAACAAAACAAAACAAGAACAAAACAAAACCCCAAAACAAATAGAAATGAATAGATAAATAATAGAACACACACACACACACACACACACACACACACACACACACACACACACACACACACACACACACACACCCTGAACTACATCTAAGTCAGTCACCCTATTCCTGCTTACCCATCATATCTTATGAAAAATCTCTTTATCCCTTAGGAAAGCTAGCAGTATCCGGACCTGTGCTCTCTCATCCATACTCAGTAATAATTTTAATGTGAATTCTTGCACCCCTATTTCCCTCAGATTATTCCTCATCATCTCTCTCTGTGCCCTATACTTCCTACACTGTAGAAGTACATGCTCCACTGACTCCTCCTCCTGACATCCCTCACACAAACCTGTTTGATGGTTCCCTATCATTTTCAGTGTTTTGTTTAGTGCAACCTCAACCTTGTTAACACAGTTTCCTCTCTCCTGTTTCCACTACCTACCCTATGTACTTTGACACTCTTCTGAATCTGATACAGATGTCTCCCTTTCTCCTCTCTATCCCACCTTTCTTGCCACATTTGGTTGTTTTTTTTCCCAGATTATACATTTAACCTCTGCTTTACTGATATTAATTTGCATTTCTATATTTCCTTCCTTCAAAGCCCTCTTTGCCAACTCATCCACCCCCTCATTCCCCCTCACTCCTACATACACTGGAACCCACAGAGATTTTACCTGACCTCCCTGATTTGCTATTCTTGTGACTGACTGAAGGACTTCATAGTACATCTTGATGGCTGTTTGAATGGAATGACCTTATACTTACTAGAGTTGAGGTTGAATCTGTGCATATCAGCACCTTATCTTGTTTTGTTTTTTTGACCCACCGTAGTGCAACCAATACTGCCAACATCTCCACTGTGTAAACGCGTAATTTATTGGATGTTCTTCTATTGATTCCTATTCTTTTTACTGGTATTGCCACCCCATACCCTGTCACTCCTGTCTCAGGTTTCTTAGCACCGTCAGTATAAACCTGTGTAAAATCACTATATTCTTTCATGACATGGTATTTGAATGCACTTACCAAATTAATTTTTCCTTTTTCTTTCCTTTTTACCTCTAACAAATACCAGTCTATATCAGGCCACACAAGCATCCATGGAGCCACCACCGGATAAATTACTGAAGGGCTTATCCTCATAACGAATACTCCAAATTTTTTGGCAATATCATTCCCTGCTTGACCAAAACTATCCCTCTGATTTCTCCCATTCTCCCAGCACTCCTGCAACACTCCTTTTGTGGGGTGAGAATCTTTGTGTCCTTGCAAATTAGCCCAGTAATTTGCCATCAGTTGCATCCTTCTCAATTCCAATGGCATTTCTCCAATTTCTACTTGTAGTGCAGACACTGGCGATGTTTTAAAAGCATACTTTCAGTGCCTGGGCCTGTATCACTTCCAGTCTCTTTACATGAGACCTGGCTGCTGATCCATATGCTACACTTCCGTAATCCAACACAGATCTTATCAAGGCCACATACATACTTTTTAATGATGAGCAACTTGCTCCCCATTCCCTACCAGTCAAACATTTCATCACATTTATTACTTTTTTGCATTTTGCATTTTTTTTTTTACATCCCCAATCGTGACCCCACTCCACCGCCTCATTAATTGCTCCTTGTACTTTCCTGATTGGATACTCCATGTTCCTTCCTCTTTTCCACAAGGCCCCATCATCAAATAGTGATCCACCTATATCTGCTGGTACCTTAGAGAAGACATCGTTGATCATAATGACTCAAAGTAGCGGGCTTATCACACTACCTTGAGGTGTGCCATTTCCAACCGTGTATTGATTTGACAAGTCTGATTCAATCCGTACTTGAAGTTTTCTTCCAAACAGAAAATCCTTTATCCAGTTTAAAACTCTCCCACAAAATGGGTGCTGCTTGATTAACAGTCCTTCCTTCCACATCATGTCATAGGCTTTTTCTATGTCAAAAAACACTGCAATTACTGATTCTTTATTTGCCTGGGCCTTTCTTATTTTCAGTCTCTATCCTTATTATTGAGTCCACTCTGATAACTTGCCAGCTTTCCTCTCTTCTCAATCTCATATGATAATCTTTCTGTTATCATCCTTTCCATTATCTTGCATATATTTGACGTTAGTGCTATTGGCCTGTAACTAGTTGGTTTAGACGGATCCTTACCAGGTTTTCTTACCAGAATCACTACTGCTTCTTTCTATGCACTTGGTAGTTTTCCCTCCTCCCACACTCCGTTATAAAGGTACAGCAACTTCGAGAGCCCTCCTTTCCCTAGATGCTTTAGCATAACATAGCATACCTGATCTTTCCCTGGAGACGTTGGTCTTGATCTATTTATTGCTCTTACCATCTCTGCCAAAGTAAATGCTTTATCAATTATATCACCTGTTTCTTCCCTTCTGTCTAACACACCTGGATGTTGATTCATTGTTGTTTCCCTTCTCCTTCTCCCTTCTTCTTACAAATTTTCTGAACTGTGTATATTTGCGAATGACTTGGCCATGATCTCTGCCTTATCCCTATTGGAGACCGCTGTTGCTTCCTCAGATGTTATAACTGGATATTCCCATTCCCTTCTGTCTCCTCCCATCGTCTTTATCATTCCCCATATCTCTCCCACCGGTGTTGTTCTTCCTATTTTGTTGCAAAAGTTTCTCCAACTTGCCCTCTTAGCTTGACGTACCATTCTTCTCCCCACTGCCTGTGCCTTCTTATAATGAATCAAATGCTGCATGTTATGGGTTCTTTTAACTTGTCTGAATGCTCTATTCCTGTTTCTTACAACCCGATGACACTCCTCTGTCCACCATGGTACCAGTTTTCTTTTCATCTTATTTTTACTCCTGGGTATAGATCCATCTGCTGCCATAATAATTGCTGAGGTTACCTGATTATATAATGTGTCTATTTCTCCAGAAATGTCAATCCTTGTCATTGTTTCCTCACTCAACTTCTGGAATTTATCACAATCTGCTTTTCCAAAGACCCACTGTGAGGTTTTACCACCTGGACTCACTTCCACTCTTTCTCCCACCAAGCATGATACTGGATAGTGATCGCTGCCTACTGTTGGAGCTTTCAAAACTTCCCAGTTACTAACTCCAGCCAAGTGATGCAGATTCAGTGCCTGTTGTTATGTTTACCCTCGTTCCTCTACCATCAGTCATACAGACCAAATCCCTATCTTCCATCAAATCTTCAATTACTTTCCCATTTGAGTCTGTATGTGAACCCCCCCACATTGTACTGTGAGCATTGAAATTTAAACAAGATATCACTATACGTCTGTTTTTTCCTGGTATCCCTATTAACATAATCCAAATCCAACCTTTTGCATGGATTGTAGTAGTTATAGCTAGGGTCTGTGATGTTGTTCAGAAACACATTTTGTTTTACTGAGTGAAATGATCCTGCTATCCTGAGAGTAGTCAATACATTATGTATTCAGAAAAAGGAACAAAAATAATTGGAACTCTGTAGCAGCTGCAGGACTGAGAAAAAGCTGACCAATCCGTGCTATCCGGCCTGGATAGCACGGTTTTGCCCCGCCTTCTGGCAATCCCCACCGGTTGCGGTTTGAGTCCGCAACGGCGCAGTACGGTAGACAGCTGGCCTCACGATGTGTGCTGGTGTCAACACTGAGTGTTTTATTTTGAAAGGTAACCGGATGTAGTTTGATATTTCGGAGCTTGACTTCCTGTCTGCTCTGTGCTAAATTCAGCTGAATTGCTGCGTCGTGCTCCGGCATCTCCTTCTCCCTGCTGAGTCCCACTGTGAGATCCGCATTCAAGTTTGTGGGAGAATGGCTTTGGACGGAGCACTGACGGGGTGGGGGGGGTGGAACTTAGAGGAGGTGCCACTTTCAAATGTTGCTAGCTCTCTTGCTAGCTCTCCAGGATTGTAGACCCTAGCTTTAATTATAACCAGCTCCTCCTCTTTCTCCCATATTTCCTCAACTATGTATTCCTGATTATCCCCCTTTTCTAATGTCCTATATGAAATTTCTTGTTTGATGAGTGTAGCACAACCTCCTCCTCCTCCTCCATGATTCCTGTCTTTTCTTATTACTGTATATCCATGTACCACAACATCTAAAGTTGGTTTTAACCAGGTTTCCAGTATACATACCACATCCGATTTTACATCCATTTCTTTAATGTAATGCTTGAATTCCTGGCAATTGGCCAGTAAGCTTCTGGCATTCCATTGTAATAGAATTACCATAACTAGTATTAAGCAATCCATGGTGCTTCCTGGCTTGACTGATTAGTGAGGTTCTCCCTCACTTCTTCCCATGTCAGTCCCATTAGTCCTAAATGATTCACTGCTGCTTTGACAACCAGCTGAATTTTATCATTTTTTGACTTTACTTCAGCCATACTGTTAATCACTCCTGCAATGATTGTTACTAAAGCCCTTTTGTCCACATAAACCCTGTCATCTCTACTTTGCTGTAGCTCTTGACTCCCCCTTACTTCTTGTTCATTTGTAACATTGTTCTGATCTCTTGACACCCTCACAGCTTCTGCATATGTGATCATTCTTTCCACTCTTACTTTTTGGATTTTATTTTCCCGTCTCATAACCTCACATACCACATTATGAGTACCTCCACAGCTACAGCATTTTGGTTGCACCCCTGTTCCACACGTTCCATATTCATGGTCACCCCCACACCTAGCACATCTCCTCTGCTCTTTACAGTTTTTGGCTGTGTGTCCAAACCTTTGGCAATTGAAGCACCTCAATGGCTTTGGCACATATACTCTCACTGGGTAACTCATAAAACCCAGGAACACCTTCTTTGGTATATTCTCTCCTTCAAATCCAATCAGTACTGTTTCACTATCCTTTTCCCCTCCTTCTTTTGTCGTTTTCATTCTTAGTGCACTCATTAATTTTCCTCCTTTGACACTTCTCTTTAGTTCCTCCATACTCACACTCATTGGCATCCCAGTAATTACTCCTTTACATCCACCACCATTTTGTGCTCCCACCCTCCCTGTGCTTGCCTCCTTAAGTTTTCCTATCTCTTTTAGTTTGAGTGCTTTCTCAAGTTGTTCTTCATTTGCACATCTCACCAATAGGTTGCCATCATTATGATCTTGGCATATATTATCTCCCCTATCTTGCTTACCAGAGCTGTTGTTAGCACAAACAGGTTGATTTTTTTCATGCTTTCTTGACCCTTTTCATTAAACCTGATAATGACAATTTATTTCTCAGTTCTTTCCCTCTGAACTTGCTCATGCACTTCTTCCTCACTTTCAGATCTCTCACCATTATCATTTCTTATTCTCTTATTCCCTTTTCCTTGTTTGCTTTCCCTTCATCATCCTCCATGTCTGCCCATGTCTACCCTACTTCTGATCCATTCACGGAGTAGTCGTGCTCAACCGCCATCAGGAAAGTATCTTCAGTTCAGTTTGAATTTCCCGCATTTTGCCGATTACTTTTCCCCCGTTCATGTCCTGCTGACGTCGCCGCCATCCTCCTGTCCCAAGCAAGACGTCCTACGTTCTTCCACTCGCTCTTCCACTCGATAGTTTAAAGATCCGCTCCTTCCACTAACCAAAACACCGACCAGAAACTGCTTCCGTGACCCATCTATAATGTTCCGGCGGGGAGCAGTTTTCATACAATGGTTCAGAGAGAAGTTGTTGTAGATATTGCATTACTGTATGTTAGTACGGTAAGCAGAAGCTAAATAAAATAAAATAAAAATATATAAAAAAAATGAAAAATCATTGTCATGATAACATATTACACTGATGTTTTGTGAGGATTACAATGTGTTTTGTGAAGTGGAATGACAGAACTGTTTTCCTGTTAACTTTCGCTAGGATCTGAGATTTGAAAAAAAAAAAAAAAATGTTCTCCTCTCAGGAGGATCTTCAATAAACATCATATCCTGGATCACTTAAAACCTACCAACATGGTGAGGCAGAAACTTATCCATCCTAAGCACAAAACACCCAGGCAGTGAAACTGAGAAATTTGGTGCCCTAGGCAAGATCTTAGCCGGCGCCCCCTTGCATCGCAGTCAATTTCACATTCAATTTCCATACACTCACACAGAAACTGCATGTATGTATTCAAGATTTTATTTCTTTTAAGTCAAAAATATCACACCAAATAAAAAGTGAAGATAGAAATAAGTGATAAAAAATACAATAAAAATAAGGCATTGTGTATGGAGCCAGAACGGTGACTTTAAAATTTGGCATCCAAAAAAAAAAATTGGCATTGAAAACAAAACCAGTACTGAAAAAGGAAATATTGGCATTGAAACATTTGTATTGAAAACAGTTGTATTGGCACTGAAACAAGTATTGGCACTGAAAAAAGAAGCTAATTAAAATAATTAAAATGTGAAAATCTTATCATTTTATTTTATTGGGATTTTTTGTATTTTTCAATGACAATCTTAGGATTTTTTCTTCATGTCACTTTTTTTTTCAGTGACAGATGATTTACTTACAATGTCAGTTTTATTTCAGTGTCACTGATTTTCAGTTTCAACTTTCTGTCTGATTCTGTTTCTGTCCCAGAGCTCCCGAGCTCAGGTCTCTATATGCGTATGGAGTGTGGTAGTAGTACTGGGGCGCCGAGCACGGAGCATTAGCCCCAGTTAGCACAACAGTAGAACAGCAGGCTTTTCTCGCTTGTTGTGTCGTTCTGAGCCGGGGCTGCAGCGCCGACAGCAGCGCTCCGGTCCGCTCCCCGAGCTCTGTGCCACCATACCGCCGTACACGCATACCTGTGAATCATGTGAATAATATCACTATTCCTACAATGACTCCTTTGAGTCGAAGCCAATAAACTCAACAAGTCAGTATGCGGGGAAAGTCAGCTGTGATTGTGCTACTGTGGTTCATAGTAAAGTACAACGGACGGCTGTAATCAAGTAACAGACACATATTTTCATAACTGACTGACTTTTCTCTGTATGCGTGTACAGCGGTATGGTGGTACAAAGCGCTGCTGTCGGTGCTGCAGCCCCGGCTCGGAACGACACAACTGGGACTAATGCTCGTTAGCTCACTAAGCTAACGAGCATTAGCCCCAGTTGTGTCATTCCGAGCCGGGGCTGCAGTGCCGACAGCACTCCATACGCATATAGAGACCAGAGCTCGGGAGCTCCGGGACAGAAACAGATACACAGAGACTTGGACACATCAGGAGAGAGCTTGAAGAAAAGTCCGCCAGGTAGTTGGACTCTGTGTTGCCCAAAGACGGCCGGCACACGGATCCTAAAAAGGTATAACGGCTGGACCGTCCAGCCCCGCATTCCCGCAGGCTGCAGCCATTACCTTCTCTAATAATATGCAAACCACGCTCTACTTGCCCCTCCCCTCAGGCCCCTCCCTCTCGACGCCAAAACAGTGACAGAAAGTTGAAACTGAAAATCAGTGACACTGAAAAAAAACTGACATTGTAATAAAATCTGTCACTGAAAAAAAAGTGACATGAAGAAAAAATCTGAAGATTGAAAAATACAAAATAATCCCAATAAAATAAAATGACAAGATTTTCAGATTTTAATTATTTTAATTAGTTTCTTTTTTCAGTGCCAATACTTGTTTCAATGCCAATACAACTGTTTTCAATACAAATGTTTCAATGCCAATACAACTGTTTTTAATACAAATGTTTCAATGCCAATATTTCCTTTTTCAGTACTGGTTTTGTTTTCAATGCCAATTTTTTTTTTGGATGCCAAATTTTAAAGTCACCGTTCTGGCTCCATAATTGTGCAAACATATTATCTCAGCAAGCGCCATCTCTCACTTATCTATTGTCAGCCACTTTGCAAAACGACCTCCAACTCCTTCCATGTTGCCATGTGGGTATTGTGCTCCTGGCTACATGAACCTTCAGCAAGTGGTTTGCATTGTTCCAGTCCTTTAGTCCTTCCTTATTAAGTCTGTATTCTTTTGCAGAAAACATTTAGCAGCAGAAGCAGCGAAGCTATCATTTCTGTTTGAGTGCATCAGCCTGCTTCTTTTGATTTTTTCAGCATTGACTAAGACTCTGTTACAAAAGTCATGTTGGCACTCTCCCATCTTTGTTTTGGGCAAATGTGTAACTGCTTTTTTATTTGAACTGGTCCTCTGTGAACTAACTCTCATCTTACGTAGAAGAGCTGGCCAGTCAGCAGGGTCTATGGGCTCTTTGCACGTCAGCTTCCGCGTTCATATAATACGGCTCACTCGCTTCCAGTTGCCTAGACATGGCGCTCTTTTACAGTCGATGCCTGACAGACCTGCCTAAGATGACGATTAACGATGTCCATTGCATTTGTAAAGAGTCAGCGAAAGCCCCGAAGAGCAAGCTGGAGAAGGAATTTAGCATGTATGCGAATTCTTATGTGTTTGAAAATGAAGGTGAGTCTCGAATACTTGTATCTTTGTGGTTGGGATAGCTAGAAGCTATGGTGCTAGGTTAGTTACAGGTAACGTTAACAGTTACAATAGTAAACATTGAGCCTACTCGCGGACAATGACATATGACAGTACAGCACATAACTAAATTATTGTTGTAAACTTGCTTGAGTACATTTTGCTTTAATCTGTGTTTGCCATTGTAAGTGTCAAATTAAAATGAGTCTCATATACGTGTGTGTTTGTGGTTGGGATAGCAAGAAGCTATGGTGCTAGCTAGGCTGGTTGCAACTTGCAACAGTAAACATTGAGCCTATTAGCGGACAATGACATCTCTCTATAAAAGCAAGGAATCTCTGTCTGTCTGTCTGTCTGTCTGTGTATGTGTGCCTCAAATATCTCTGCGGATCAGGATCAGACTGACCCGAGAGTTTCAACATGGCTGCTGCTTGGTTCAATGGTGTGCAACTTCGCATTTGTTTGGACTGCAATGATACCGTGAATAAATTATTTCATAAATGCTTCACAAATTCTGGGAGCATTGTCCACCGGAGCCACCACAGTCACGTTTGCATCAAAGCCAATCACTGCACACCGTAGCCATGTGCGCACCAGAGCCAATCACTGCAGAGCTCAAGCTTATGACATATGTTAAGAAAAAAGCGGATTTATACCTGCAGCGGCGCGAGCTAGACCGGGATTTTGCCGGCTGTTCGGTCCCGTTCTGTTCTGTGCATCTAAACTGACTGTTGTGGATTAATGAGACTAAACGAGTCCGGACCGAGTCTGTTCGGGTCTGAGGAGAGCGGATTTATACCTGCAGCGGCGCAAGTTGGACCGGGATTTTTCCGGCGGTTCGGTCCCATTCTGTTCTGTGCATCTAAACTGACTGTTGTGGATTAAAGAGACTAAACGAGTCCGGACCGAGTCTGTTCGGGTCTGAGGAGATCCAGAGACGCGCGGACAACAAAGAGGAATCGGAATCTGTGGATGTTCGTGTGTAGCTAGCCGCTCGCCCACACGGCCCACCTCCCGAGTCAACGGACCGGACGCACCAGCACGTCCAAAACCAAACTTCGGGTGAATAATGTCCGCCATGCTTTTTCACGAACATTGCCGTCAGGTTTGCTTTGTGTCTGGTGCAGAAGAAACGGTAAAAACGGGCTTTTGTCATGAAAGTGTCCAAGCAGCAAGTTTGGTTGTTGAGGAACTGGAAGTTTTGGGAGGGAAGTCGGCGGATGAATGACAGGCAACGATGGTCGGTGTACAGACAGCGATATTGAGAGTTGAGAGATTTGTGACATTTAGCGTGTTTGGAGTGTATAGTTAGTGTGTTATGTAGTGTTTGGTGTAGTGTGTTTAGTGTGTAGTGGAGTCGTTTTTTTGTTTAATGAGTCAAAATAATGAGGAGATGCTGAATGTGGAGTAGACAGTGCAGCTCTTCATTCAGCTGGAAGGAGCTCAGGCAGACCTGAGCATTGCCTGCATTTAAATGTAAATAGTTACATACAGGGTTCGAATTACACAGTGGCTTTCGGAGGAGCCCTATTTTCAGATCCTCCCCGCCTAACGGTTTTTAACCCGCTTTTATTTCCGCGTCATAACGCTTTTGTCTTGTGTTCGGCCATTTAAAACAATATGTTTACTTCAAAACGCGAGCATCAGACACTGTCAGTGTTAGGACAAACAGCAGCAGACAGCACTGTCCATGGTTCTGAATCAACCACTCATCATGCAAATCATAATAAAAACAGAATAGATCGGTTGCATCATAATTAGGTAAGAGACTCACATAACAATCATAAAAAAAATATATCAACAGTAAATAGGATTAGAGCCAGTCCTCACGAACACACAGGTCAAGCAAGTAATTCCAAGATTCTTACCTTAATTCAGAAGCGACCACAGGGGCCTGGAGTCTTCTGTTTTTGCTTTCTGTCCTGTAACCCAGGATGTTGAGGGTCGGTGACCGGCTTTAATCCAAGATGATACAAAATGCAGAGGGTCAAATTGCTCCAAAGGGGGTCCATTCAGATCCACGAAGAGAAGCGAGGAGAGGCTTTGTTCACGCAATGTGTTGCGATACTTGCTGTCAGTTGAATTCACTGCAGAAAATCCCCTTTCACACTCAGCTGAGGTGGGCAAGTAGGTCAGACTTGCTGTTTGGAGTTTTACAAGTGTTTTCCCTGGTGCTCTGTTTTGCAGTTTAAAGTCCCGGAACTCCTCGACAGCCTCTCGGGCCGGTTCTCCCAGTGCTTTTGCCAATGCTTGAACTTCAGTTTCCCCATACAGGATACGGGTGCTATGTTGCTGTGGCCAAAAGCGTTTATCCAGCGGTTTCAGCATCTGGACGAGGTCCGGTTCCGGCAGTCACTTCTTTAGGCTGTTGATTATAGACTGATGGAACTGAAGACGGTTTATCTTCGGCCTGCTCTCTGAAAGCTCAACATGGCTGTCAAGACGTCAATGGTCTGCTGTATGTGGCAACTTGCATCAACTAAAGATGTTTGTTTGCGTTGCAGTTTTAGCGACAGACTTTGTAGTTCTCGTAGGACATCCTTCATACAAGCCAAATCAGCCAAAAACCCAGTGCTTGTGAGGAGTTTGTGCAGGCCCCTTTATTTCTGCCTCTCTGTGTCACAGCGAGATAAAACTACTAGCCACCCAACGGATTGAAAAGATTTGACCTATTTTTAGGATTTGCATGTTTAAAGCTGTAGCTGCCTCCTGGAGCAAACGGGCATTTTTTGATGACTGGTTATAGAGGGCATACAGTTTTGAGATAAAAAACTCAAATTGGTTACAACCAGCTACTTCCTTGAGTGAGTCTTTGACAGCTAACTCAAGACGATGAGCTAGACAATGTATAGACTGAACTTTGGGGAAATCTTGTTTGAGTATAGTGACGAGTCTGCCGACTCTGCCTGAGAGTACCGCTGCTCCATCCGTTGCAATGCAGATGAGATATTTTCCCAGAAGCTCGTCATTCAGTCCCGCTTGTCTCAAACTTTTCCTCAAACTTCTGTATATCGATTCGGCATCCGTGCCCTCTGAAAGCTCAACAATATCCAAAAAAACATTGTCCACTTCCCCCCTACCTGTCATGTCACACTGCACGTAAATGATCATGTAAGCCAGGCCATGAACTGTGCTCTCATCTATCGTGATGCTGATTCGTGACCCCAGTTCTTTTACTTTTGAAACAAATTTAGCTCTCATTTCGCTGGCGATGTGTCCGATTATTTCAACACAAGCATGGTCCGATTTGTGCACATTTCCCACGTTTGCACCATTACGTTTTTGAAGAGGCATTACAGCAGGGAGCTTTCTGTAGGCCATTTTTTCCTTGGCCACCATATAGGCAGATCTGAACGACGTAGCGGTTTCCTCCATTAAATGAGCATTTACTTCAAGTACCTTATTTGGGAGCACATCCTTTTCCCTCATCTCCGAAATCTCAACCGTTCTTTTGTGTGCCAAACTGTCTCGATGCTTGTAAATCTTTTTCCGCAGGTTATTTTGTGACTCGCTGCTGACCTCTCCATTCATCCATTCCTCTGACAGATGTACTCCAGTTGCCCTTTCGGCGATCAACAGGCTTTTTGCCTCCATGCATACTGCACATCCTAATTTATGATTTTTGGAGAAGAGCCATGTATTCCTATTTTTCCACTCACTCCATTGCTTAGTTGTCCAGTTGCAAGGTGTTGCCTGATCGCCTAGTTCGCTGCAGGTCGCAGCGGTGGTGTCTGGCTCCGAAGTCCCTCTCTCGTTGTTGCTGTCACTGGCAGCAACTGTTAGCGGCGGCGGTAACACTGGCAAGCTAACTGTAGCTGGTGCGCTGTTGTCATCACTCCTCTTCGTTTGTTTTGTAAATCCAAATTGACCGAGGTTTGGTTGCTTCCTTTTTGACATTCTTATTAGTATCCAGAGCGTTCAAAAAATCCGAATAACGTATGTTTTGAAGTTAACATTCAAATACCGCGCCAACTCAGTGAGAAGTTCAAAAGGTGACGTAAACATAGTGATTTTAATGCAGCGCCGCCACGCATGGATGGTCACAGGGGGAATAGACACAGCATTGTATTTATTAGTGGAGATCGACGTTCGGAAATAGTAATGTAATGATCAAAAATCACACAACATTGACACATTTTTACTATTATTATTTATTTCAGGAACCTTAATGTACATAAAATCAAAATATATATGTGACACAAAAATGAAGTGTGTTTTGGAGCTCCCCCTAAATATCTCAAAGTGGGCTTTCAGGGGAGCTCAGGTCCTTCTCAGGGGAGCCGAGCTCCCCTTAGCTCCCCCGTAATTCGAACCATGGTTACATATAACTTTGTAAATTAAACTTTTTCTACTTTAAGGTTTTTTTGTGATTTTAGGTCCGTTGTGTTAATACAGTATGTCAAAATGAAAAAATAACTGTACAAAATGTCACAAACTTCGCCAGCTTCAGCGTCTGTCCGAGGAGGACAGTAACAGGGCCAGGCTGCCTGGTGGAGGTAGGAAGAAGGTTAGCGAGGAGCCTGAGATAATCATGCAGAGATGAGTTATCAGCAAACGGGCACGCCACCAGAGAATGTCCCGCATAATGATCAGGGCGATGGAGAAACAGAGAAACGTCTAGCGGCTGCTTCTCCCGAGTTTTCCTCTGCATATTTTACGACAGAAAGTTTGAATTTCAAGTAATACTTTTTATTTTTTTGCTGCACCAGAGCCATGGCGATCATCAGTGTGATACTACTGACAGAGAGCAAGCACAATACTTAAAAAAAGTTGTTGCAGCGGAGGAAACGATTTAGCCAATCAGCACTCACTGCAAACTCCTCATCTCTGCTGTCACTCACGGTGGCGTACATTTGTTTCTCCATCACCACAATGAATTCCTTAAAAAAAGTATCTAAAGAAGTCAAACAGATCAGCATGTCAAGCTGTTTGTGTCATTTTCGCTATGTTGTCCTTGAATACAGTCTTCACCATGGTGTGGTGTGCTGTGCTGCATGGGGATGCTCCAAGCGCTCGGAGAAATGAATGTATGGCTTCCCCGAAGACAGGAGAAAAGCATGGGTGGCTAAAGTCAGAAGGAGCAATTTAACCACCTTCAAAATCAAATCAAATCAAATTTTATTTGTATAGCCCTTTACAATAGCCAGACGGTACCCAAGGTGCTTTACATCAAAGCAATAAAATAATACATAAAAATAATACATAAAAACACAACAAAGTGCTACAGTGCTGCAAGAAAACACAGGAAAGTGCTACTAGTGCTGCAGGGTGTTAAAGGCCCTCTAAAAGTGTATAAAGTAAAAAACAGGCAAAACGAGTACACCTAAGAGCAGGACTACCCTAGTCAGAGTTAAATGCCAATCTAAAAAAGTGTGTCTTCAGCTTCGATATAAAAAGGCTGAGGTCAGTAGTGGTGCGAATGTCAGGGGGCAGTCTGTTCCACAGCCTGGGAGCTGTAACAGAAAAAGAACGATCGCCCCACTGTTTAAATCTTGACCTTGGGACCTCTAACAGGAGCTGGCAGGAAGAACGGAGGGCCCTCCTATGATCGCAGACAGTTAAAATCTCTGACAGGTAGGAGGGAGCCAGGCCATTAATGGCGTAAAAAACAAACAATAAAAGTTTAAAATCAATTCTAAAACGAACTGGAAGCCAGTGGAGTGACGACAGCACAAGGGTAATGTGTTCACGCCTGGACGTGCCTGTTAAAAATCGGGCAGCAGCGTTCTGAACAAGTTGGAGACGCGAGATTAAAGACTGGCTAAGGCCGACATAAAGTGCATTACAATAGTCCAGTCTTGAACTGATGAAAGCGTGGATCGCCTTCTCGAGGTCCTGCCGACTCGAGAAGGCTTCACTTTGGCCAGGAGACGCAGCTGAAAAAAGCTTGTGCTAACAACAGACCTAATCTGTTTATTGAATCTGAGCCCACTGTCAAATGTTACCCCAAGATTATTTACATGTGGTTTAAAAAAGGGCACCAGAGTCCCAGAGTTTGTAATTAAAACATTTGACATAGATGGCATGCCAAACAAAATACATTCGGTTTTGCTGTCGTTCAAGTGCAAAAAGTTCAGAGCCAGCCACTGTTTTACATCAGTGATACAGTCCAGTAACTGTGTAAGTGAAGTGTTTTCATTGGGTCTCATGGGCAAATATAACTGTAAATCATCAGCATAAAAATGAAAAGACAGATTGTGTTTTTTATAATTGATCCCAGTGGTAGCATATACAATGAAAACAGAATAGGGCCAAGAATAGAGCCCTGTGGCACCCCACAAGAGAGGGATGCCTGTGAGGAGCAGAGGTCACCAATCATTACAGAAAAACTCCTATTTGCCAGGTACGACCTAAACCATTGGAGAGTGGTGCCACGGATGCCTGCATACTGCTCTAGGCGAGTGGGAGACAGGCCTAAAATTGGACAGTACAGAGGGGTCAAGATGTGTTTCTTTGAGGAGGGGCCTAACCACAGCGTGTTTGAAGGCAGCTGGGACAGACCCTGAGCTAAGACAGGTGTTTATAAAAACCAGCAAACTTGATCCAACAGAACTAAAAACCTCCTTCAGAAGCTTGGCTGGAATAATGTCTATGGGACAGTTAGTGGGTTTTAAGCCACTAGTGAGAGATGACAGAGAAATAATCTCAAATTGCTCGAAAACAGCAGATTGTGCAGGAGGAGTTGAGAGTTGAGAACTCTAGTAGAACTCCCCAAGACCTGTAAAAATAAAATTGTTCCCCTTTCAATTTTGAATGCCAAATCTATTTAGCAGTTTGACTGTAGGTACTTCAGAAGCCTACCTCATTCACCTCTCGGTTACTCCATTCGCCTCTCGGTTACTAATTATTGACCTTTTTATAAATTTTCTTATTAAAAATGTTATTATGGGAAGCATAATGTATTTGTTACCTACAGGTGTCTGCCACTGCAGCTGACGCTGAAACAACTCTCAGTCTTCCTGCAAGTCCTCGCCTGATACTGCCTGGTATACATTTTATTTAGATTCATTGATAGACACATTATATATCACATTGGCCATTCATCTTGAGTTTGCAAATGTTTACACTAGGTAGGGCTGCACAAAAAATCGTTAAAAAATCGCGATCTCGATTCAAACATACACGTGATCTTATCTCTGCACACGGCGATTCCTAAGCATTTTATATCTCGAGCTGAATCACAAACAAATGTTCCTATTTTCCTCCCGGATTTTTTGAAGCGCCCCCAAACGCAGCACTGCCGCTGCCTCCTCCCTCAACCTGTGGTAAAGCGTCTTTACAGCACGTGATTCAGTGGAGGAAGCCCGCCTGCAGTTGAGTGGTTGGAAGTAGTGAATGAGAAGCCGTTGTTAGACGGGGCAGCAAGCCGCCAATTTGCCCGTCCTTTTGGCGGCTCAGTCCGCGGATTTAGACAGAGGGCAGCAAACTGGGGGTCTGTTTTGGTCCGCCGATTTGCCGCCTCGGGGGGTAAACTTATTTCCACCTTGCCTGCTAGATGGTCAACTGGACAGCCGCTGAGATCCGGGAGATGCTAGCGACTCCTGGATCTCTAGAGCTGTGTGTTTGTGTTAGCTTGTTGTTGTAGCCACAAGCTAGGATCGGTCGCTACTTTCAAACTAAAAGCCCCCCGATAAGAACCCAGTTCTAAACTCCAATGGGTGCATGTGAAGCTCTTATTTTGAAGACAAATTTGTTGATAACTGTTCACAGCTCAACTTGGAGCTTCACGTCACGGCACGTCACATGTTTACGCCTACCTCAGAGGCGGCTTTTGGAAAAGGAGGAATATTACGCCTCCGTTTTAGAAAGCCATCACAGCAGCTATCACATATCACCTAGCCAAAGATACGGCCCCAATAAACACTGTACAACATGAGGTATTAGGATGCCCTCTCATCTTGGAGACTCTTTTTTTTTTTTTTTTTTTACTCTTGTAAAAATCATTTCTCATCCAATGATAGAACTTGAACAAAACAAAAAAAAAATTGCTACAATGTTTGTTTTTTGTTTTGTTCAAGTTCATCAGTGAAATAAACATTTTGTGAAAAAAATCGTGCCAGAGAATCGTGATCTCAATTCTAAGCAAAAAAATCGTGATTCACATTTTTTCCAGAATCGTGCAGCCCTAACACAAGGTAACATGCATTCCCATGTTGCTATGACTTTCAGTTTCAGGTGCAACAGGGCAAGTCACAATTAGTGGTTGGATGATCACCTTTGAGGGCCGTGTAATCACTGAGGGCATCACACCAACATTTGCAACGGGATTTGCTGCTGTGTTTGCAATCTACCACATATTGAACCTTCAGCATCAAGAGGAGGCAGCCTGCACTCTGGAATTCATTCAGAGGTAAAACCCCTTCATTCCTTGTCATCATTATATGGATATATACAATTAAATTAATGTGTTTGTATTTTTTTGCTTAAAATGGTATTGGTACTGTACATTTCAAGCCACCACACACACACACACACACACTATGGCGTTAAATTGATGTCAAAACAACCAGAGAGACACACAGCAATGCACGCACGCACGATTATTTTGTTATGCGTGCGTGCGTGCGTGCGTGCGTGCGTGCGTTGTTACGTGCAGATTGTATGTCACGCGTAAGAAAAAGCTGCGTACGTATGAAGCATCGTGTGCACGTCTTTCTGTCACTGTTTGACAAATGTTGTTAGGCGTTCACACACACGTGCGGTCCCTGATTCTGATGCTTCGCGGCTGGAAGTTGATCTGCACCGTGCGCACCAGTCCGCGTACATGAACGTGTCGCGTAGTTGGCCTTTTCATTTTAATCAACCAGGGGAGGCAGCAGTGAGCCATACTTTGCCTGCCGGAAATTCAAAAGAAGAAGAAGAAGAAGAGGAAGAAGAAGACGGAGGATGAGAAAGGTGACTGGTAAATGGTTAATATTTACGTACAAATGCATAGGTCATTTGTGTTGTGTAAGTTTAAAAGTAGAGTCTGGAGTATTGCTTGTTACAGTTTGTAAACAAAACATTGAAACTGGGCCCCTCCTCTCGGGCTCAACTGTGTAACGTTAGCCTCCTGGCCCTGACAGCAGCAGTTACCAGGACCACAAAGGTAAGGAAATACAGTCCGAGAGAAGCGCTGGTGCCTCCGTCACCAACACCTGGAGCCTCCGGTGTTATGTTGCCGTTGTGGTCAGCTGGGAGGACGGTGTTAGCAGCGGATGCTAACCGCTACCGCTAACCAAAGTTAGCATCGAGTTAGCTCACCACCACAACAGTCTACAGTATAATAATAATAATAATAGATTTAATTTACATAGCGCCTTTCAGGGTACCCAAGGACACTTGACAAAGTGGAATAAACATATATGAAAACAAACAAAGCAAAGATATAAGAATAAATGGAGCGTCTGTCAGTCAGCACGGAGGGAACAGCCGCACCACCGTCAACACCGCCACCAGCACCGCAGGGAACAGCACCCTCTGTCCAGAAGCGGACTTTCGTCTGGAGGTCCCATGCACACAGCGGGGGCGACACAGGATACCCAGAAATCCAGGCCCAGTGACAGAGCCCGGGGCGAAGCAACAGCAGAAGTCCAGGAGCTCCCGATCTAAACACCTGAAGACCCCACCAGCAACGGCGGAGCATTCACCATCCAACATCACCGAGAGCCGGTGGAGACCACAGCAGCAGAGGACAGTGAGAGCGGAGCCAGGTGGTGAACAACCCCGAGGCCATGGTGGATGGAGGACCAGCAGAGCAATGATGGACATCCCGCAGAGCATCGAGTACGTCTGCTTAAAAGTTAGCGTTGATATGCTAACTGCTGATTGGCTTTCTTCTTTTAGCAGAAAAAAGCTGTATTGTCATGGATCGAGAAGCGGCGATACTCACGCCAGCGTCCTCTCGCATCCGGGTTGCCATGGAAACTGAAGCAGTCTAGGCTTTAGTTGTCAGTGACGGGAATCGACCCGCGGCTCCAGCGCTTCACTCAGACTATATTTCTTTTTCTTTGCCGTCCTGACTGCTGCTGCTGAGAGAGAGAGACGTGCTAGCACCATCAATGCCTAGCACTCAGCAGCATCAGAGACAGCTAGTGGGGCTAACAGGAGGGCTACACACACCCACCACCACACAGGACTAGAAGCCAAGTGATGATTAAGACGGGTTTCATTTTTAAAAGTCTAGTGTTTATTTTGGGCAAAAAACTCAAGACTCAACCTTTTAACAGGGTTCATAAAACTCATCCTGTGCCAAGATAGGATGACAAGATAATAAGGTGTTTTAAGCACCAGAAACCCCCTGCTGTCGAAAAGAGCCTCCACAGAGTGGGTTGATGCAGCAGGTGGAAAATGTATATTGTTAGTGCTGCTAATCAGTTTGCTCGTTAATGCTTATTAGTTACTAATAGTAAGAAGTCTCCTACATGTGCTTGTATTATTGTTGTATATTGGCTGTTGTGAATTAAGCTGAATGATTCATTCTTATTTCTATTGGTTGTTTACCATTCCTGGTACTGTATAGTTAACCATGTACCTGCTGTTCTGATAACTGCTTTTTATTCTCTGTTACAGAACCACACAACTTTCATAAACCTTCCACACACACATACTCATCTGTCACACTCACACCATCAACCATTCCTAATCAGCAATTGAGAAACTAAAAGGAACTAAAACTTAAAAGGACTAAAAGGAACTAATTCTATCCCAGCGGCCATAAGTGATTCAGTCCAGTTAACCATACAGTCCTTAGAATAAATCTCCACAACACATTCGTAACATGTCTTACAACGAGAGAAGGCCACCAGATAACACAGTCACCAGTTAAACCCACCGGGTGATCATGATATTGTGGGAAGACTAGCTATCAGACTGCACATCAATTCTGAATCAGGTAAGCAGTATCTATGTGATCTTTGAACCCAAATCATGATTGTGAACTTTTAACATTATAGTTTAACAACAGATCCACTCCGACACATGTCACACTGGTGAAAAGCACCCGTAGAACTGAGTTTTGAGAGTTTAAAAAAATAGTGTTGCCTGTAACGTTGTGTCTGGTTCACCATTTTATATACCTACACTAAGCTTGTCCTTTTTCATGTCAGGTGTATTGTTGATACAGGGCTAAACCAGGGTTTGACAAGAGTTGCCAGTGTCTGATTCTACACCCAAACACAGCAGAGTGGTCGGGGCCTGCAGACCGACCCAGTTACACCTGCAGCGAGCAGACAGAGGAAGAGGAGTGTGAGATCCACGGGGAAAGGAGCAGGAGAAAGAGAAGGACAGCTGTCGCCAGCAGACGGGCATTGACTGTCGGACTAATTGAAATGTGAGTTTATACTCTGCCCTAGGGATGTAATGAGATCAAAATCTACAGTATTTGCCATCATTTCATACCATACATGTTCACAATAATATTGAGACACTTTTGTTATCACGATATCGTGGTATTACCGATACGTTACATCCCTACTCCCTGATCCCTGGTCGTGGAAAGTTATTGCGAATGTGTGTAAAAGTACAGTGACTGAAGTCCTCCCCCCCCTCCCCACATGACAGCGTAAGAGGCCGGCGCCCAAGGACGGTGTGACAGCAGTGGTGCCAATGACGAGAGTGATGTTGGCCCAAGGTGACGGTGAACAGTTGATACTCTGCCCCATCGTGTGAGCAACGATCTTAGGACGTAAATGAAGTGGTGTGCATGTATTGGGTTTAAAAGTGCAGTGACTGCCATCTCGTTTCCCCCACAGCTCCCGAGTCTGCGCCAGGCAGAGGACAGTGTGCAAGTGGAAGACCAGCAGTGTTCGTGGAGAATCGGTGTTACCAAGTCACCACAATAACGGACCCCTTCCCCCCAGACCCCATTCTATAATTTCTGTGAATAAATATTGTTTTAAATGCCCTTTACAGTCTCCAAGCACTTTCTTGGTTATCGAAACACACGTCATATACGTCAGCGTAGATGAGAGCTTATTAGGGCAAAGTCCCGACTGTCAACAGGTGTCATGCTGAGAAGTGCCTGCATAAGAACTGCATGCCCATCACGGGAACGTGCACAACTAAAAAAATAAAATAAAATAAATAAATACTAATAATAATTATAATAAAACTGTATCAAGGTTACTAAGTTTCTGCCTGTGTTTTCCCGATTAGGCTACATACTATTACACGCTCATCGGCCGGGAGTGTGTTGCAACTATTCAGGTGCAAAACTCCAGCGGTCTCAGCAGTTATCAATGAACTGATTGCCTGCGGGGGCCGTGGTTAACTTACACAATGTTTGTCATTGATTTTGTGTCTTCTGTGAGAAAGCAAAGTAAAAGAAACAGAAACTTTATCTGTCTTCACTGAATACACCCCGCTTTTCCGAAAACCCGCTGTTCCGAACATAGACTTCAATTCATCGTAATGGCGGGGTTTCCCTTTTTTTCAGAGACCCCGCTATTCCGAAAAGGCTATTGGGGAAACCCCTCCATGATCACAGTCAGGTCGAGGATGTTGTAGCAGACCGCCGCCGGCCATCTTCCTCCGCCTTTGACGGAGTACACCCTCGCATCTGGTCCTGGACGTCCTCGCCGTACTTTGTGTTGTTGTATTACATCACAGACTCTGGTGTTGCCTTCGCCCCACTAAAAGGTGCCCACACCTGTGTGCAGGTGCTCAGGATGCAGACATTGTCCCTCGGCTCTCCCTGCTACACAGAGTCGCGTCACTTCAGCACTTTGGTGTTGAACAGCTCCGCTCGCTGTTTCACGGAGCGGGAAACTCCCTTTTGTGTTTGCCCATGGTGCCAACCGCAACTGTAATAATTAACTCGCAAGTGAATTCACAAAGAAGCACAGCTGGAGACGCTGACAAAGTCAGAGACAAGAGAGACAATGAATGAAATCCCGCGAAATGATGTGCGGTCAATATGACCGCTTATGGCGGAAATAGGTAAAACAAATCATATTTTCTTTTCCTTTTCTGTAATTTATATAAAAAATATTCTCAGTTAAAATACAGACACTTTTAGAAAAATGGTTCGAAGTCTGTAATGTTTGCATTTTGTTATTTACATCACAGATTGATAACTTAATTGTGATAATGTTCAGTTATTATTATTATTATTATTATTATTAATAGGGTTTGTTTTCTTTTTTTCTATCTTTTGAAAGTAGCAGCATTCATGTTGTCATTGACATTGCTCTTTGAAATAAAGGTATTTGATTTTGATTCTCTCTAAGTTTTTATTGCTTATGTTGAATAATATTCACAATAATGCATATCTTAAGCAATTGTCTATAGCCCTGAGAATAATGAAGTTGTTTTATATTTTAGGAAACTGCTAAATTTAATTATCGTATTATCTACTGTGCCTGTCTACAGTAAACTGTGAGAAGTTAAAGCAACAACCTAAACAGAATATTATTGTAATTTCCAAATAATCACAGAAATATGCTGCATTTATTTTTTTTCCTGTATTAGACTGTGAAATCATTTAACAGTGTGAATACAGAAATATACTGTACCGTATTACAGACTACTACTGTAAAGTCATTTTACAGTATGGATACCGTAAAATTACAGTATATTGCTGGCATCTTTGCTGCCAGCTCTTTGCTGTAAATTATAGAAATACAGAAATACAAAAATATACCGTTTTTCTGGTTTACAGACTACTACCGTAAAGTCATTTTACGTATGAATACCGTAAAAATAACAGTATACTGCTCGCATCTCTGCTGCCAGCTCTTTACTGTTATTTTACAGGAAAATTATTTACAGGTATACCTGTAACCTCCCCCTCCGCACTACACAAATTACACGATAGGCCTATTGACACACATACACAGAAATACATTAAACATCAATATTAAAGTCAAACTTAACTCGCCCGCTCGAGGAGAGCCTCCCCCGGGGTCTGAGCTTGTGATGCCGTCCACTCAACTCCCCGGGGAGCGGCTTCGCTGGACGGCACAGACAGAGTTTGGCCGGGTGTCGACGGCACGCACGGCAGCAGGAAGTACGAGGAGCAGTGGCGGCTACTGCACTCTTCTACAGTCCTGGCCCTGACTTTCTAAAGGAGGCAACAAACCTCCCCTCCTAACACAGTAACATCTAACCCCCTGCTCTACCTGTCTTCATCGCCAGCAGTCCTAAATAACTGCGAACGACACCCTTCCTCCCAAAAGAGTGCCGAGCCGCAGCAGTAAGATGCTCTCCTCATGCCCCGTCTGCTCAGTCTTTTGTCTCCTTCCAATCCTCCTCCCGCCCGCAATCACACACACACACCTGTACTCAATTCCATTGATAGGCGGGTAATGCTCATTACGTCACCGATTGCGTCCCACAGCACATTCACATCACAGTATCAACAAATGCAGTAGCACAAATCCACCACCTGTAAGGAGTACGTAAGTGTAGCCACTAATTGTCCAATATGAAAGGCCGCTAAGAGGCTCAGTGGGGTCATGTCTGTAGCCTATATGGAAACAAAACGATACGTTATGGAAATAAAACGAAATGGTCAACAGAAAATGTCCAACTGCACTCACTCTCACTGAACAGGTAAAATAGTAAGTTTTTTGTTTTCGAATGCAGGCTGGTGGCAGTTTTTGAGTTCTTGTTAAGACCATAATGCCTTTGTTTCAAGAGTTATTAAATGGATTGACATATCCAACAATATCTTTGCCTGCAGTGGTATTATTGTGATGCTTAATTAACAACTTGCACAGGAGCCGAGCTGAAAAATCACGCCAAAGGCCGCACGTGCATAACAAGCCAAAGGTGCGTCACCAGTTAATTTTTAGTTAATTGAAACTCAGATTACAGAGCAGTGCAAGGAGACATATTATTGTAGGGATAAATGTTGTATGATATCATGAACAATTTATACTAAAAGCTTAGACTAACAAACATTTTATGCTCAAATGTGCACCTAATGTTAGACTATATAAGATAAACACAGTATACTTCCCAGTGGTATTTGGAGATAAGGTGAGCAACGTTACCATCAATAAACACTAGCTAGTTAAAAATCACTGTGAATTTGCACACATTTATTGCCACTTTTAAAAGAAGATAAACAGAAACCAGACAAACAGAGTGTGTCGCGTTAGCGCAGTAAGATGACCTTATTCCGTACTGTGCCACCCTCCGACGGATTGTTCTCTCGCACACTCCGAATACCTGTGCTATTTCCTCAGCAGTGTGCCCCCAGAGTAGGTGTGCTTTGATTAAAGTGGGGGGTATACTGTAGAGATGCACCGATCCAGTTTTTTCCGATCCAATCCGATACCGATACCTGGACTGAGCGTATCGGCCGATACCCGATACCGATCCGATACCGTTGTTGAATTAATAATAAACTGTATACCTTCCACCATGTGAAAGGGACTAAAGGCACCAGACTTTCCTAAAACAAAATAATCAAACAGTTACCGAACATTGTAAACATGTGTAACATTAATAATAATAATAATAATAATAATAATAATAATAATAATAATAATACATTTAATTTATATAGCGCCTGTCAGGGTACCCAAGGACACACGTAACAAAGTGGAACAAACAAAACAAAGAATGAATGAATATAGCGCCTGTCAGTCAGCACGGAGGGAACACTAGCACCGAAGTCAGTAGCACCGTCTGTAAACAAACTAGCGTCTAGAGGCTCCGTGCACACAGTGGGCCGACCATCCAGCATCGCTGCGAGCCGGGGAGACCGCAGCAGCAGAGGAGGAGACAAAGCAGCCCGGCGGTGAATAACCCTGAGGTTGTGGTAGAGGGAGGACTAATGGAGCAACGATGGACAGCCCACATAGTATTGAGTACATCGGTTTGAAAGTTAGCGTTGCTAGGCTAGCAGCTGACGGGTGAGGCTAACAACTGATGGCGGGGCTACTAGCTAATCAGCGGAGAAATGTGACGTGAGTACGTGTAACGTCCTGCAAACAGGAATACAAAATAAAACATAGCAGCTGAACCTGAGAATAAACTAATAAAGAGTTGGTCAAACAACAACTTGCGCTCTTCCAGCATGCGATACACTGACGCTGACGAATGACGTAGATGTGTTGCGACGGCGGAAAAAAAAAAAATTGGATCGGCCGGTGGATCTGTTTCATTTTACCGATCCCCGATCCAGCCGTTTTGTCAATATCGGAGCCGATATCCGATCTTAATATCGGATCGGTGCACCCCTAGTATATTGTACGACGGAAGTCCAAGGGTCCCTTCTTCTGTCTCTGACAGGATGTAAAGTTGGTGGGCAACTTCTTCAAGACCGTCTAACACTGCTGGCTCAATTTCCACATCCCTATCAGCGTTGAGCTGAGCCAAGTCATCCATCAATCTATCCAGACGTAACTGAACATAGTCGTTGGTTACATGGTTCTCTAAATCGTTCACTAATGATCGTAATTCATTCGCAATCGCTCGTACAAAAAATGCCATTGCTAAACCAGAGCTACATAAATGATAAATTTAAACAACTGCAGCTTAGCTGAGCGGGCTTGCTGGTAGCTAACAACATTCCTGTACAGGAATCAGCGCCGCTAGTAAGGCAGAAGTGGTAGACCCGAATCGAGAAAACTCCTGTAACCAATCATGCTGTAGACTGAGGTTAGGACCTCCTACCTCATTAACATATGGACACAGAAATACAGAAATAAATAAATGTAGGTGAACAGAAATGTAGAAATCAATATAAAGCATTTTTGTTTATTTATTTATTTATTCTTTTATTTATTCTTTTATTCATTCTTTAATTTATTTTTACATTTATTTCAGCATTTATTTATTTATTTGTTTATTCCTGTATTTATTTATACATTTAGTTATTTATTTATGTATTTATTTATTTCTGCATTTATTTATACATTTATTTATGCATTTATTTATTTATTTATTCTTAAGTCAGGTTTAGCCCTCCATACAGCACCACCACCCATTATGACCTCAACAAATAACATAAAGTAGAATGAACACCTTTCTGATAATGTCAACAAAAATTGAACGTGTATAAGGTACAAGCAGAATTTACGGCACAGCTTTTGTACTTCACTGCATGATGTTGCACAGGTGTGTCAAATATGACTAATAGCAATAGTTATGTTTAGTATGATTCCTTTAATATAATTGCAAGGTAATACCCATTTAGTATGATTTATTGTGCCTGACCCACCTTATTATGTTTTCAGTCTCACTGTGGTCCACTTAGTACTCCTGGCCTGCAGCATCACTGACGCTCCACAACACAGTGCTCCTACTGTAGGTTCCCAAATATACGCAAGATGATATCACCTGTTAGGGACATTTGTTTAGAATGACTGCTTGAAAGACATCTCATTCATTATGTGTTTTCAGTCTCACTATTGTCTACTCAGCACTCCTAGCCTGCAGCATGCAAAATAAAGTTGTGAAGTGGCATCACTGCACCTATATTCAAACATCAAATGAAAACTGCCAGCCCTAATATAGTAGGCTATTGTATAATTGTATGGGCTGCAATATACAAAATAGCTCTCTTAAGCTAGAAACATATACTGGCAATGTGTTGAGTCAGTGGAATGCGTTGGTGAGAGACATTATGAGTTCATTTCATAATCAATGTCCTCATATCATAGGATTCATCCGTCATTCCGCAGCTTCAATGATATTAAATTGATGTTTAACTACAATCACACTCCCTAAACGTTAACCTCGTTCCTAGTATAAATTGACAGCGTTGGATAAAGTTATATTTAGAGAACAGAATTTACAGTCTAACCTGTTGCATGTGTTGCTATCGTTATCCAGTGTGCTAGCCTAAACTTTTATCTGTTAATATTCTCTAAATCTTCTAATCTACACAGGGACAATCCGCCAACATACTTAATTACTCATGTCAATTGAATTTCGATGCACTGCTGATGCTTGCTCTGACCATCTGCTCCATAAGAATTACATTGAGCGGAAGCTAGCTTGTGCTAACTTCCGGGAACTTTTGAGGGGCTCTATGCCTCGCTCTATGCCTGTGAAAAAACTGAACCATTTCAGTAAACGGAGGTGGCGCCATTCTCTCTCTGTAGGACTCTAAGTGCAACGAGCCAGGAACCCAGAAAAAATGACGGCGCCCCTAGCATTTGGCTATACTGCCTATGCCCAGGGCCAGCTCTGATTATAAGGAACATTTTTCAGTGTTCCTGCTTGTTCACGAACTTCTTAACTGCTTCAGTGTGTATTTTCACTCTATCAGTCAGTAAATAACTGGGTGGCTTGGCTGTGTCCTGCTGCCGTCAATGTAAAATAAACAACACTGACATTGCCAGGCAGTAGAAGCAGTTACAACAGCTTACAAGTCTGTTAATGTACTTACACACAGTAGTGTTTTGATCTTAATGCTAACATGCTAATACATGGCAAGTGTATTCCATGCTCACCATTTTAGTTCAGCCTATTAGCATTAGCATGCTCAAAACTAAACCCAAAGAACAGCCTAGGCTGATGGGAAAGCATATATAAATCTGTGTAAAAAGGGGACTCCCTTAAAACGTATTATTATTATTATTCGGGCAGGAGTGGGACTCTTTTTCAGCCCAGGAGCTTCATGGCTCGGACAAGCCCACTTTAGTACAAAACTTATTATACTGTAGACATATAATTATATCCTCTCTATGACTTACCCCTAAGTCCGCCATAGTGCAGTATTCTCAACAACAATATCATGATTTCCAAGTCAGTGTAAATAAGTATCTTCACTTGTACATTTTGACTTACTCGTATCTTTCACCACCATGTACTCCTCACTGGAAGTGTGTAATTCAGGATGGACTCAAGGCTCAAATGTAGTTACATAATTAAGTATTGGCGTAGAAACTGCAGTGATGTGTTCAACTTTTGTCATCCTCAGAGAACTCCATTGATGTGATCGGCCTCACAGCCTATCCTGTAAGGACAGGGAGCCAATGTAAGTTGGCTGGGATAGTATCCAAATCTGTCTGAAATGAATCGCAACTTGAGAAGATATATGCTGCTGTGTGCCTGCTCTTGCCTGATCTTCTTCATTCCTTTAAGTTGTGTTCTTATCATGACAGACCATAATCATGGTAAAAAAAAAACAACATAATATACTATTCTAACACAAAAGGACATACAACAGTCATTGACTTAAAGTGTTCCATAAAGAATTCAAGAGTTTATTAAAGTAAGCAAGTGTGACATAAATGCATTCCATTAGACATCCCTGAGAGAGACAGTGGCCCTCATTTATCAAACGAATGTAGGGCAGAAAACCGTGCATACGACCTAATTTCATGCAAGCTTTGGCATTTATCAATTTGGACGTGAGCGGAAGCTACGATCAGATCTCACGTCAGGTCTGAGCTCGTGTACGCAAATCTGAGTCTGTGGATTTGCGGTGCAGCACAGCAAAATCTGGCGAAGTCTGAAAATGATTATTAAACAAACGTCAGCTGTCATTGAGCATAAGCAGTCACATTTTTAGAACAGATCTAAACGGATTCTTAAAACGAATAAAACAAAACACACAAAAAAAATGTTTTTTAAAAAAGCCCATGTTTTTACTGATAACACTTTTTTTGTAAAATAAAATATGATAACATGACAACTAATTAACGGAATACCAAATAACCCCGCTGGTAAACCTTCGGGTTGCTGACGGGCAGGTGGCTCCGTCTCGGACCAGCAGGGGGAACTCTGCTGTATACCCCAGAGAAAGTGTGCCATATTATTTTGGCCTGTTCAGTTTTGCACAACATTGCATTAGTGAATGGAGCCTTTGATGTGCCGGCGCTGCCGGGATGCCGATCTCCATCTCGGAAAAGTTTCTCTTCTTGCCAGTGTTTCTTTTCTCCATGTTCGACCTCAGTGGGCGAGGCCTCCGAACCAGGAATATTTAAGGGCGTAACATGTTAATGACAATCAAATTCAGCCGCTGCATTTATCAAGACCCGATCATTCGTACGCTGGAATTGGTCAGATATGAACGTTTCATAAATCACACGTGTGCCCTGTCGTAAGACCAATTCTGCGCTCAGATCTGCACCCGTTTTCACGCAAGATAAATGAGGACCATTATCTCCAAATTAATGCCACTGCATAAGCATCGCTCTGCATAGTAATGAATGAACCCCATGTTTCACCATATGTATAAACATACACACAAAGACACACACACATGCACGCACACACACACAATGTTGTAAGAACAAGCATGTTTAGATCAGTTGCACAAACCTTCAATTGAACACACACACACACATACACACACACACACACACACACACACACACACAGAGAGAGAGCTTTATGATATGCTTAAAAGTGCTTCTGCTTAAAAAAAAAAAAAAGTGATAATAGCATTGGCAGAATGACAAGGAACTGTAAATGAGGACCATTCCAAAGAGTTAACCTCAACCATATAATAACAACAATTAATGACAATCAATAGTCTGACAAACCACAGTGTGTTTTCTGAGCTGGCTGTTTCTTTCAACGGTGTTGTCCTCTAGTATGTGATAACGTTTTTTCACCCCACCACTCTAGCAGGAAAGAACATTCCATCAATCTTCTGTGCAGTGGAGTCACGTGAGGGAACAAGCCTGCACAGGATGTTTATTCATTACATTACGACAGAGGCATTATGACATGCGCATATTACACCTCCATAACCCTGACTGACCCGGCTTGAAATTCAAAATCGGGAACTCTGGAAAAGAACCAGGTCATTTCAATCTGCGTGAACTGAACCTTTACGTAGTTGTTGTGAAGTGTGAACTTGCACAACACTCCAGGCAAGTAGCTGAAGGAAGGGTTGCACTCTGCCGCCATCGATTCAAGATATAGAGCACTGAAGTTGCTGTGGTAACAATCGCAGCATTGTAACATGCTCACAATGACAATGTTAACATCAAGATATTTACTTTTAGTGTTTATTATGTTTATCTTTCTTTAGCATTTGTTAATTTGAACTTAACACAGTACAGCCAAGGCTAACAGTAATGTAATGTCGTTTGCAGATAATAAGTGATATATCAGTATTGGACAGGTACAAAAAAACACCAACCTGATAAGTATAATTAGAAAATATGTATCTTTTATGCTGTAGTGCTGGCCATGCTGTGTGAGCCACAAGAAATTAGAGAAACACAGACAATCATCAGTGCATAACACGTTGACAAAAATAACACTGCCAAAACAAACTAAGCAATGGGCAGAACAAAACTTAAATATTTGAAAAACGTGAACTGTTGATATAAAAACATGGTATTTTTTTAAGCCAAGAAAACCAAGTAGGTATGTACTACCATAGAAGTTGTTTAGTAGCATATTTTGGAATAAAGTAGAAGCTGTAGTATGAATATGCATAAGCATGTAGCTTGATTCCATGTAAACTGCTGCATCACACCCTCCACCAATAAACTGACAAATGCACATGGAGCGTCTCCCCTTGAGATATTATCCAGTCAGAAGTTTCACCCACATTAAAATGTTACTTTCTCCATATTACAATTCCGTGAACTTCTCCTGCACCACCACCTTGCTGTAGGTGGGCACTGTGCCCACTGTGGTTGTAGATGAGCCCAATAAGCTGCTCTGTGAGCCAGCAGATGTGCGGCCCTTGCCGTAGAGAACATTTTGAGAACCAGAGCTGTCACTGCTCTTGGAAAGACCCCCTGCCTCCTGGACCAGCTGCCCTCCACTGCTTAGTGGCCCTCCAACCACCAGGACTCTCTGAGATCCTGAAAGTCCTCCTGATTGTAGAGTGCCCCCTTGCAGAAGGGAGGTCTGGCTCCCCTTCAGCACTTTCACTGCCCCTGCAGGGACCTTGCCCTCCATGACCATCATTGTCTGAGAGCCAGAGAGGTTGCCAGCATGGATCAGGTTGGCACCACCCCCCTGGACCCCGCTTCTCTCCACCAGGACCATGCTGGGACCCTGGGCTTGTCCAGTGGACATCACTGGCTGTCCCTGAATAACCATGCCTTGGGCAGGACCACTCTGAGTGCTGTTAACCAGTACCATGCCCTGCAGGTTGGTGGCTGGTGCCTCAGCCAGCAGCATGGTGTTCTGAGCCTGTGGCTGTACAACGTAGTGCATTGGCTGCATCACAGGGGTGGTGGTGTAGTAGACAGGCTGTTGTTGCTGCAGCAGGAGCATCTGGCCTTGATTTACCATCCCTTGCTTTGCCATGGTCATCCCTTGTCTCATTGTAGCTATGTTTTCCTTCACCACCTGAGAACTCTCAGATGTCTCCCTGACCACATTCTGAACTGTTTTGGGGATGGCTGGCTGCAGCTGGGGTGGAGGGGGGAGCTGCTGGGTAGTCACCACACCTGATACTGAGTTCTCAGTATTAACAGAGGGAGTGGGTAGTGGAGTGAACGCTTGCTTGACTTCTGTTGACATCTTTTTGCCACCACACACCTCAGCCAGGGTCTTGAACTTTGGCCCGAGGTCATTGAGGAACTGCAGGTCGGTGTCAGACTCCAGGAGGCTGCAGCAGCCCACTGAGCCAGCAGAGGAGCTCTGACCCTCGAAGTCATAGACCAACAAACTGTCCTTTACTCCTTGGTTCTCACTGCCACTGTTTGCTTTCTGTTGAAAGAGCAAAGGAAATCATCCCTGAGGTTAGCTTTTTGAGCACAGACTTTCAAAAAAAACTACAATTTCATTATTATTCTGTAGAAGTACCAAAGGCCTTTGTACGTTCACATACTGTAACCTCACAAACTATTGTCTTTCATCAAATATGCATTTGAGGTAGTTAGCAGAAAGATCTCTATAAAAAAGGTTCTCAGATGTAAAGGCCAAACTATATTTTCTATGACTAATAGGACATTCAAAATGTTATTGAATTTGTAGTTGAGCTCATGCCAGCTATACCTCTTTTATCCAGTTTGATTTGTTTTCTGTGAAAGCCCTGAGAGGAAAGTGTGAAAAAAAGATCTTGATCTAGCTTCAGACTTCAGAAAGATTGTCCTGGGCCTTTTCCCAACATGTGTCAAGGGTGACAAAAGCCTACTATGGGTTACTAAAGACAACTTGTAGAAATACTCAAATTAATCCTCACCTGGGAATAGTACTGTCTCAGGAAGTGGTCTGGCAGAGCCATGCCATCATAAAATCCTCCGCCTACTCCTGACTCTCTACTTTCAAACTCAGAGTAGAAGCCACTGCCGTTCCTCTGGTTCATCATCCCCATTGTCCCTTCTCTGTGGACACTAGAAAAACCTTCCGGGTAGATCGCCCCATTCATCCCATCCATGGTAGTGACTGATTTCTGGTAATCAAAAGCTGCCATGGGCGCTATTGCTGAAGTTTTGTTAGCCATGCCCGTCACAACCATCTGTCCATCCATTTGTGTTGGCATGGTCATTAGCGGCACCTCCTATCATGGGTCAGTGATCAAAATGTTAGAGCAGTGTACACAGTTATTCTGCTGCCTAGCTGTCAGACATCACTTCATGCAGCTTTCAAACAGACATCATCTCAATAGCAGGTGACCAGTATGAATAGAAACATTCTTATCCTCAACAGTGGTGTCATGTGTTTTAAAGGTAAATATTGTATGTTAGTCTTACTGTATTCTCTCCCTGGCCCTCAGTGCGGTAGTTAATGAGGTGTGATTTGGTGTCAAAAGGCATCTCAGTAAAGTTCCCTGGCAGTCCCGCAGCCCCGCCACATTTACAGAAGAGCAGCAACAGAGGAATGACTGTAAAAACAACAATAACAAAGTTTTAGTCTAACTTGAAAGCTGTGATGTGAGGACTGCAGCGGTGGTGGTGTTCTCCAAAAAAGGAGGGGCAGTTTCCTTGGCACAATACAATATAGTTATGTCTTGTCTTGTGTTGTTCTTTACAAGCAACACATGTTGTTTCAGTAACTCTTCTGGTGTACTTAGCACGCTGTAATGCACCTGATATTTTGTTATTGTCTGACTATCTGGCCTCTTCAGTGTGGCGTCAGATTTGGCCGATTGCTACCTGCTGTTCAGACTCACAATGACATCTAACACTAAAGAGATCTCAGGATTAACTCTGATTTTCCCACCACAACTGCTCAGAGCTAGTTCCTTGTGGCTGTTGGACTAATTTAAAGGATCTGAAAACATATTTTCTCATTTATCCAATCAAGATAAAAACACTGCTTTGTGCCAAAGTTACAACAATTGTGGTCATTAAGCATTGATGAAGAATTAGTGTTAATAATAATTATCAATAATAATTAATTATTCTATTTAATTGACACCTGTTGTAGAAAGTTATAGAGAAATATTCCAGATTTAAAGCCAGGTTGTCATAGAGTTTTAGTGCCCGGGTATAATTCCTTAGCTCTATTATTTAACAGACTTTAATTGGCTTCACATTCATTTTGTAACATCCAATGTTTAGAGAATATTTTCTAAATGTATTGATGCCCCACATATAAATCTATAATTAATTTAAACTGGATTAAACCCACCTCAAATTTCACTTTCGATTGTCTTGAATATAACAAAGGTGTTGATAACACAACTCTTCATTAAAACGAGCATCACATTATACTTACGCAGTAAGAGCAGCAGGCCTAGTAGTAGCAGTCCAATGCCTGCAGGTCCTAATTCTGCTCCTTTGCTGGGCTGACCATTGGCACCTCGTTTTCCACATAACACTCCATCCTCACAGGTACAAACTTGGACATTCACTTTTTGTGGTTCGGGACAGGCCTTTCCCTGCTCATCCTTCACCAAAAATTCCACTTCATAAACGCCAGGCCACATTGACTCCTGAGCCCTTAGGATAGCTGCCGTTTCTGCCGGCAATAAGAAAAAACATAAGTGTACACAACATTTTTTGTTTTATTATCAAATTGACAGTAATCTTGAAAAAGGAATCAAGCTTAAGTTAGCCTTTTCTACATCCTACTTAAAAACAAGGTTTGAAACATTCTGTTGATGGGGGTTGCAAGGTTTACTTCAGTAACATCTTCCGATACAGCTACTACTAATAATCTGTTGAACCAAATAACTTGGCTCTATTTTAGATGTTTTCTGCTTTAAAGACTAATGATGGTGAAATTCCCTCCCTATGAATTTTTTCTATTTTTCATTAAAGACCAATATAATGAATTGGCAGCGGTAAGATTAGCTTTGGTTTCACGTGAGACCAGAGTGGTGTTTTGACACTCATGAAGTGTTGTGATGTGCCCATATGCATGATAGTTTATCGTTCTTTATGTTAATAAGTATTCTAAAATCAGAGCTGCCAACTTTTCAGTTTAGTTTGGAGTGTGATTGTGTATTTGTGAAGTTGTTGCATTTTATGAGTAGGCATTCTGCAGCATTACCAACCATAGGATCTGGGTCACAAAAGCTATGTCAAGTCAATAATCAAGGTCGATGATTAACAAATTTGATTGATCAGCATACCTGCCAACCTTCAGACATCATGACCTAAATCAGTTTCATTTTTTGGAGTTTTATTAATTTCATGATTTTCCATTGTATACTAATACACATAGGCACTGAGGCAACCCCCATAACCATAGTAACTCACTGTCACTCCTGCCTGCCGGCGTGCACTGCAATGCAGGGGCTCAGTACGTCAGATTTCTTTTTCTGTTCAAAGTATTCTGTTAGTCCCCAAGCCTGCTGCTGATCCACTAGTCTTAGATGCATTAGTGTTCCAGTCAAAACAATCTTAATGCTATTTTTCAGGACAAACTTTATCAACCCTGTGAATTTACTCTGCATTTGTAAAGCTTAAAGCACTTTTGTGGAATTGAGAAAATCCTTTAACTTTGGCAACCCCTGTTGTAAAAAAGTGACGAACAACCATTAATACTGATTAATATTGATGAAGCCATTTTAAAGTGAAACTCTCGCCAAAAAGCAACCAAGGCTTTATTTGTGATTGAATATGAGTCAAACCTTCGTGTAAATGCATAATTATGACGAAAGAGGCACTTTTAAGATTTACCGTAGTTTCGTTTTCGGGCAAGCTAATTTTCAATGGAGTGCATGGGGCACTGGCACACTATTTTTAAACAAAAATGATCCCCGAGTGCGACCTAACAGGTAGGAGGTCCACCATTACTCTCCTGCCTGTTAGGTCGCACTCAGGGATCGACACTTTTTGTCTGGCATGACGGCGATACGACGGAGATCCAGCTCCTACGGTGAGTAGTTCAGAAACCTTCTTTTTAGTGTTTTAGAAACTAGTGCATTGCCCGTAGGAAATATGTGTTCCTATAGAAAAGTGGGAGGTTAAGAAGCTTTTTCATGGATGGCCAAATGAGGCTGTTTGAAGGTGGAATGTCAGGGATATTTAGGTTTGTTGTGAAATCCGATATTCCAGGGTATAACTGACGGTTTTTGACTATTTTTGATTTTGCCATTATATTTCACCTTAAAAACTATTTACTTGGTGTCATTATTTTCAGCACAACCTCACATGTGTGACTGTACAGTTATTTTTTTATTTTGACATACTGTCTTAACACAATGGACCTAAAATCACAAAAAAACATGAAATCCGAGTAGAAAAAGGTTGATTTTTTTACTGTGAAGACCACAAATATGTTTAACAAACCATTTTTATTACTTATAATGCTAATATAAATTGTTGTTTGCTGAATATGTGCATACATTTTAAAAATTTACAAAGTTATATGTAACTATTTACATTTAAATGCAGGCAATGCCTCAGGTCTGCCTGAGCTCCTTCCAGCTGAATGAAGAGCTGTTCTGCCTGCTCCACATTCAGCATCTCCTCATTGTTTTGACTCATTAAACAAAAAACCGACTCCACTACACACTAAACACACTACACCAAACACTACATAACACACTAACTATACACTCCAAACACGCTAAATGTCACAAATCTCTCAACTCTCAATATCACTGTCTGTACACCGACTGTCATTGCCTGTCATTCATCCGCCGACGTCCCTCCCACAACTTCCTGTTCCTCAACAACCAAACTTGCTGCTTGGACACTTTAGTGACAAAAGCCCGTTTTTACCGTTTCTTCTGCACCAGTCACAAAGCAAACGTAACGGCAATGTATGCGAAAAAGCGTGGCGGGCATTATTTACCCGAAGTTCGGTCTTGGACGTGCTGGTGCGTCCGGTCTGTCGACTCGGGAGGTGGGCCGTGTAGGCTAGCAGCTAGCAGCTAGCTACACATGAACATCCACAGATTCCGGTTCTACTTTGTTGTCTGCACGTCTCCGGATCTCCTCAGACCCGAACAGACTCGGCCCGGACTCGTTTAGGCTCATTAATCCACAACAGTCAGTTTAGATTTACAGAACAGAACGGGACTGAACCGCCGGCAAAATCCCTGTCCAGCTCGCGCCACTGCAAGTATAAATCCGCTTGTTTCTTAATGTCATAAGCTTGAGCTCTGCAGTGATTGGCTCTGGTGCGCACATGGCTACGGTGTGCAGTGATTGGCTTTGGTGCAAACGTGACTGTGGTGGCTCCGGTGGACAATGCTCCCAGAATTTGTAAAGCATTTATGAAATAATTTATTCACGGTATCATTGCAGTCCAAACAAATCCGAAGTTGCACACCACTGAACCAAACAGCAGCCATGGTGAAACTCTCAGGTCAGTCTGATCCTGATCCGCAGAGATATTTGAGGCACACACACACACACACACACACAGACAGACAGAGATGCCTTGCTTTTATAGAGAGATAGCAATTTTGATGCTAGAGTGCCCCTGCACTCCATTGAAAATTAGCTTGCCCGAAAACGAAGCTACAGTAAGGTTTGACTTATATTCAATCACAAATAAAGCCTTGGTTGCTTTTTGGCGAGAGTTTCACTTTAAACTCTGTAGCTGCTGTATTTGTACATTTTATTGACCATAACTTAATAATTGGCAGTGTTCTCCTCACCATTGAGATGTTCCAACTGCCATTTGCCCTTAGTGCCCTCTGGAACAATGGCAAAGTCAAAAGGTGCTCCATTAGGGAAACCATCCTCATCTTTTGCATTCACAATAACAGCATCATCCGTAGTACACATGGACTGGAGGTCACTGGTCAAGGTGGGGCAGTGGTCGTTAAAATCTTCCACCTGGATGGCTATGGTGCCAGTTGATGTCTTTCCATTCATATCTGAATTGGAAAAAGAGAAATAAGAACATATAATTAAACATTTCCTTTATTTCCATTCTTCAGAGATAACTACATGGTCGAGCATTTCATCCCGGATATGAGGGAAAACAGGTGTACGCAAGTGTACGCACCGATCACCGAAAGTAGTATCTGCCGATCCCGATATTGCCGATCACCGATCACAGCGTCAAATCCACAAGTTCTTCTATATTGTTGTCTTGTGTAACTTGATTTTTGTGACACCACACTGAATATTAGTGTTATTGAATATTTCTCCCAATAGAAATTCCCCCAAATTAGGGCAAAGCACATTTTTTCCAAACAAAAAAATTGTAGAATATCCAGCAGGAGACCACTGACGTGTGGAGTGATTTTGGTGACACTACACTCTGAATAATAATGAAGTTATTGAATATTTTTTGTAGTTTCTCTTTTCGGTATTGCACTTTGTAGACAGTCCCCGCGCCCTCGTCTCACAGCCGGCTGACCACAGAGACCAGAGTTAATGTCCAGCCTCTCGTTTTGATGAAAATAAGGTTGTAGCTCGTTGTCTTCCTTACTAAGGTAGGAAAGTTCCGTCGTTTGTGTTTTAACAAGGTTTCACTTCTAAGTTATTGATCCGGGAAGTTCGAATCTGTGAATATATTTCTTACTTTACCGAACTAAATCCTACCACATAAGTCAGTTACGTATCATGTCAAAACCGGCTGCTCGCTGTGCTGTAAGCAGTGACGGACTGGGAACAAAAAACGGTCCTGGCATTTTCACCCATCAGCGGCCCACGGAGGGGGGTGTGCGCGCGCGCACGCGCAAATTTTGACGCACGTAAAGAACAGGCACTTTTGATAGCCCCTGTGATAGTAAACGTAAATTCCCATGCTATTAAGAACTACACGACGATACATAAAACACATTAATAAATCATCAGAGCCAGCCGCTCCATAATAAAAACGTGTCTTACCGTCACGCAGTCATCCATATCTATCTATATGCTCTCTGAGATTTCTCTCTTTTTCTCCGCTCTCCCCTTGTGTCGCTTGATGCCTCGATTCATTTTTTTGCTAGCTTAAACTCAGTCAACTTCCAGCCTCCAAATTCCAACAACCACACTCAGACGGTCTACTCGATTCAATCATGAAATTCCCAGAAGGCATTGCTTCATTTTAACTTTTGCAAACAACTATTTAAATACAAAAATGCAGGTAGATTTGTTTTATTTCAAAGCATGCAAAGTTTTTGAATATCTGAATAAGATATTTTGCTACAAAAGAATGCAGTGATATAAAAGTTTGCAATTGTAGAAGGTAACCATGACTGTGATATAGACACATGTGTGTGGCCTATAAATACAGCTTAGCTTAATAAGTTCTGTAATGAAAAGAATTAGGAGACCTTTGGATTGCCGTTGGCAGAGGAACGTTTACTGATTCTTGAAACGGCTAGTGAAATTGAGCTTGTGGCCGCTCTGTGATTAGTCAGTTGGCCCGCGAACGGCCGCATCACCAGGCGGCCTCAGTGGCATTTGCCCACATTGCCCAATGGCCAGTCCGTCAATGTTGTTCCTCAGTTTTCTGTCTTATGTTTTAAGACGCTGCTGCTGTTTGAGAGGCTTTCACGTGAGATCATCGTGATGATGAGACTCCACCTTCCCGAACCGCGGACTCACTGAAGTTACTGTGAGTGACTACTGTGCCCTCAGGTGGCTGTAATTAAAGGCAAGCTCGCTACGCTGACCGGGCCAGGGGCACAGAGGCCACTGTGGCCATACGATTTGTTGTTGATTTGAGTTTTTTTTTCATCAAGGCCAAAGTGCGGGGCAACGGCGCCATGAAATTCCCACCCTGCATGCAGTCAATGCACTGTCTCTATATTGAAACGTCATCTGATCGGCCTGATTTGATCTATTTTGAGAACTCCGATCAAAACCGATAGGGGCATTATCGGCCGATTGCGATCGGTTGCCGATTGATCTGTGCATCTCTATTTTCTATATTCCATTATTTCCATAATTTTGGCTTTTGTACTGTTTTACAGTGTGTGACTATTCACCACAAAGAGCAAGTGTACTAACTGCACCAGTTAGCGTTAGAGTTAGCATTAGTATTTAATGACTTTACATAAGATTCATGGATTGCTATGGAGCCAGAACAGTGAATTTTGGCATAGAAAATAAAATGAACTGTCAAAAACATTGCCATTTCAATGCCAATGTTTATTGTATCATTTCAGGTTTTGTTTTCAATGACATTGTTTAATTTTCTATGCCAAAGTAAATAAATAAAGAATTATACATTAATCTACACCTATTATCTTTACCAGGGGGTCTTTTAGTCCAGTGGGGTAGTGCGCAAATCAGTAAATACCGTTACCGAGGTGATAAAAGCACCAAATTTTACATGAAGCTTCTTTAGGACCTCCTGAATGATTTCAGCCTAGGAGCCCAGCTGAAATATTGAAATTCAGTGTCAAATCACTTACAAAACAATATCCAAGAAAAACATTTTTTTGTTTTTTTCCTCAGAGTAAAACTTTCATGATAATGGCCTTTTAAGACCACCGAATAAGCTTCCTTTTGTTAATTTGCGCTCAGGCCGCAGATCTTCCAAATTATAAGTGTAAAATAGAGTGCCAAGACATCTGAGACCCCAAAAAACCTCAAAAGCCCTATATAATATAGGCGGAATTATAAAAAAAGGCAGCAAAAATTGCTTAAATGTTAAGAGATCTTGGTTTTCTCTTTTATTTTTCAATTCAACTTTAGGTCATTCATATAGCCATCTACTGGGTTCATAGTTTGGCCATTAGTTCTCTCCATGAAGTATCAACATTTGATGCCGACAGGAATATCCGACATTTTCAAAATTCAAAATGGCAGTTTAAACCATATTTCAACTCCCGGTTTTGATTAATTTTGAGTTAATTTAGAAGTTTTAGAGGACAATGAATCTATAAAAATAAACTGCAGGATATTTATGAACACAATTATCCAAATGATGCAGAATATGTACATTTTAATTCACATAACATTACACTCTGAGGTGACATTGGAGGTAACAAAGGCAAGTACCATATCAAACTATGACTATGGCTAAATAATATAGAGAAAGGAGTATAATACAAGTTACAGGTAGAACACAAGAGTCCTGGAACAGATTGTAAAGCAGAAGTATACCCAAAATTATCAGAGCAGAAAACTAGAAAACTTTCATCAAGCAAGAGCACCTTATACTTATGCTACTCTGCACTATATAACCATATATTCATCATCAACATCATCATCTGCTCTGTCTTCATCTTCTTCTTCGACTACATTTTTGTCGTCTTGCTCTTGTTGCTGTGAGTGTGTGAGCGGGTTGCAACATGTACTGTCATAGCCATTGCAGAAGCAGTAGCTGGTACAGGCAAGGCCCGCAGCTGCGCAGCTACACTTTGTTGTTGTACATGGCTTTAACCCAGCTACAGCTGATAATGTCCAACAGGGCAGGAGGAGCAACGAGGCTTGCATCCAGGAGAGGCATGATGACTTCCTCTCCTTCCTTCCCACCTTCCCTCTTGTTCCATCCAAACTTGGTGATGTCCACAGCTGGTGGATCAGGGAGGTCTGCTGCTTTCCAAAGCAGCATCTGTAGATGGGCACGCCGTCCATGGAGGTGCACGTTGCGCTCTGTAGGAGGCAGTGTCTTCAGTGCTGGGGGGGTTTTGCACTTTCGGTATAAGTCATATCTGGCGACATTCAGAGATGCAGACTTCCTGTGGCTGTACAGAGTCAGGAAAAAAAACGCTTACTGCCTCTGTGATTTGCAAATCAGTAGCTCCCTCCTCTCCAATGAAGTGAAGCAGGTCACCAGGTACTACTCTCATGGCCTTAAGCGCGGACACCTTCCCTTTGCCAACGGGATAGGAGGTGGTGTCACACCCGGAGAGAGTGTGCATAGCCACCTCTCCATCTGCAGGTGAAATGTGATACCCACCCTCCAGCATCAACAGACCATGAGCACAAACTCATCAGTGTTGTCGCTGAGAATGTGGACAGTTTTAGCACCACATCTGGCTGCTTCCAACATGTATGAGATGAGGGAGACATCAGCTTCATCATGAGTGACAATACTGTCTGCTCTGCTGACCATTTTGATGTGATCTCCTATGTTGTGTGCACAGGGGCTCGCCTAGCCTCCACTCGTTTGTCTTGTCCTTCATCACTATTGCGGCTAGGTAGGGGGGTTTTCAGTCACAGTTGTACTCTATTGAGCTCTCCCCAGCTCTTCTCTGCCTCTTGTGTTCTTTGACAGAGACTTGCTCATACCGGTCAAAGATAACAAATGTTTGGGTGATGAAGCAATCAAGCCAGCGCCTCATTCTGGCTGCGAAGTCAGCCACAGTGCCTTACAATGGCCACACCACGCGATAGATGAGCTGCGATGCATCAACGAGTACAACGTCTGGTGGGTGGGGATTGGGAACAAGGATTTCAAGATGCTGAACAATCACAGACTTGTTACCCTTTCTGAGGCATCCATACTCACCGATGATGGATACAAGCACCGGGCCGAGCTCGTAGATAAAGAAGGTAGAGAGCTCCCTTCTTCACTTGCTCCCCACCACCAGCAGCCGAAGCAAACAATGCCTCAAGGTCACATATGATCTCCCCATTGACTTTCACTCCTTTTGTCTTGAATTTCATTGTCACCACCTTATTTGAGATGGGTGCATGAAATCCCCCAGTAAGCGATGAAGAGAACAATGTGCTCATGTCCTGCCCAATCTTCAATGCATCTTGCACATTCACATGATATGGTAGAGGGTAGCAGTCTCTGTGGTAAGTGGGTGAGAGTCCCATAGCACTCTCAGGATTTTAGCTCGGTCCTCTACATCCAACTCCTGCCATCCTTTACCCTTTTCTTTGTGTCTGTTGGGCTTCATTGTCTTTTCCAAAGCTTCAGCATTGCCATACATCTCATCCAATGACCTGGAGAGGTGGGAGCCGATGCCAAAAGATTGGATCCACACTGCGACCTGTTCAGGGTTGGTGGAGATGCCCCTCATGCCTTTCACTCCCTTCCCTTACTTGATGCATGTCTGCTCCCCAAGCATATCTCCACTCACTGCAGCTGCACCGTCTGAGTGGTAGCACACATGGCTTCCGGCGAGGAGGTCATCCTTGGCAGTAGCAGGAAGGTGCTGCATGTCGCGCAGATGCCATGTGATCCATCTTGAGTAGTTGTGATGACCAGCGGCAAAGAAATAGGGCAGCATCTCTTCAAAGCATTGTTGTTGGAACAGCCAATCACCTTCTCTTTCTGCTCGCCAAAACTTGTGAGTTATTAGGGTTGGGGTGATGAAGCAAAGTAGTCTAACTTCTTTTGGTAGCTGTGGTAATATTAACTGTTGATGTATTAATTACTCTGGATTAAGTCTCTGGATTTTACTCAAAAGAACTCCTACCATATTTTAGAGACGGTTTAAAAGTAGGCTATAGCGATATTAGGCTATATATATTTAAAAAAAAAATGAAATATGCACTACATACACACTGCAATCACTGTTATCTGCTTCTATTTGATCAACTTACTTGCACTGAGATGATATGATCCAAATATTAAAAGCTCTGTTTTGTCCATCTTTCCATCCAGCCGGTATTCTGCCCGATGCAGTAACCACAGTGGCAATCACACAAAGTTGTGTTGCCAAAAAACGCAGGCAGAACTGAAGCAATTTGAAGAAATATTGCGTCTCAACATGCACACCAATGACATTGTGCTCTGTTGATTCTTAAATGCAGGTCCAATGTATTAAGCATATAAATAACCTCAAAATCGACTCAAAATTAATAAAAATCAGCCTACCGGGAGTTGAAATATGGTCACTTTTGATTTAAACTGTCATTTTGAATTTTGAAAATGTCAGAAATGGATTCAGCATCCTTAATAACCCCCAAAACCAATCCAATATTGTCCAAATCGGCCAAACAGTTGCTGAAATATTGCCAATACAGGCGATCAATGCTAATTAATGCTAATAATGCTAATTATGCAAATTGCCCAACACATGCAAGTTAGCATCCGGCTTAATACTGGGGGACCCATACTGTACATTTCTAACATAAAACTTTGGTGTACTCAACATTTCCAGGTTCACAATGGGGCTCTATGGGCTGGCAAATAGACTACAGACTGCTCTCCTCTTTGCAAATGCACCTGTAACGACTCATAATTATCAGTTACAGGGCCAATAAAGATTGTAGTTTTTCAATATTTGTCATGTATTGAAGCTTTAGTTATGTAAAAGTTCATACACATAAATAAAACTATAAAATGTTAACTTTGGGATTCATTTGAACACTTTATCTTGTGCAGGAACTTGAAAATCACTGTGTTTTAAGCATATTTCACAGATAATGATATACTGCTAATATGAAGTTTTTTTCTGAGGGCTCCTAGGCCAAAATTACACTATAGACCCTAAGGAAACACCATGCAAAATTTGGTGCTTTTATCACCTCTGTAACGGTATTTTCACTATGCCACCGGACTATTTACCTAAGGGGATACTCAGAGTTACTGTAGAGGTGCTGCAAAATTATTGTTGATAATATTTTTAACGTTTTGAAATATACATACAAAGAAAAATTGATTTGTATGAAAACATACATTAATATGAATTCGGCATTATCATAAAAATTATTTTGTAGGTGAAAAAAATAATTAACTCAACATTAATCATAGTCTACCCATGATTCCTTGTAATTCATGTGAGCAACTTATAACTACATGCTAAATCTCTGTGTGGTATCTATCCATAACAATGAACGGATCAGTTAACTAAGTACTATTAAAACAAGACACTCCGACCCTCTACCTCAGAATCCACTAGAGAACTTGCAGAGGCAAACATGTCTTATATTATCCATGCCACAACTGCTGACTACAACTTTATACATGGCACTTTAGGTTCACATTACTGTAGGGCCAGTATAATATGCAACAGAATTTTATCAGGGGTGTGAAGGCCTTCTCTAGACTACAGCCAGACACTACAGACACTGCAGAGTTAAGATTGAAACTTTGAGATTAAGTAACTTTTTATAGCTACTTCACTAAGATTACTAGTCTGACATCAAACAAACAACAAAACAGCTAGAGCTGGAGCAAACGCATGGATGAAGAGTGTACCTTCTGGAATACTCAACACTTGAGCATAATAGGTCCCATTGACCAGGAATGCAGATTCTCTGTCAGGCTTCTTGTTTAGTTTGATCTCAGCTGTCTTTGGATCGATAGTTAGCCAGTTGTCAGGGTCTGAGCCCTTGGCATACCTGCAGCAGAAATAAGTCGTGACAGTTGTTATCACTGAGTAATACAATTAAGATGATGGTGTAGCTTTAACTTTAGAGGCATTCTTGTGTGTACTGACCTGACATTCTCAGCTGGTTTCCCAGTGTCTCCATCTATTGCAGGGTAGCGGGCAATAACCTTACTTAAGTCGATTTCGTCTCCCTCTGAGATGGGAATAGATTTGACTTGGGGGTCAAAAGCTGCCCCCTCTGGCTGATTCTTGACATTGATTCTGATTGGATAGGTTTTAAATTTGGTCCCACTTTGCCATGATGATCCTCCAGACCAACCTCCACCACTAGTGGCACCACCTGCTCCGCCTCCCCCACCTGCTCCACCTCCACCCCCCCCACCTGCTCCACCCCCACCTCCCCCACCTGCTCCGCCTCCTAAACTTATTTCTGCTCCAACGTTTCCCCCAGATCCACTATGTGGTGGAGCCTTGTTCCTCACAGCTATTCCTAGGTCAAGGTTCTTCACGTCCTCATAATCCACAGCCTGTGAAATGGCACACACAAACACAATAGAAAAGTTCATTAATATAAGTATAAGAGACATTAACATTGGTCAATACAGACTCACTACACTCAGTGTACAAGAACTGAACTGCAGATGCTGTGTACTGGTTAAATCTGTGTTGTTAATGTAATTTTGATTCAATATGGGATGTAAACCACACTTTGTGTTCAACACTTTGAGACAGCTAAAACTCAAAGGCAGGCTGAAAAACTGCAGAGTTGGCACCCTTCAAAGCATTGGCATACCCTCGGAGACATTTTCATCTTAATGTGGTGGAAGGGTTATTTTACACTCATGATCCCAGGTGCTATTTTTTTCGGCTGGTGCTTGGGTAAAGACAAATTTTGCTCTGTGAGCCCGCCACATACCAGAAATGGAAACACATGACACCTACTCTGGAGCCAAACTCCTGGTTAAGGCATGCACCCTTTATCAGAAGTGCCCCAAATTGATATAAGGATTGTGGGGTTTCTCCCGGTGGTGTGTTAATATTGGAATTGTTATTGACAGTGTTATTGATTGTCCACCACCCACACGTTTGAGGATTAGGTGATTCACATGTGTGCCCGGTACTGGAACATCAAAGGAAAAAGACTTTGAAGGGTATGTCTTGTATACTCTTGTGAACTTAAGTTAACTGATAAATAATATAGTCTGCAATTACCAGATTAATCTCACAAAAGAATACCTAACAGTATATTTCCTCTCAGTCAGAATTGCAGAAACAAGGTGCTTGAGTAGCTCATTTGGTAGAGCATGTGCCCCATGCACGGAGGCTGTGCCCTCGCTGCAGGGATTAGGGCCAGGATCCAAATCTTGCCTGTGGCCTTTTGCTGCATGTCATCCTCTCTCTGATCCTGATACCTGACTTCTGCTGTATTATAAAAATAAAGCCAAGAAAAGGGCAAGAATAATAAAATACAATTGCAGAAACACTTTTGTTGCTCATTCACCAGTACCTTGTTGAGCATTAGGATGCCCTCATTGGTGTTGGGGTCTGTTTTAATGCTGAAGTACCCTGCCTCGTTGCCTTTGACAATGTCAAACACAGCCTCCCAGTTGTCCGTTCCTTTCAAGTCCAGGTCCTCTGCTTTGAGTCTCATCACCTCAACATTTTGTGTGTTCTCCTCAATGCTGCCCTCATACTGCAAGTAAAACACACATTATGATATTTAAAAAAAAGTGCTAATTTTTGCTTTTTTCTTTCAACAAAACAAAAGAATACACTGTAATTATGTAGCTCATAACCATACAGTTATATTTACAGTTTATATATATGAACAGTATACTACAGAAGAGTGTAAGAAAGAAAACTACCTTTGCTTTTTCCAGAGTGGGAAGGTTGTCATTCACATCTCGGACATTAATGGTCACAGTGGCAGTTGTAGACTTTCCCCCTTCATTGCCGTTCAAGTCTTGAGCTTTCACCTTTAGGGTGTACTGGTTAGCTGTCTGAAATTAGAAAATAGCCATACATTGCTTTCAAAGACTATGATATATTGCTGTGAAAACTGAAACTATCAATTCTGAGAATTGAACTTGAACTATTCTATGTAAAGTTTGCTGCATGGTTGCACCACGATGCAATGCTCCCATATGCTGTAGTTTCAGATATCACAGTATTATTAGCAAATGAACTTGTCAGTCTGGTCCAGTCGAAAATCATTCAACATTAAAGTGGAGAAACAGGAACTTATTGAATATTTTGATCAAATTTCCCATACCCAAGAGAATTAGAGGGCCATGTGTATGTTGGTCATTTATAAGTTGTTAAGTAAGCAGTAACATAAGATGATGATGGAATGACAGTCCAATGGTGTCTACAATGATAGTTCAAGGGGAAGAGTTAAAACAAGTTACATGTTACAGTAACATTCTCCAATAATTTTTTGGTCACTCTGGGGCGAGGTAACAAGCTGTAAACACAACATTGATGTATAAAAGGCATATGATGCATAATGTTGTTATGATGAATGTGCTGGCACATGAACACATCCTACAGAAATGGACGTTGTCCGCAATTATTTAGAGTTAGGGATGGGTCTATCTCTGGTTTAGTCTCTATAAGTGACTCCTAGCTGCTGAATGCCCCACTATATTCATCAGCTAATTCCCCTACATTGTCACTGTTGGAGATGGTTCTGTGCAGGTAGCATACAGCGGGTAAGGGTTATTAGGGGTAATTTTTGCAATTTCCATCTGCCCACTGCTGCTGCTGGAAACAAAGTCCGTAAGAACGGATATGATCTTTGGTGATCATGTGTGGCCCTACTTTGGTGGTGTTTGTATATTTACTGTTCTTCTAGTTTTCCTTTGGACAAATAAAGACTACCTACCTAGGCATATGGAAAGTTACTTCCTCTAATGTAGGCAAAGTCTTTGTGGTGTGTTCAAGCACAGGTTTTTGGACGAGACACAGGTGAAGAGAGGCTTATGCAGCTTTGTGGTGTTGTATTCGGACCCATATGCTTACCCATTCGATCCGTGTTTTGTAAAATGGTTGCCTTGAGCAGTTTTTGTGTGTATTTTTCATAAATCTTGTGAAGGCATAATTAGCAATAGTAAAAGTCATGAGGGCGAGAAAAGACAGAAGTACATTGACTCAGGGGAAGAATTCCACCATGTTGTTACCATTTTATCAACTGATAGTGTGAATGAATTAAGTTCTCTGGAATTTACAGTAGGCCTATAGATATGTTGATTTTATCCATACTTCTCTATCCAAGGAAGGCTTGTTGACGTAGACAGTCCCATCCTTTGAAATGGAGAACATGTCACCAGGTGGATTCTGATCCAAGAGGGTGTAGGCAATTATAGAGTTCGGATTTCCTGGTTCATCAGCATCAGTTGCATTTATTTTCATAACTGAAGTTCCTGTAAATAACAGATAGTGAAGCGATCATTAAACTTAAATATGCCCTGAGTAGTTTTGTAGCAAACAAAAGAATTGTGTTTACATCCAGTGTTTCTCACCAGAAACCCCTAGGGCTCTATTTTACATCAGGCACAAATCGGCACAGCACAGCACAAGCCTAATTTCTAGTGTCAGATTACTGCGTTTTTATTCATGCCCAGTGCCCACATTGTATTAGTAGTAGGGCTGTCAAAATATCACCTTAATTTCAATTAATTGATTAACAGAAAATGAATGGCTTAAGAAAATAATGTGTATAATTCTGCTGTATGATGCCCCTTGACCTTACGCCACTAAACACGTTCCACAGTAGCTTTGAAAACATGATAGAGGCAGATGATAAAACACTGCTGTACATTATGAATTGGAAAGTCCTACTGCCAGTGTTTCTAACTGTCAAACCGTAACATTCTTTCTAAAACCGAGAATGGGCTGTGATTAATAGTCAGAAGTTATACAATCACTACCAGACACTGTTGTTTCAGCCTGATTAACATCAATTGCATGGATATTGAAACGTATACAAAGAGCATGGAAAGTGGTAGCTGTTACTCAAACATGAGGTCTTCCTGTGTATAAAGGGGCTGCAGAGTTTATTCATTGTCAAACTGTGACCTGTACCATACAGTTGGTGGCAGTAGACAACCTCTCTGCTAAACGTTCTGTCTGCTTGGGTGGCCGCTGACAATACCGCACTAAAATTTGCAATGAAATGTTTTTTAATTCTTACGGCAAAAAATATTGGCAAATGCAATTCATTGCGATTTATAAATCAAAGCTTGTTATTAATTATTTTAATCACTCGACAGCCCTTGCAAATAGCAAATGTACTGTTCCCACCAGTGTGCCTTGTTGGTTGTAACATGATCTGTGGTCAGGCGCATTGGTGGCGCACTACCACCTGGAGGCTGCAAAAATTGACAACTGCGACGTAGACCAACAAAAAGTTGGTCAAAGGTCAAAGACACAGTGTTTTTCCTGCTTTTTAAAGGATACATTATTCAGATAGTAAGATGGGCCTACACAGGCGAGTTCACAACATGTGTACACTCTGCTTTAAGGATTGGAGAAAATACTTTCAGTCACTTTAAATGTTTCCATGAATGCAGTAACGTCACTGTAACAAATACCATGGCACATTTTAGCAGCAAAACTAAAAGCTGTAGTTATAAAGTTGACAGGAAACAAAATTGAACCTTTTATTTCACTGATGAATCTGGACTATGTGTGTGTATGTGTGTGACCTTTAAATGTATAGAAGAACACAGAACATTAACATAATTTATTAACCGATCCTGTCGGCGAGTTGGGAGATTTAAGTAATCAATGAAGCTTATCTGCTGCTTCTTGTGCACACATGCTTGTGCTAAAAGTGAGATACTTAACTTATATTGTTTCTGCTGCTGGAGGAACGCTGCAGATCATTTCATTAATATTTCCTCACAAAGATGTATTTCACCCATCTGCATCCCAACCCCTATTGATCAGAATAATAATTTGAATGACTATCCTGTCTGATCCACTGACTGAGAGCCGTGCAACACTATTACACACAGAGGCACATGAAGCAGCACTGCTGATCCCCCTCAGCGTAATTTTCAAATGGAGTTGTTGATGGGACGGATGATGGTGAAACGACTGAGGCAGGGGTTCCAGCAGCAGAGGACAGCCTAACTGTTTCCTTATGGAAGACAAGTGCGACTGTTTAATATGTGCCTGACCTTGCTGCACCTGGCTCTTAAAGTGAATGGGAGATGATACTTGGATTTGTCTAATTTATGTTAAGCCTCAAAAAATCCATTACTAAGCCAGAGTCTAAATACAACCCCTTTGCCCCCTTTGCCCAGATTATCTGACGTTTAACTAGGAAAAAGGAGTAGGACATGCACGCTTGAGCCTTGTTCTTAAGACTAAGTGCCATTGATTGTTTAAGTCAGTCTGTAAAATATCAAGTTGATTTTCTGAATATTTTTAATCATTTTTTCCATTCATATCTACTTGCTAGGAGTCAGCACCACTGCCTTTGCTGGCTCATCAATGATACATAGGGTTAGAGAACCAAAGTTGTGCTTCTATTGGCTGATGGTATCAACCACTTCATATACAAATCACTATCACTGAGTCATTCACAGTGGTGTAGCTAGCAATATCCAATTATTTTAATGCAAATGTACTGCATTGCTGTATAATATAACCTGACACCATACTGCTCTTCCGCTGATTAGGCTCATGCCAACAATTTTTTTTCTGCAGTAACTCCCTTCACCATGTGTGTTATACTTTTGGTATTGTTGATTGAATACCAACAATACAATAAATATATTAAAGGTCATTTATAGAACAGTGTAAAACCATTAAAAATTTTCAAAATGCATCTCTGACTGAAATAGGTTTGTTGATACATTACCATCAGCAAGTAATAGCATAAACACCAACTGCAGTGAACTGTGAGCTTGTGCATATGAGTTTATGTGAAAAATACAAATAAAACACACTTGTAATTATATTGCTTCAATACAGTGCTACTGGTGTTTAAAACATTTCATAGGGCACCTGTAATAGATGTAACAGGACTTATTTAAAACTGGGGATCCAAGTAACTATACAAACCATACCGTAATATGTTGTTCTATTTATATCTAGAATAGTATCATATTTAAACAGGAATAAGATCTTATTTGAGCAACAGTATGGATAAAGAAAGGATTATACTACATACATCGCACTTTGAAAGCTAGTAGACAAAATACGTGCAACTACAAATAATAATAATAACTATCTATTTTCTTAGATTTATGTAAAGCACATGGGATCATTATTGTTTCTTATTTACATTAATTATTTCTCATTAGCCTATACATTTTCCTTTCCCATTTTGTTTGTTAATGATACCGATATGGTTTTATCACATAAGACAAATACAACAAATGAGGAAGTGATGAGCGTTGCAAGATAGTTTCAACTAATAAACCATCACTTCTACCACCAATCCCCTCACTGCCATCTACAGAAGTTTTCTGACGGCTCTGCTATCGTGCCTCATCAAGGACGGGGATGACAGAGCCTACAGAGAACTTGTTCAGGACTTTGTGGACTGGTGCCGGCGGAACCAACTCCAGCTCAACGCCGGGAAAACCAAAGAGCTGGTGGTGGATTTCCGCAGGCACAAACAACCCTGCACACAGGTGAACATCCTGGGAACGGACATTGAGATGGTGACATCTTACCAAGTACCTGGGAGTTCACCTGAACAATAAATTGGACTGGACTGATCACACTGCAGCTTCATACAAGAAAGGTCAGAGCAGACTGTATCTGCTGAGGAAGCTCAGGTCCTTTGGAGTGCAGGGGGCACTCCTGACCTCTTTCCATGACTCTGTGGTGGCATCAGCCATTTTCTATGGAGTAGTCTGCTGGAGCAGCAGCATCTCAGCAGCAGACAGGAGGAGACTTGATAAACTTATCAAGAAGGCCAGCTCCATCCTGGGATGCCCTCTTGACTCAGTGCAGGTGGTGGGAGAGAGCAGGATGATGTACAAGCTGTCATCGCTGCTGGTGCAGGAGTCCCACCCCCTGCAGGTCACTCTCACAGCTCCTTCAGCAACAGACTGATACACCCCAAGTGTGTGACGGAGAGGTATCGCAGGTCCTTCCTTCCTGCTGCTGTCAGACTGTACAACCAGCACTGCTCCCAATAGCCTATTGGACTCACCCTGTACCCTGCACTGCGCAGTATGTTTGAACAAAGGTCACTTCTGTTTTTGCACTATCTGGTCAATTTCCTTAACACCCATATTTATTCCATATTGATTATCTGTATTTAAAATCTATGTTTAAAACAATACAAAACAAAACAAAACAAGAAAAAACTGCTGTTAATTTTTGCACTATATCATGTAAATATGTTTATATGTCTATTTTCTTCCCTTTATAATTTTATTGCTTATTAGGGCCCGAGCAGGGAACCTGCGAGGACCCTATTGTTTTTCAAAGGATTATTTATTGTTCTTCGGACGAAATGATCGCATTTTTCACTGCCTGAACATACCCCAAAACTCACCAAACTTGGAATATAAGTCACACCTGGCGAAAATTTTTATAATCTATTGTCGTCCTGAATTTCCACCACTAGGTGACGCTGTTATTAAGGAAAGTGCATTTTGGCTAATAACTCCCATATACTTTGTCGCACAGTCAAAAACCTTATATCCACACGTTCAGTGAATTGTGCTGAATCTCGTGGTATAGGCCACAAACCTACTTTTTCAAACTCCTCCCAGGCGATTTCACCGATTTGCACGAAACTTGGCACACAGCATCTGTGGACCCTCCTGACAAAAAGTTATTCACAGACTTGTAATAGAAGATTTAATTTTTAAGTTATTAAATAATAACTCCCTGCAGATTTGCTTAAAAACAGGAAGTGTTGTATATCTCCACATTGGTGTGGTCTAATGACATGAAACTCAGGATACTACTTCAGCATGAGCCCCTAAGGCCCTGTGCAAAATTTTAGGCGATGACCACAAGGTGGCGCTCTTTAAATTGAACTATTTTATATCTCCACATCTGTTCATCTGATTGACACAAAACTTTGTTTACTTAATGTCAGTGCCCTCCTGAGAGCTTTTGAAGGGTTTACCAATTCGACATTAGATGGCGCTGTGGTGCCACTTTGATTTTATATTTGGCCCTGTGCCCACACCATAACACTTATGGAAATGAAATTCATAGAGGTGCTATAGAATGGCCCCTGCGACTCACTCACCAAAAATGACCAGCAGGTGGCGCTATTTTCAACGCCAAAGCCTTTTTTGCTCATAACTCCCACTTAATATGTTGCACATTATTAAACCTCATACCTCTTTGTTCCCTGGATTCAGCTGAATTGTTTGATGTAGGCCACGCCCACTTTTGCAGTAACTTTCCATTCTCAAAATTGCAAACAACGAAAAACCTACTTTTTCGAACTCCTCCTAGATGATTTGACCAATTTGCACCAAACTTTGCATGTAGCATCTGTAGACCCTCCTGACAAAAAGTTGTCAAAAGAATTTTAATAGTCCATAAACTGCACGAAATATAAAATGACAAATTCCTGCATATTGTGTTGAAAACAGACAATCTTGCATATCTTTACAAAGTACTGTCTGATTATCACATAAACGTTCATAATTGTGTTCCATGGCCTAATGATGGTCTGTGTAAAATTTAGTGCAAATCGGCCAATAGGTGGCGCTCTGGTCGCTTTAGGCCATCTTCTGATTTTATAATGGGTGTGTATTGTTTGGAAGGCGTTTTACCATTCATTCTTAGGGGGGCATTTTCCACTTTGTCTCTGATATTGCTCCAGCATGTGTGCAGCCACAGAAACTGTAAGAAAGCTCTACGGGTAAAGGTGCAACAGTACCCTCTACTGGTGCAAAGACAACTAGCAGTGAACAAGTCAGGACATGCTCAGTCACACTGAAATGCAGCAGACCAGTCAGTGAGCAGACCATGTGAAGCTGCATGGACTTTCTGTGTGTTTCTCTAATGATGTGTGCGTTCTTGAGGAGCTGTAAGTGGTTTCTGCTTGTAGTTATGGATAATTTGATCACTATTGCAGTTTGTGTTATTTTGCATGGAAATATGTTGTGTGACTTTGAGTTAGCTTTCTTTCAAAAATTGCAGGAGTTTGGGAGGCATTTTTCCCATTCTTTTTATGGAGACATTTTCAACTTTGGCTTTGCGACTGCTCCAGCGTATGGCCAGCATTGAAACTGTTCACCTTTTTAAGCTCTGTCAGCCCTCTTACTTCTCAGCTTTTCTAACTTTTCAGCTTTTTAACTGTTCATCTTTCTTCATCTTCATCTTTCATCATGCAGCAGGTGACATCTCACATTCAGTTAGTTCATCAGTTCTTCTCTGACCTGGCTGGATTCTCTGGACCTTTTTCAAGATCTCCCAAGAGAACCAGTGTGCTTGATAGAGTGATAGCACACAGACTTCCAAGAGCAAGCACAGTAAAATGGGACTTCCATGTCTGTGCTTTGAACACTGTGTTTGAGCACAAAGGTGACATCATCCAGTGTTTTGAAACCACCAGGGGAGTTTGAGCCTCCCACTCTGGATGCTGGAGGGATTGTGAGGCTACTGGACGATGATACTTTCAGCTTCTTCCTGAAACTATTTAATTGTATCATGCCTCGTGTGGACATTCTCTTCAGCCAGCTCCAGAAGCGGATCATTGACTCAGTCTTTGTCCGGGGAATCATGCAGCAGTTCACACAGTTTTTCTGGCTTCAGCATACATTACTTCATTCCGGCAGTAGCAGGCAACCGCTTTAATAACTTCCTCAGCGGAAGGTGTTGCTTGAGCATTCCCCGACGGCAGCATGCATCGACAGCAGCATGCCCCGACGCGCGTGGACTGCGAGGGCCCGTTCAACGCTGCTTGCAGCTTTAATTTTTGCTATTGTTTCTGTTTTCGTAATATTCTGTCGCTGCTGTGACAAACAAATTTCCCCGTCTGCGGGACATTAAAGGAATTCTGATTCTGATTCTGATTCTGATCACTGAATATTAAAAAGTCAAATTTCATAATATATGTGGGAAGGGGCAGGAGCTATGATAAGGATTATGCTGGAGTGTCAATAGAGGGAAATTGAAATTCTCAACTTACATTTGTTTCTTGGGCATCTTAGTTGATTGAAATAGGAACAAACATATTATTGTTGTTAGATTAGCAACTTTCTCAAACTCTTACAAGACCTCTGCCCCACTTTTCAGAAAACTGAAACATTCTTTCAGTATGTAACATAAGTATTCATCAGACGTGTGTTTATATAGAAATACATGTTTTTGCCTTTTTTGCTACCGTCATCCTTTAGATTAGAGTCCCAAATTCATTCAAATAATACCAGACAGGTCGATCATCTTCATCTTCCTTTTTGTATGTGAAACATGGCCATTAATCCCTCAGATATCATGGTATATAAATATTGAATTCATAAAATATATGTTGTTAAGATCTCATCATCTTAACATATGTTTAAAAGAAAACTGTCATCATATGCAATTCATGAAGTCAATTGTTTGCTTGTACATGTACATTTATATATATATATATCTTTTCCCTTGTATAAATTTTTTATGTATTTCTATATTTTTTATGTATTTCTATATTTTTCTATATTTTTTATGTATTTCTATATTTTTTTGTTGCTGTAATGGAGGTGGTCCTTCGTAAAAGCCTGATGGCTTCTTGACCTCTCCTGACACATATGTTATTTTTGTAATCGGATTTTATCTAAACTTATGTGTGCAAAGAAAATGAATAAAAATAAAATATATTTTTTTTAAATCCAGACAATACACAAAGGGGCTAAAATGTGCATGCGTGGGACATACAAAACCGGGACCTGCTTAAAAAAGACACTTTTCACACACAGGTATGGAGGACCAAACCTGACATAAGTATAAATAAATAAATAAATAAATAAATAAATAAATAAATAAATAAATAAATAAATAAATGCATAAATAAATAAATAAATAAATAAAGAAATGCTGAAATAAATAAATAAATGTATAAATAAATAAATGCATAAATAAATAAATGAATAAATAAATAAACGTTGAAATAAATGTATAAATAAACAAATAAAAGTATAAATAAAAGAATAAATGCCTTTTATTTATTTCTGTATTTCTGTCACCTACATTTATTTATTTCTGTATTTCTGTTCACCTACATTTATTTATTTCTGTATTTCTGTCACCTACATTTATTTATTTCTGTATTTCTGTGTCCATATGTAAATGAGGAGGTAGGAGGTCCTAACCTCAGTCAAGAGCATGATTGGTCAAATCGGAGAGCCAGACAAAAGCAAACAATTCCTGATCCCAAGCCTCGCTCTCTGTAACATTGTAATCCAGCTCCAGTTGGCTTAATGGCCTCGACCGGTGTGACAGGTTAACTGCCGTTTATTTTAACTTGCGAGGGTCCCAGATGTGCTGGCGGTGTGGTTTGAGAATCCTGTCTTGAGAGAGAGGGGTCCTCAGCCATGTCCGCTAACCAGGAAAAACATTCTGCTCATTGCTCCAAGTCATGTATATGTGTATTCGTTTTGACGTGGCTTGAGCATTTCTATCTACACGGAGATGCCGGAGCTGCAACCTGCGAACCACTGCTAGACGAGCGCTACAGAGCACAAATCGTCCAGAAGTGCATGTTGTCTGTCTCATATCTTTGTCGTGAATCTCTGTACTCTCAAACAGCTTATGGGTGGAACAGTATTAAGCATTTGTTCACGCCGAGCGGCGTGGATAGTGTGGATATCGCTGTTAGCTCTTATGTCAGCTGTGAGCTCTTATGTTAGCTGTTAGCTCTTGGCTGCTCGCTGTAGCGCTGAGAGCGCAGCGTCCAGGTTAACTGTTGACACATGTACCATCAAGAGTGAGACACATGTCTGGGCTTTCCTATGAACCATCGTCGCTGCAGGTGTTTGTATCACAGGTTGATCTGGACGTCTCATGATTTGCCACAGCCGACTGACCGCACGCTGAGTTCGGGCTGGATGTCAACGTACTCTGCAGACTGTTTGACCAGCAGGCTGTATGACAGTATACAGTTTTCACACTGGCTTAGCTTCAGCTTAATAACGATGTATGCGGCTCGGAACGATGGCTTTAAGTAACCATTTGAACGCAGTGCGGAATGAAAAATACCCGATGTTAACCTGGACGCTGCGCTACAGCTAGCAGCTAACAGCTAGCATAAGAGCTAACAGCTAGCATGCCGCTCTCGAGCCGCTCGGCGTGAACAAATGCCTCAGCCTGTTCCATGAGTTATATGAGAGTACAGAGATTCACGACTAAGATATGAGACCGAAAACATGCACTTTTGGACGATTTGTGCTCTGTGTCTCGTCTAGAATGCACATATACATACGACGCTGAAGTTAGCCTCCGATTCACCAGCTTCCGATTCAGCACTTAAGGGGAAAGTTAAGGGGAAATTAACATAACGTGCAGTGCGACTGTTTGTACACTGATTGTCTGTTTTTTGTGACACTTCTTGATGTAAAAACATTTTAGACATTTTAGGTGAGACATTAACTTTGCCTGACACCCGCTGTTGTATATGTGAAACATTTATTTTATTTGTGAAAATGCCAAAGGGGAGATTTCACCGTTTTTGTTTGATACCTGCAGACCTCATTAGACCAGGTCCAGATCAAAAACCACTGTACCCAGACTTCTCAAATCCGGACTAGATTAATCTGCAGGCCCTGAAGATTCATTCAGACACAGTTTCTGATCTGTGAAACCTTTATTCTATTTGTGAATATGCTTTAAAGGCAGATTTCACTGTTTTCTCAGCATGTAGACCACATTAGACTAGGTCCAGATCAAAAACCACTGTACCCAGACTTCTCAAATCTGGCCTAGATAATCCTAAAGAGGCTAAGCATTTATTATTATTTTTAGAAAACAGTGAAATCTGCCTTTATTGCATTTTCACAAATAGAATAAAGGTTTCAAAGATCAGAAACTGTGTTATAATGAATGTTTAGCCTCTGTAGGATAATCTAATCCAGATCTAAGAACTCTGGGTACAGTGGTTTTTGATCTGGACCTGGTCTAATGTAGTCTATATGCTGAGAAAATTTTGAAATCTGCCTTTATTGCATTTTTTCTTTTATTTATACTTTTATTTATTTATTTATACATTTATTTCAGCATTTATTTATTTATTCATTTATTTATGCATTTATTTATTTATTTATTTATGCATTTATTTATGCATTTATTTCAGCATTTATTTATGTATTTATGTATTTATTTATGTATTTATTTATGCATTTATTTATTTATTTATTTATTTATTTATTTATTTATTTATTTATACTTATGTCAGGTTTGGTCCTCCATACACAGGTGGATGTGGATAGTGCAGCACGCATTCTTGCTATTGGTTACATGGTTTACAGCTGATCGAGAAGTCGCGGTGATGGGCCAAGAAACAAAGCAGTGCAACAACAAGGGCAGAAACATAAAGAATACTATGTATAATCCATGGATACTAGCAATGCGAGATTTGAAAGAAACTCTTTAAAACACAAAATCTGCTTTGCATGAAATACATTCAACATGTTTGATTTCAAATATACATACAGTGTTTTTGATGAGTAACAGTGAATGCAACAGATAAACAAAATGGTTAAACTGCTAGAAATCACAGTGTTTTTCTTTTTTCATTTATTATTAGTTTGAGACCAGTGACAACTACTTTTCCATCACGTAACAGGATAGAGATTTGTGAGAGCTGTATATCAAAACAGAAACACTGACCTGTAGGACTGAGCTCATCCACTTCCCCCGGGTTAATTTTTTGAAACACTGGAGGGTTGTCGTTCTCATCTACAACCTGGAATCGTATGTCAACATTTTCCTCTGCTTGAGTGCCATTTTTGTACCTAGCGACACCATGAAGCTGAAACAGAAAGGTCCAAAGTTGCTGTCTTTATCATCTGTCTTAACAGGTGAATTTAGAATATTAAATGGCCTGCGGCAGTATAGCAAAAAGTTTGCTGCCTGATTGTTGAATATTAACTGTGTAAAGCAGAAATTGCTACAACTTAGCAAGGGAAAAGTGACATCAGAGACAAAAAGTACAGTAGAATAGAAAAGAATATTTCAAGTGACACTCACATCGTATGTACTAATGAACTCCCTGTCAAGAACTTTGGTCACACGAATTACTCCAGTGGTAGGGTGAACCACAAACACATGATAGGGAGGACTGTTTGCACCAACACCTTCAAGAGAATAGACGATATTCCCAGTACCATCGTCAAAATCTGAGTGAATCTGAAATACAGAGAAGAAGAAAAGCTGATTGGGATGAACATAGTTTAATTCATATTAGTTCAAGTGCACCAGAAGAAAACAACAACAAAGGAGTTGCACCAGACAAATAAGAATAAAGAAATATATGATCATGCCTATGCTGTTTTACTTTTTTCATTGTTGTGAAATTCCCCTACAACACTTTAAGAAACACCAGATGCCTCTCTTGGTGGGAACCTGGGCAAATGTGATGGAAATGCTGGCAGTACGGTATGTTCATTCTTTCTTTAATTCAATGTTTTACAATTTTCATGTCAGCAGCAGTATCCAGCAGTTGACCATGCTCACAGCCAGGCAGTGCAATGAACATTTCTGCCATCTCTACATCTTTAGATCGTAATTTTTCTTATGAACCATCTTGTCTCGACCTGTCTGCTGATCAGTCGGTTGAATTGTTTGCTTCAGTTAATGAACACTTTACTTGTCAGATTCAACCATTCACACAAACATTCATACACTGATGGCATGCAAGGTGCCAACTGCTCATCAGGAGCAATTTGGGGTTCAGTATCTTGCTCAAGGACACTTCAACATGCAGCTAGGAGGTGCCAGGATTCAAACCAGTGACCTTCCAGTAACTAGACGACCCGCTCTACCTCCTGATTCCCTCAGCCGCCCCAACAAAGACAGACAAAGACCAATGACTTACCTTAGCAATATTAAGGTCTTGAATGTAGTCTACATTTTCTTTCAGTGGTTTCCTCGGGGGAATCCAGATAGCCTTCACCACAGCAACAGCCCAGAGCTGCAACACAGTAGACGTAATTACTTTACAATGACCCCGTAGTTGACAGATTTATTTATTGTAAATATATGTAAAGTCTGCATATCATTTAAGGCTGGATTGTCAGATATTCAAGTATATGATCAAACTGTATGAAAAAACAAAACAAAATGAAACTGTCAACAGAGATGACACCAACAAAGTATTTCAATACTCATAGACAACCTTAGAGTGTGTGCTGTCAGCCCTTTGACTGAAAGCAAAGGAGCTCAGTCTCTCTACTAAATCTATTGTAGACTCAGTAGAATCAGTTTTTTTAATAAACCCAATAAAGCACTGCCACTGCCAATTCTACTAATTCTAAATCTCACTGTGTTTTGGTTTTATTCCTCTATTTTAGTGCAGACATTAGGGAGAAGACAAAAAAGTGGTACACACCTGTGTGTTCACAGCCGACCATTGATGCAGTGCATCAAAAATAGAATACATACATACATACACTCCAGGACACTCTTGTAAAAGAGATTTTTAATCTCAGTAAGTCTTTTCCTGGTTGAATAAAGGTTAAATAAAAAATAAAATAAAAATACATTCTCGCTACAGTCTTTACAGTACAATATTGTTCCTTTCAAAAGAAAATATATTCCTAATTGTATTGGGTTGAGCAACCACCCAGAGGAAGGACTTTTAGGACAGACTTGTCTAATGATGTTGACCGAAAGGCATCACATTCAAGTGTGCTTTGATGGAGGTATGCTCTGAATCAGAGAATGCAACTACTTATGAAAGACTTTCCTTAACCTCTATTTTTAATAAAGCATGAAAGATTACCAGTTGTTTCAACCACTTCAAACCACATAGCTATTATGGCAGCTCTATCCAGTTTGAAGATGGTGGAGCAATGCAGAAAAATAACAGTGGTCATAAAAAGAAAGAATCATTCAGGATGTTCTGTTCTAACAAGAACAAAACACATGAAATTGTGTTCAAGATGTCTGTCAAGCACAGTCTAAACATGCCCGCACAGAGGCTTCTATATGAGAGGAATTGTACTATACTATTGTACAGTGCCCACCTGGTGACATTTGAGAAAAAAAGAAAAAAGGGGCCATTAAATAATAATTTATGGCAATGAGAGAATTCAGTCAGGGCCACAACTATCTTTATGTGTGTGAACGAGATAATCCAATTTCCAGATTGGAATTTTTAGATGCCAGGAGTGATGCTGTTTATTATGCAGTGAATACAATTTCAATTTGACATTTGAGGCTATAAACCTATATTTTGACTAAGGCTAGGACTGTATCCATACTTTAAAGGCTGTGGCTCTGACACTTCCTTCTGTGCCCTCCTGGCTTATTCTAAATGTGTAAGGCTATTGTTATCATTAACAATATTTTTCAATTGAAATTATTAGGAAAAGATAAAGAGGATAGTTGCTTGAAGAGGTCTTTGGTTTGATTAAAAGTGATGACTGATTTTCACTGTATAACTTTAAATTTATAGCCAACCAGTTTTTTGTGAACTTCACCAAAGAATGTGTTGGCAAGATCCACTTTGATGTGTGTAACTGTGCATTGCTTTGAAAATAAGCACCATTTCCTTGAATGAGGTACTGGTCGTGTTGCATTCAGATGGCCATAAAAATGTAATTAACCACAAGAGAAGTCTGTCATATTGGCAGCTGTTGGGGGCAGTTACTGGTAAACTCTTAATCTAACCCACTACAGATTCTACTTCAGATATTATCTTTGAGAATTTCGAATTTTTCACATTTCCAGTGTGTGGCGAATACAGTATGTGTGGAACATGCACTCATAACATTCAACAAGGCCTTCATGTAACCTTTGGGAGCTGGTGCCATCAAATGGCAGGGTGCACATAGAAAAGTGCACCAAAGTGCATGTTGCTTTCTCTATGCTTTTGGCAAAGGAGTGGTACCAATTTGCACTGACATGCACAACACACCCAGCTGTGCTGGCAAGTTCAGGCAGTCTACAAAGAACCCAAAACAGCAGAAATCCTTCAAAGCTTAGTTTACGAATGGAGATTGTAAAGAGTAGTGGATTATCCAAGTTTTGATAGTGTGTCGGTTTTGTTGTTGATTCTAGTTTCTCTTTTGCTTATCATTTAAATTAAGAAAAATATCAATAATAACATAACACAATTAACATAAGCCAGACGGGCACAGAGGAAGTATCACAGCCTTTAAAGTGTGGATAACCCTTGAAGAATTATATGGTCATAATCTTGATTATCAAAGTAGATTTTTTTTTACTGCATGATAAACAGCATCACTCCTGACAACCCTCAAAGATCATAAAAATGTAATTATCTTGTTCCCATGCATTAGGAAAGTAGAGGCCAAGACCTAATTACCTCTTTGCCATGCCTTATTAATTAGTTGCTATGACTTAATGATCTTGTGACCACACTTAAATTGTGGCAATACACTCACATTTCTATTTTCTAAAATGTTATTAGACAGGCTCCATACTACTGCACCCCATTCATGTAAATAAATAAGGTGGAGAGATGGTGGAGAGGTCACCTCCTGCTGCTCCTTCTCTGTCCAGTCAAACTGAAATTTGACCTGCCAGTTGGAGAGTGAGGCTGTCACTGGCCTTTTGTTCAGCAAGTATGGACTGTTACCTTTTCCTGTCATATCAAATTGATTTTTTACTGAACCATTTACCAGTTTCAGCCTGAGGATCACATTTCTTCATTCCAAACCTGTCAGAATGGTAATATAACTTGTTACAACTAGGAGACTTAAAAGAATTTTCTTTTCTTCTACTGGAATGCCCATTATCAGGTCCAAGTATTGTTAAGGCTTGTGTGTAATAGGATCCACCTGTGAGGTACTGTGTAGCTGCTTGTGTTTAGACAAGCCGACACACCCTATGTTCCACTCCCAGGAGTGCCAGCTAATCCTCATTCACTGAGCCAACGCCTGGGCATGTCAGGATGACAGAAAAGGTATCATGAAAAAATGAGAAGGGAGTGGCTTCACATCTTTAGTGAAAAAGGAGAACTCAGACTCACGAGGGGTATCACGTGTATGAAACATCGCTGAGTACAAAGAACTTACTGAATCAAAACTAATGGTGGGAACTACTTGTCTTCACTATTCATCTGAGAAAATATCTCCATGGTCTTTGCAATCCTTCCGACTTATAAATAACTATTTTGTGTTATTTCACAATAAGGACTTGGCTTTGGTTTATGTCAGCAACACCACAACAGTGAAATAAGAACAAGTTTTTGTTATCAATGTTGGATAACATGGGATTTCTATAATAAATCATAGCCTGTAATTTGTTTAGAATCCATCTACGTATGATCCAGAGAATAAGAATGTTGTCCTTTTATGCTGGTACCAGCACAAATATACCTTCGTGTACGAGTAGCAGAAATAACAAGCAGCCCAGCATTGTGCCATTTCTCTTTACATCTAACAAATACAAAACAACAAAATAAAATGACATATGTTACTCCAGACTACCATAAAAATTACACAGTATCAGTAGAATAACACAGCAGTCAAAAAAGACAGGAAACTCCCTCTGTACTCACCGCAAACAGTAACAACACAAACACGGGTGGAGAAACCCGAAACATGACTGAAGAAAAGTCCTGGTATCTGTATCAAGTTGAACCAATAGAGTCCAGATAGTCTGACAAAAGTAAGACAGAATGTGAGCTGAAAGAGGAGAGGAGAACGCTTTTCATGGAGGAGGAGGAGCACTCACACACACACACACACACACACACACACACACACACACACACACACACACACACACTCACACACCTTGTTGGTGTGAAATGTATTACATGATGACAAATAACCCTCACAACCCAGTGTGTTGTGTGTCATGTATGTCCAGTCATATTACAGTCATAGTCAAAAGCAAACATACATTTATTTTTCTGTGATGCAATAGCTTGATTAGTTAAATAGACTTTGTAGTTGCAGAGATGCACTTTGTTAATAAAATAATATAATTCTAATAAATAATTTATCATAGGTCTTCTGAAAATTTGACCAAATCTGCTGGCTCAAAAATGAGTTGTTTCTTCAGCACAGTCCACATTTTCTCAATGGGGTTCAAGTCAGGACTTTGGAAAGGCCATTCCCAAACATCAATTCTAGCTTGATTTAGCCAGTCCTTTACCATTTTTGATGTGTGTCTGGGACCACTGTCCTATTGGAACACCCAACTGCACCAAAGAGCCAATCATCTGGCTGATGATTTTTGTTTTTTCCGAAGAATTTGGATATAATACAATCACCACCGTGCTTGACAGTAGTTATGGTGTTCTTGGGGTTAAACCTCCACCTTCTTTCTCTCCTCCAAACATATTGCTGCTCACTGTGTTTTTTTCTTCGTCCATGTGAACAGCAGCAAACTTTAGTCGAGCTTTAGGGTGCCATATCTGGATCAAGAGCTTCTCGCCATGGGCGGCGGGTAATGGAGGCTAGGGAAAGCTGAGCCTTCCCAAATTTTATGCTGGCAAATTGTGAAAATCATGTATAATAATATGCACATAATGTGTGCATATTATTATCAGTGTTGGGTGTAACGCGTTACAAAGTAACGCGTTACAAAGTAACGCGTTACTGTAATCACATGACTTTTTTCAGTAACGAGTAGTGTAAGGCATTGCTCTTCTGAATGTAGTAATCACATTACAGTTCGCCAAGCTCGTTACTTACGTTACATTGCTAGGTTAATCAATTTTAACAGCATGGTCGCACGTATCACACACGGCGGGCTGGGGGGGCGGCCGCCAATTTGACGACTTTCTCGCTAGATTCAGCGACTTTTCAGACCCTCTTAGCGACTTCATTTCTAAAAAGCTACGAGCGACAAATCTGGCGACTTATTCAGATCATCGGGGGAAAGGCGAGAAATATATTATATTGTAATTTACATGCTGCTCATAGTAATCGCAGACCACGGCTCCTCTGCAGCAGTGCTGGACTCTCTCCCCTCCCGCGCGGCTGCGCAGGCGACAGGCCGGTGTGTGTATGGGGGCGCTGGCTGGGGCAGCAGGAGGGTTACAGATACAAACATTACTTTGAATTTGTTGAACGTAAGGAAAATAACTTGACTGTAAGGTGCACACTCTGCCCGTGTTGGAAACCTCTCCTCACCGCTGCTAACACTACCTCAAACTTAACGAAGCACCTACAGAGACAGCACGCACACACAAATCTTGTTGCTAAGGAACCGTGGACTATATAACATGAATGAGACGCCAAGACAGAATGTAACGAGTAATGTAACGAGTAATGTAACTAATTACTTTCTCCAGGCAGTAATCATGTAATGTAAGGCATTACTATTTTTGAGAGTAATGTGTAATGTGTAATATATTACTTTTTTGAGTAACGAGCCCCAACACTGATTATTATACATGATTTCCTATTATGAACGGGCCGCAGCTGCAGCACAACCTCAGTGTGTGTGAGGTTGTCTGCAGCGGTCACAATGTTGACAAATATGAGAACGTGTTGCCATGGCGACAGTCAAAAAGAGCCAGTCAACACCCGCTGTCGCTTTGGCGCGTGATTTTTGAAATCCAACATGGATATCTGATCCTTGTTAAAACAGAAGGAAAAACCGAATGAAAATATTTCAAAAGCGGCCAGCCACACCGACCGGAATCCGGAATTTTTATTATTACCGTTTATTTGTTTCAATCACTGAACAGACCAGGCGCCAATTTGGTACAGGTGTTTAATTCCTTCCTCTCAAAAATCCGGGATTAATTCGCCAGCTTCTCGGTGAATTCTCTGGCATCCTTCTGCAGGTGAAGTTGTTGCAGCGGAGGAAACGATTCAGCCAACCAGCACTCACTGCAAACTCCTCATCTCTGCTGTCACTCACAGTGGCGGACATTTGTTTCTCCATCACCCTGATCATTTTGCGGGACACTCTCTCGTGGCGTGCCCGTTTGCTGATAACTCATCCCCGCATGTTTATCTCAGGCTCCTCGCTAACCGTCTTCCTCCCTCCAGCAGGCAGCCTGGCCCTGCTGCTGTCCTCCTCAGACAGACGCTGCAGCTCCGTTTCTCTCACTCTCTTCTGGTCGACAGAGAAACGTCTAGCGGCTGCTTCTCCTGAGCTTTCCTCTGCATATTTTACGACAGAAAGTTTGAATTTCAAGTCATACTTTTATTTTTTTGCTGCACCGGAGCCATGGCGATCATCAGTGTGATACTGACTGACAGAAAGCAGCACAATACGTGAAAAAGGCGAAGAAGAAAAACGTGCAGTGTCAGAGGTTGCGTCTCTTTCCTTTATTTAAAAAAATATATACAAATTAGACCCGACATTTATTTGGAACCGGCGGTTATGTATCAGAATATAAAAAGGAATAAATAAATAAATAAATAAAGTAAAATAAAATAAAATGGCCGTCCATTGGCCCATTATTGATCGGCCCACCGGGAAAAATCCCGGCACTCCCGATGACCAGTCTACCCCTGCAATAGCAGTTCTCTTGAGTGGCTGTGCGTGTGTGTGTGTGTGTGTGTGTGTGTGTGTGTGTGTGTGTGTGTGTGTGTAGTGTGCCGTGCAGTGCGCACGAGCATGCGCTTGTGTTTAGGGGCACAAAAAAAAATATTTGCACCGGGGCCCATCACCATGATGTTACGCTGAGACTATTGCATATAGTTAGGGTCTGGGCAGCTAAGCTGCCAAGGACCCTATTGTATTTGTAGGAATTCTTTCTTTCTTTCTTTCTTTCTTTCTATCTTTCTTTCTTTCTTTCTTTCTTCCAAGGAAGTCATACTACCCACCAAACTTTACAGAAATGTCCGGCCCCATGCCAGATTTACTTAAATTCAAGGACATGTCAATATTCCTACTGGGGGGGCACAATAAGCTTTTAAATTTAAAAACTTTAAAAATAAATACAAAATCAACAGTACATGCTACAGTTTCGAAACTTTCACCAAACTGTAGCCCCAATACTGCTGAAACTTTAGTCCACTCAAACTCATTACAAATTATGAAGTCCATCACTCAGTTTTTTTCAAAACCTGTAAAACTTATAAAAACTATCTCCTCCCACAATTTTTGCTCAATTGTCACCAAACTTGCCAGAGAGCATCTTCAGACCGTCCTCCACAAAACTTGTTTCTCGGATTTTTGATTTATCAAAATTTAAGCCTACAGTGCATCAAAATGTTTGACTGTAAACATATACAATTAAATTCTTGCTAAATACATTTTCAATCTTCCTGAATAAAAATGAGAATATTTTGGGGTCATGGTTGATGAAGTTTGGCAAATATCAGAATTTTATCTCAAAAACTGAATTTTTGAGAACATTTTGAATTCTGCTCTCATGGGAACAACTGGAGTCAATGTAAGAGTGGCATTTTTAAACATCAAATTTTCTTTTATGAAGCAAAACACTTAGAGTTAAAAACAAATCACCAACATTTCCATGCTGTGAAGATACAATTTATGTATTATCAGATTTTTTTTCAGGTAACAGAATTTCTGACATTTTGACCATTTTTGAAATCTGCCTTGCCAACAGCTGCTTGGACAGTGACTCCCTGAGTCGACAAATGAAGCTACACAGCAGATCTCACTACCAGCCAATTAGCTCAGTGAGTTAGGAGCTAGTTCTTGGAGTCAGAGGTTGTTGGTTCGAGACCTGGCAAGATCGAACTGTCAGATGTCTTCAACCTGAAACACAAGACAATTGTCCTGATGGTGGCATCACAGCAAGCCTCTAAATCAGTGTTTTTCAACCTGTTCCTCAGGGAACACTGCCCTGCATGTTTAATATGTTTCCTGCTCCAACACACCTGATTCAAATGAATGCCTCCTCGTCAGGCTTCTGCAGAGCTTGATGATTGGCCGATAATTTCAATCAGGTGTGTTGGAGCAGGAAACATCTAAAACATGCAGGACAGTGTTCCCCGAGGAACAGGGTTGAAAAACACTGCTCTAAATTAAATAAAAACAAATAGCTTGGACCGGACCATGGGTGAAAGCTAACCAAATTTTGCATAAAGGTCCAGTGTCATGCCAGATGACCTCAGCTGTAAACCCAAGCCAATAGTCCTGATGGTGGCGCTACAGCAAGCATCTAAAGTTCAAAACATTGAAAATTCATAACAAATCAACCCGCTAGAACTTCACACTTTCATCAAACTGTAGCCCCAATACTAAAGAAACTTTTATACATTTAAACCTATTGAAAATTATGAAGGCCATCACTCTGTTTTTTTTTCAAACTGTAAAACTTATAAAAACAATCTCCTCCCACAATTTTTGCCTACAGTGCATGAACATGTGATCACTACTGTAACCTGCAAATTCATAAATAAATCTTCAATGTTCATGAAAAAACTGAACATTTTTTACAGTCATGGTAGATGATGTTTGACAAATATCAGAATTTTACATTAAAAAACTGAATTTTTGAGAACATTTTGAATTCTGCTCTCATGTGAATAATTGCAGTCAATGCAAGCAGCATTTTTAAACATCAGTTATTCACTTATGGAGCAAATCAATCATTTTTAAAAACAAATTACCAACATCTCCATGCTGCAATATGTGTATTTTCAGATTGTTGTCTTGATAACTGAATTTTTTACAGTGGTTTCAAATCTGCCTGCACAACAGTGAATGGCTTACTCAGTTTGTGAAGCCACTATTGTATTGTCTCTTGCCAATTAGCTCAGAGCGATAGATGACAGTCTTTGGTTCCAGAAGTTGTGAGTTTAAGCCTCAAGTGGTCCAAAATCAACATTGTTGTCAACTGTCTTGTCTTCCTCTTCTCCTGTTTGTTGCTCAGAATTGCCTAAATTTGCCAAAAAATAGCCCGGACCCGACCCGTCGCTGCGCAGCAGCTATAATTAATTATATATTTAATGATCAGCAGTTTCATCCTTGCGCTGTGTGATCAGGCAGCCTTCCCAAACGTCAGGCACACCCGCCGCCTATGGTTCTCGCACTGTGGATACACTTGACTGTGGAAACCGACACCTTTCTTCCAATAGCTTCTAATTCATTGCAGACTTGCTTTGTGGGTGTTTTTAGTTGACTCTTTATGATCCTGACCAGTTTTCTCTCAGCAGCAGGTGATAGTTTGTGTTTACTTCGTGATCATCGCAGTGACACAACTGTGCCGTGCATTTTATACTTTCAAACAGTTGTTTGTACAGTTGATCTTGGGACCTGTAATTGCTTCTAAATGGCTCCAAGTGACTTGTTTAAATCAATGATGTGCTCTTGCAGATCAATGCTCTCCCACTGTAGTGTTTGTGTCTGAGACTAATGGGTGTATCAAACTTAAGCTTTTTTTTGTAGTCTGTGTTACACATTCCATCACAGAAAAAATGAGAGCTGTAGAAATCATTGAGCTGAAAACTGCAAATACAGTTAATATTAATGTTCAAGGTGATCTGCTTGTGAGAATTATATACATATATATTAGGGCTGTCAAAGTTAACGCGTTAATAATGCGTTAACGCAACGTCCTCTTAACGCCGTTAATTTTTTTAACGCGCAATTAACGCTCAGTGTATTAAAAAAGAAAAAAAAACGCGCATTGTATGATTTACAGCCGTCAGCGGCACCCGTAGTCTTGATACAGAGGGTGGCAGAAGAAGAAGAAAGGGAATCAGAAGAAGAAGAAGCAGGGCTGGCGGTTCGTTAAAAACACAGCAGACTGAAAAGCAGCACTCGCTGCAAACTCCTCATCTCTGCTGTCACTCACGGTGGCGGACATTTGTTTCGCCATCACCCTGATCATTTTGCGGGACACTCTCTCATGGCGTGCCCGTTTGCTGATAACTCATCCCCGCATGTTTATCTCAGGCTAGGGCTGGGCGATATCTCGATATTTTAATATATATCGATATATTTCTAAATGAGATATAACATGTGACTATATCGCTTGTATCGATACAGTTCATTTTGTGTTAAAATGACAATACATAGGCCGCAAGTTCGCACCTATTTCTCCTCTCCCTCTGTCCCTGTGTCTGTACACAGACAACGTTTCTGCGCCGCCCTCCTCACTCTGTGACTTCAAACACCCCCCCCCCCCCTCCTCTCTCACCTGCACTCAGCGACAAGATGGAAACGGAGAGCGCCGCACAGAGGAGTTGGTCAGTAAGCGAAAACACATTGGTTCGATAATTTGGAGATGGTTTGGTTTTAAAGTGTCAGATGACAAGCAGCAAAATGTTTTCTGTAAAGAATGTCGAAAACCGGTTGCAACCAAAGGTTCAAGCACGACGAATCTCTTCCACCATTTGCAACAGCGCCATAAAGTCCAGTACGAGGAGTGTGTGAAAATACGTGCTGCGACTCAGGCCACAAGCCTTCTACCCCGAAACAAACTCAGCTGCAAGCTTCTTTCGCCCTCGGTGTCCCTTACGGAAGAACAAGTGACCAGTGGCGTGATATTACCAAAGCTGTGGCTTTCCATCTCGCTAAAGACATGGCCCCCATATCAACAGTGGAGCAGACCGGCTTTGTACAGCTGCTAAAAACACTGAATCCGAGATACCAATTGCCCAGTCGCAACTACTTCGCAAGAGAGGCACTACCCAAGATGTACACAGAGGTCAGAGCCAGTCTTTCTGCCAGGCTTGCAAAAGTGTCGTAGTATGCGCTGACCACCGACATGTGGTCCAGCAGGACCTGCGAACCTTACCTGAGTGTTACGGTGCACTTCATGGAGGACTGGGAGTTAAAAAGTGCTTGTCTTCAGACCAGCTAATTTCCACAAGATCATACAGGGGAGCATATTGCTGAAGCCCTACAGGAGGCCATAAAAAGCTGGAATCTCAGCCAAACGGGACTAGTTGCTGTGACGACGGACAACGGGAGTAATGTTGTCAAAGCGCTGCAAATGACAAAGTGGCCAAGGATGCAGTGTTTTGGTCACAGACTTCATCTGGCCATTGGTGAGTGCAATATTGAATTAATTGATCGAAATAAGTAAAGAAATGACAGGCATAATGCTCAGTAAAACACTGTGTGTGTGTGTGTGTGTGTGTGTGTGTGTGTGTGTGTGTGCGCGCGCGTGTCAGTTATAGTCATGGTAACAGTGTTGTTTATGTATTCTGTATGTCACCTTGGATAACAGTATCTAATACATTCCATAACTGTTCCATACAATTAATAACTGTACAGCACTTTGGTTAGTTTGGTTGACTGTTTTTAAGATCTGATTTTAATCTTAACTATGATCAGACTTATAAATAAATAATAGTGATTTTAAAAAGGTGTTTTCCCAATTGTGTGTGTTATATAGGACACAGTATGGATGATGCCCGCGTCACATGAGCCATTTCTCTCTGTAAGAGAGTTGTAAGCAGCTTCTCTTACAGCTGGAAGAAGAGAAGAGAACTGGGTGAAGTGCAAATACAGCTGGGTCTACCAGGTCACCAGCTAATCACTGAGTCAGCCACACGCTGGGGATCAAGACTACAGATGATTGAGAGGGTCCTGGAGCAGGAAAGGGCACTTTCTAAAGTCTTGTCTTCTGACAAGAAAACCAGACCACTTGTCCCCACCTGGCAGGACATACAGGTCCTGGAGGCAATCAAGAAAGCTCTGAAACCCCTTCAAGATTTCACAGACGCTCTCTCAGGAGAGGAGTATGTGACTCTGTCATACATCAGACCTGTGCTCCACCTGTTCAACAACAGTCTCCTGGCACCTGAAGCGGGAGATACTGAGCTGTGCAACTCCATCAAGTCCTGCATTGTGGATTACCTCAACTCCAAATATGCTGACCCATCCACTAGTGACTTATTGGACATCGCCTCCTTATTGGATCCTCGCTTCAAGGTCAGGTACATCTCAGATGAAAAACTTGATGCACTGAAGCATAAAGTCATCACAGAGGCGGAGTCTTTGCCCAGTGACCAGCCCAGGTGTTTGTCTGAGCTGCCTGACCCAGCTGTGACTGAGCCTGCAGACCGAGGGGAGGCAGAAGTGGCAGTGCCACCCACAGCTAAAAAGAAGAACTCTCTGGCGAGCTTCTTTGAGCACAGCACACCTACAACAAGCACTACACGCACACAGAAGGACGCAGCAGAAACTGAGCTTTTGAGCTACTTGTTGTCAGTTTGTGTAGAGAGTGATGCTGACCCTCTGAAATGGTGGAGGAATCATGAAGCTAACTTTCCAGCATTGAGTTGCCTGGCAAAGAAGTACCTTTGTGTGCCAGCCACCAGCTCCCCTTCCGAAAGGGTGTTTAGTTGCAGTGGGAACATTGTAACTTGCCACAGGGCATCCCTAAAACCTGACAGTGTTGACAGGTTAGTTTTCCTGGCACAAAATCTGTAAATTTTACAGAAGTTGATCTGTTATTTTTTATTTTTTCTCTTTTGTTATTTGAGATGTGCACAGAGATACCTTGTCTATTTAAGTGTTTGAAATTTGCACAAAGAGATGCACTCAAGTTTCTGTTTACATATTTTATTTGAAAATGTGCACAAAGAAGGAATGCCCTGTGTAAATGTTTGTTGAAATTTGCACAAAGAGATGCACTTCTGTTGACATGTTGTATTATTTACAGAACTGTCAACCTCAGTGGAAAAGTGGAAAAGTGTATATTTTTGTCATGCAGGAAAGGGATGTTTTATTTTTTTCAAGGAGCATTTTAGTTTCATATATGAGGTAGTTTCTTCAAATTGTTTTATACATTTTGATATTGTGCAGAGTGACATCTGCTAATAAAGTTGCCTGTGTGACATTTGGCATGTGGCTTAAACTTATAACTGACTGTTTGTTTGTTATTTAAAGGGTTTGCCTCTGAAAAAAAAAATCTAATATGCTAGGGCTGGGCGATATGGCCTCAAATCAATATCACGATATATTGAGCAACTCACCTCGATAACGATAAATGAGCGATAAGTAACCCCCCCTCCCCCCGCACCTAAAAATAAGGGGGGAAAAAATCCTGTGTATTTACAGAAATGCCACTTTAAAGGACTGTAAAACTACATTGTAGTTAAGATTTATATTATTTATTTAGTAGTTAAGAACATCTGAAAAGCACAGATTACTTGAAATGACAACAACTTAACAAGTTTAAAAGTATACAATATACAGTCCCTTATAAACAAATTCGAAGCTTCTCGCTTTTTTTATTTCTTGAATCACGTGGTTGTACTGCAGGTGGTGGAAGAGGTTGGATGTAAATAAATAAACATTTTGAGGACTTCAGAATCAGAATCTAAGACATGAGACAAAATAGTAGAGAAGTTGACATTGCTGCTTAATAATATGTTAACCTCTTGAGCATTAGAGAACTTTTTTTACCATTATTTTCTTTATCATTATATATTTTTGATAGACACAGAATCTGTTTCAGAAGTCAGTGGGTCACATGACATGGAAGCTATTGAGAAAAAAAATCAAGATTTTTGCATATTAATATTCATATAAAATAGAGGAAGCACTAAAGTACAATAAACATAGCTGTGTCTCATTCGTCCAGTTTACTAATACAATCTGCTGCTGGAGTCACTGGGCCCCATGACATGGAAGATATTGAAAGAACTGCAATTATTTTGTATTAATATATTTATGCTAAGTAATTTGATGACAGTCCCTAAATCAGTTTCCAGCGATTCAGTGCCATGTTCTGGGAGGTGAGCTAACCGTCCTCCTGCTGCTCACACTGGGTGAACCTCAGTAAAGTCGTGGCTGGACCCGAGTAGAGCTTAGAATCAAGCCCGACCCGAGCCCGTGCACGTTGTGTCCGAGCCCGGCCCGACACATTAAATGTAATTATGAGCCCGAGAACGATTTAAACCCGACAACTGTTTAATACGTGGGCTGTTATAACTGACGTTCTCGACTACAATTGTGAGTTGTTTGAACTACAGAAATCTTAATGAATAATGCAACAAGTGCCGCACTTAATGCACTCGACAAAGCCGACACATGTTATTATCACGGCCCACGACTTGTTTAAAATGGGTCCACGCCTCCGACTTTCCTCCACACTCGCTCAAAGTTAATTCTACTGTTTTTCTTTTTTTCTTTACATCTTCATGCTCCATGTTGCACTTAAGCTACACAATCAGTGATGCCGGTAACGCGTTACTAGTTTTGTCATTTTCCTTAGTAAAAATATATATTTTTGCTTTCTTCTTGCGTCTCGGGGAGTGACGTCACGTACGCGAGAAGTCACGTTTCTCAGCATGAGGTCACTCACGTGTCAGACCACGCAGAGACACAAATGCAAACAACAATGGAGGGAGGAGAGAGATGCGCGTTTTCTAGCTGGAAATACAGTCATTATTTTGAGTGAATAAAAAACAAAACACAAATGTTTGATCAATGGACGGCCGGCCGAAGACAGTGGCCTGTTGCAGCCTTTGAACGCAGCATCATTACACAAACTGTCCGCGACTCACAGCGAGAGTGGGCTCACTCAATTACTAACCTGGCATAGCTGGTGTTGCATCAGCGGGCGGAGTTTGCCATCAAATTAATGTAAAATAAGCACATCGGTATACGCAGGGGTAGATTAATCAAGTGGACCTAACGTGTCCCCCTGTCCCTAGTGGATGTTACGCCTATGACACCGAATATACCGACATGGCCAAAATGACGTCGGTTATCGTCGTAAATTTCGGTATCGGTAAATTTTCGGTTTATTGCCCAGGCCTATAATATGCTATAATGCTTTGGGGGAAACCCCAATTACTTCACAGAAAAAATATCGATAAATATCGAGTATCGCCATTCAGCTAAAAAATATCGAGATATGACTTTTATCTATATCGCCCAGCTCTACAACATTCTTACTGACAAAAGGAACAGTTCAGTCCTCAAAGTTATGTGATGTCATGGCTGGCGAAGGGGAGATGAAGCGCAGAGGAGAGGGAATGTGAAGCTCCAAGCCGTTTGAGCAAAGATGACCCCAAGACCTGCTGGAGCCCTTTAAGTAGGTTGAAATATAATCACAATTGTCTTATATACTCATATTCCACTTCTTTTGACACATCTGTACAATATAATGCCATCCAGAACAGCAACATTGCCATGAATTCTGCTTCAAAAAAGCTTAGCAGTTTTTAACATTTGGTGTCTGGAAAAAAAATGATATATATTGTTATGATAGAAACACAGGAGTATGCCATTTAATTGATTTACTTGTTAAATGCATAGCTTCTCCAATTTTCTTCATGTCCGTTCTCCATCTCTTATCCATGTCTGTCTTTGATGTGTGTGTCCACAGGGTATGTTCAGTACCAGTTGCCTTGTACGTCAACCTCCTTTCCAGGATTTGTTTGCATTTGTGTAAGTATATGAAGATCTTATTCATCAATAATATCAATGTTGTTGGTCCTCCTAAATCTGTGTATTTTCCCATTTAAGTTACACTGCAATCAAATATATATTAAGGTCTAAAATAATAGACAGTCATTGTCTACTGTTTTGTTATGATAGAAACAAACACAGGAGTATGTCATTTAATCAATTTATTTGTCAACTGCATGGCTTCTCCAATTTTCTCCATATCTGTTCTCCATCTCTTATCCATGTTTGTCTTTGATTTGTGTGTCCACAGGGAATGGTAGGTGCCAGTTAGTTACCTTGTGCATCAGCCTGTATGCTACTTGAGGACTGCCCCCCTGAAGACCTCCCTTGGGCCACATGCAAGTGAACAAACATAATTTGTCTGGAAAGTTGAAAGTTCATTAAAACGATTTTCTTTTTTAAAATCAGCATCATGTTCTAGTATTTGAATATATCAATGATCTGCTGGAACCGACCAGCCACCGCCTAATTTACCTGGCAACAGTTGTATAAGGTAGGGTGACCATATTCTGAATCCCCAAAAAGAGGACACTACTACGCGGCAAAATTTTGAGGGTTTTTCGGGTCAGGTCGAGTGTTTTTTACGTGCTTCTAACTCAGTTAAACGCGTATGCTGAATTCCCAAAAAGACACTTAACCAGGCCTCTTGGAGATACTGAAAAATACTCACACAAAGTTGCGTTTATAAACAATATATTCATTTATCTAGGTCGTTAGAGCCTTTGTTTGCCACGGACACATACTCTGGTCATACAAACTCTGGTCTCTCTACTGTTTTGTTGTATATATTTTTATTGTTTATAATATATTTTGTTGTATATATTATTATTGTTTATTGTTTACTGCACACTGTGCATTGTATATATACACTATGTATATATTGCCTTCTATTTATGTTATGTACAAAGTGTTTTATTTGCGGACCCACTACTGCTGTAACAAAATAATTTCCCAGTCTGGGATCATTAAAGTAATTCTATCTATCAGACAGTACACTCTACTTCCCATTTTTCACGACCCTGGCGAAAACACGGGTACTTTTTCCGCATTTCGTCTGTAAAAGTGCATTTGCGTTTCGGCATTTCTCCCTTTTCTTTCGCTCACCGGCAGACAGCGCATGCGTGCGTCGCGTCAGTGGCTTTGCTTGGAACTGAGCGGAGGGGCAGAGCAGCAGAGAGCTCTGATGCGCTGCACTGTTTTATAATGAATGAAGACACGTTCCGGGGTTCGGCGTGGAACTCCGCCTCTCACAGTGTGTTTCCAAATGAACCATTTAACGTGTATGGTAAATACAATGGTCTGTGATGCGAAGATATAGTGCACGCTACACAAACTCAAAACCCTGGACATTTGAAGGATTTTATAAACTCCCCCCGGACAGGCCGGACAGCCCCCCAAAAGAGGACATGTCCGGGTGAAAGAGGACGTATGGTCACCCTAGTATAAGGGGAGTACCGGCACTTATTTTTTTTTCCACTTAAAGCACTGCATAACACTGGATCTGTAAACCTCTGATAGTACCAGATAATATGTGCCTAACACTGGTACAGATATGACAATTGGACAGCCTTCAGCTTGATTAGAACTCAAATTCTGTAAGTCTGCTACATGATCTCATAACACTTATAATGTTACCCGCAAAATCCCTCACCATCACGGTCATAAAGTAGAGCATGGATTTAATTAGCATACTGTTAATTCGAGCCATTTATATGTCTATTTTGAGATTAATGAATTTGCTAACTGTTTGCAGTTCACTTTACACAACAGCTTTTTACTAAAGGTTAAATGTACAACATCCAGTGGCACTATAGCCTAAATAAAGCACGATCTGAATGTACAATGCTCACCAAATTCAGATTACTGTGACAATGTAGTCTGAGTTTCTGAGATTACTTTGACAATGCTTATCAAATATGAACCAAGATTGTTTGCTATGAGACATATGTAACTACAAATGTTTTTAAGTCGTATTTTAGTATACTGTTTTACTGTCGTAACAGTTTTTGACCACACAGCTGCTTTGGGTGCCCTGTGACTTCTCAGGTGTGTTGTTCAGGAGTGGATTATTGAAGTGTAAGGCAAATGTCTCATCAAGGTTGAGCTTTAATTCTAAGGTCATGCTGAATGGTTTGATGACTAATAATGCATCATGTGTTTTATATTTGAACAGCATGTTTTGACCAGGCACTGCAGTAGTTTTTCTGACAATTTCCATTGGTACACATGGCACTCTATGCGAGTAGTGTATCATCCTGTTGTTGAACTGTTGTTTGTGTGACTTGTGTTAATGATTGACTTTGTGACATTAGAATCTTTCTTGTGAAGGCTTAAGCTGGACGGGAAGTGGCCTGGCTCTGGCTCTTTCTGAATCTTACATCTCAACACAGCTTTTCTTCTGAATATAGATACTAATGGTGCTAGAGGTCTTATCAGGGCAACCATTAAGAGTTCCTTGTCATAAAGCTTTGACCTCTCTTCATTTGTCTTATTTAACCAATCATTAATTTGCTTTAACTAACAAGCAGGCCTAATTAAGTAACTTCCCCACAGTTTATGATGTTTTAACCTCTCCTGGTCTGATCTGCTTCCATTTATCATGTTAATCTGCTGTTGCTTCTGCCTGGAGTTTAACCAGGGGTAATAATAGCTACTCAAATCACTGTAATGTAATTTCCTGTCTGTAATTTTGCTTGTACTTTACAGCAATGTAATCTACTCTTACTTTTAAAATCATGATTGAGTGCTGAGCACAGTTTGAATTAATATCCAAACTTTTCATCTGCATTTTTGTAGGCAAAAAGCCTACCAATATCAAACAGGCCGATAAAAACCCTCAGATGTGAAAAAATAAATTAATAAATAACTCTTTAACAAGTCCCGATATAGAGAGGTGACCATGACTGCACTTAGCAGAACAGCACAGGAGCTGGGCGTAATTAAGACTTAAGAATTGTAAAAACAGAAACCCCTTTGATTGAGTGGCTGCTATATATAATGCATTAAACATTAGCCGTTAAAAACTAAAACTATAGTAACATTTGAGAAAGATATGTTGTATAAGTGTTATTTCAATCCCAGGAGTTTTACTTACTTTACTTATTAATAGTTTAGTAATGTGGCTCTACTTGTACATGTGTACAGATTTTCAGTATTCTTTCCACCTCTGACACCATCATCAGTGGTTCATAGGATAAGATCCCATCCCTCCCTTACATTGATGTCATTTTTTAACATCCTAACATATTGTGAGTGTAGAGTTGCAAAAATGAATGATGTGGAGATAAAAATAAAGCTCCATGTGAGTGCTTGTAGTACAGGTTGTGGTCTGGCTCTTTCTTTTCCCAGCCTTTTTTTGTTCACACAGAGTCTGTGCAATACCATTGCTGGTCATTTACTGTGAAACCCAGAGCCTGTTGGATTTGATTCTGAGTGGGTATAGTGAATGGATAGACTATATGTTAAGACGAAAAGTAGAAGCAATAGAAGAAATAGAAAGTGAATCATCACATTCCCTTTAGCAGGCAGCATTTGGTTCTTTGTAAAGTCGTCACTATGACCCACTCTGTGAACTGTTATCATCAGCTTTCTGTTGTTTCAGAAGCCTTTTTATGCTGCCTCTTTCTTGTCTTTTCACATTTGACAGGTTGTGAGGACTGGTGATCATCATGTATCTGCAAATATTCCCAAATGATGGTACAGCCTAATGTCTCCTAACCTGATATGTGAAGTCATTTAAAGTTATTTGAGCTAATGCTATTAGGTGAGATAATACAGTGCCCTGGGAACAGAAGAGGTAAGTGGAACTGTGTAATTACAGTGGTTGATAGAAAACAGGATGACAGGGTGTGGTGTTTACAGCAGGTGTGTCTGTCCATGAGTCATGTTTCTGTATGAGACGAGCTGTTGTGGAAAAAAAACAAAATGTCTTATGTGTCAATGCATGTCTGTTGATGCCTTCGGCCATGTGGCACATGGCACATGTGCCTCAAAGGGATTTGGCTGGAAAGAAAGCAAAAATCTAGGTGGTGCATGTAAAAACACCACCTATTTCTGGCACGCCCAGGTTCATGTTCTTAGTAGAGACAGTACAGTGGTTTAGTTCACAGCCTATTTTATTGGAGATATATCAAATAATATTCCATTATTCTCTAGTCTTGTTATTTACTGTATTTTTGGAAAAAAACATTTCCAATTCAGTGCAAATAAGTACACCTTCACAAGTATAATTCTTTTTCACAAATATGAGAACATTGTAAATCTGCTGGGAATCCTGGCACTGCTTCTGACACTGAATCAAATCTAAAATATTACAGTCTTCAGTACAAGTCTCCCCTCTCTACAAACGTACTGGCCCCTTTTCACTGTCATTGCAAGCAGCATGCTGGTCTAGAAGCTGCTGATACTGCTGCTGCAGAGGGGCTACAAGACAAGGCTTAGACTTTATTATCCCAAGGGTAAATTCCTTCTCACAGCATCATATCCATCAGACTGGGTACATACAACAGACAGTATTTAAAAACGATAAATATAGGAACACACAGCATAAAACATACCAAACCTGTTCAGCAAGGCCTGTTGTTTATTGTTGATGGCAGAGGGGTGAGATGGATGTTGAGTGGATATGTGATGTCCTGGTTTATCAAAGTTGCAATGCATGTAATGACCATATAGTTTAGCTCTGGATACGGTTGAGTGTGGAGAGACCAATTATCCTGGCAGCTGTGTTGGTTATGTGTGTAATTTTGGCCTGGTTTTAACAGATAGACTGTTAAAGAAGCAGGTGGAACAGTACAATAGGATGGGCTTGATAACACTCTGGTATAACAACAGGAGGCGATGTGGGTGCAACATAAAGTCCTTTCACTTAGCGAATGACTGATGTATCTGATGGCGCCTTTTTTGGATGTTGGTGTCCTGAGTTGATTGTCCAGTGTCCCCCCGAGGTATTTGAAACTTCAACTGTTTGATTATTGATGCGAATGGGATGCTGAGGTGAGGGGGGATTCTCACACAGGTAACACTATTTGCAAAGCACTTATTCATACTGTACGCTATATGCCATAAAACCAAAAAATTGATTGAATTGATTCCTAAACTTTAATGGTTGTTTGCAGGCAATGTTATTCATTCCATTTTGTTTTGCACACAAGGCACCTTGATCTTGCACTGCTGGCTTACCTGTCTCATCATCTCAATCTGGTGCTTGTTCTGTGATGTTATTTTCACTGTCAAACCACGAGCTTGTTGGAAATATAAATGTTCTGAGTTTGGCACATTTGGGTACATGAGCTTGTCGAGCTGGCCTTTTTTAATCCTGGTCTTTCAGTGCTCCCTTTGCTCTTTCTATTATCAGTCTAGTTCTTTTTATGTCTTAAGGCAGCAACACACCGGCCCAACCGTTGGACATCTGAAGCGTTTGGAGAGACTCGGACGAGGTCGGGAACATTTTCTGTTTGGTGTGTTCAGCTGCATCTGAAGCTTTCGGAGCCGTTTGGACGTTGTCTGCTCCGACTCAGCATGCGAAGTCTGAGGAGGAGGGCTGTCGGACGTCTGAGCCATTGGATTCTCTGATTGGTTGTGTGCCAGCTGAATGGCCGTTCTGATTGGCGGTGTGCTAGCGAATCAGCGCGGTGTGTGGGAGGACGGAATACTGTGTGCGCTTTGTTTTTCTATGGACTCCGTTCTGTTATTCCCCGTTTTCATGCTTTGCAGTACTGGCACGAGACTGGCTGTTATTATGTCCGTTCAGGACAAATTAATTTGTGATCATTTGGTAATGCCTCGCTGCATGTTTAGTATGCAGCTGTTTTTATCTGAAATAGTTAAGTTTCGTTCTGATTGAAAGTAAAGAGAGTTGCGTGCATAAGCCTCTCGTTTACAACTCACAACACAAGCGCCACCCGCTTATTGCATCTCGCGCAAGTGCAGAACGTACGCGCTGCTGTGGAGGAGGCAGCACGTCGAAGCGGTGTGTTTCAGTGCAACTTTTGTGCCGAACGGGTCAGATGAGAGGCAACAGAGTGGTCGGAGAGTGGTCGGATAAGGCAGTTGGACGTCTGGGCGGTGTGTGGGGCCTTTATTCACACGTTACTCAAATCACCACCATTCACCCCTCATTGGAATGTGTTATTCAGGGTGTTGTGGTCGACTGGAGTCAAGGGTCAAACATATTGATGTCATCAATGAGGGGACCATTTGTAACCTCCTGGGCCTCTGCAAGTGAAACCTGCATGATTTGTTTGTATTTACTAACCCTGTTACTGGACACTGGCCCTTATGGCCCAACAACCAGCCCGGTCCACCAAGACTCTTCCTTGTGCTCCAGATTTGCAACTACAGGCCTGCCTGTGAAGAACTTTGTCAACAGTGCAGTACTAAGAACTCCCTGTTAGTACTCATGGGTTAACACAGACATCTGCAGTGCATGAAGTCACAACATACTCAGGACATAAGTAATGATTACTACATCTTTAAGTGAGTACTCAGCACTCATGGCTGCCACCACACCCATTTTTCAGTTTGTCCTTCATTTTGAGCTCAGCTACACACCTTTCAAGATTTGCATTTGACATAGGTGTGATGTTATCCACAAACAAAGACAGTAGTCAAAACTGCTTTTATGATAATTCCGACTACAATAAATGTCCATTAACTAATACAGACACACATAAGTAAGTTGTGAAGAAAAAAAAATTAAAATGAAACTCTCACCAAAAAGCAACCAAGGCTTTATTTGCAATTGAATATGAGTCAAACCTTCGTGTAAAAGCATAATTACGACGAAAGACGCACTTTTAAGATTTACCGTAGTTGGGTTTTCAGGCACATTGATTTTGAACGGGAGTGCTAGGGGCAGAGATACGATGGCATCATCGCTATTTTTAGAACACTAAGAAGGCTCGACACAACGTGAAACTTTGCTCGTAGCATCACCAGGGTCTCTGCTCATGAACACGAGCATTGAGAACATTGTTTGTGTACACAAAGTTTATGAAAAAGAAGGTTTTTGAACTACTAACGTTAGCTGCTGCATCTCTGGCGCGTCGCCGTCATGGCAGGCAAAAAGTGTCGATCCCTGAGTGCGACCTGACAGACACGTTTGAGGAGCGGTTCACCATTACTCTCCTGCCTGTCAGGTTGCACTCGGGGGTCGACACTTTTTGTCTGCCATGACGGTGACGCTCCGGAGATGCACCAGCTAACGTTGTGTACACAAACAATGTTCTCAATGCTGTGTTCATGAGTAGAGTCCCTGGTGATACTACGAGCAAAGTTTCATGTTGTGTCGAGCCTTCTTAGTGTTCTAAATATAGCGATTTTGATGCCATCGTATCTCTGCCCCTAGCACTCCCGTTCAAAATTAACGTGCCCGAAAACCCAACTACGGTAAATCTCAAAAGTGCGTCTTTCATCGTAATTATGCTTTTACACGAAGGTTTGACTCATATTCAATCGCAGATAAAGCCTCGGTTGCTTTTTGGCGAGAGTTTCACTTTAACACCATTGAAGCTTGTCTGCTGTCAAAAGGAACAAAACAGTTTTGGGTTTCAAAAACTGTTGTCTGTTTGTTCAGTATTATCTTGCTGGTCAATAAACATCTTTACTTGCTACCACCTGCATTCTTAGGTGCTCAGATCATAGCTGGATTTAATATTAGGTAGGATTCCGGCACTTTATCAACCAGTAAGGAAATTGAAGTCTAATAAATGATGAATGAGTGGATTACGCTCATTAAAATGTCATAGTGCTAACATACTGACTCCTTACCCCACTCTGGTTTTTAAGATAAATGTCATGGTTTGCATTGGCAAACAACACTGAAATATTTTGAGGTACACTGGACTAAAATGGAAGATCTGCTCCTGTTTACCTGTTGCCATAGTGAATCACAGTCTTCGTTGTATTCAACGAGTATTCATTTGAGTTTCATTGATGATGAACTTTATTAATTCAAAATGCATACACTTAACCTTGGCCTGAACAAAGAAACACTTCATTAAACTAATTCTGGATAATTTATCTGGAGCTAAAAAAGTTTAGAGTTTCCCCATCTCTGGCTTAGTCAAATCAGAGTTCAGGTTTAAACTCGGGGTTAGTTAAACCTGCAAAAGACATGAAATGTCAAGCTCTTAAAACAACAGAGTTGAGGATTTATTTTGTGTTGCTGTGAGAATGAAAGAAATGATAATCACATGTTAAAAATAGTAAAACCGGAACAGCAGTGTTCAGGTGGGAGAACAACAACACAGCTGCCTACAGCTCTCTGTGAGCCTCAACCAACTGCACATGAAGAACATATATTTTTTTTTCTCTTTAATGTGACATTTATTGGGAGAAAGAAAAAGACTAACGTCAGTTTCTGTCAGCCCTGATGACTATGAGGGTGGAGTGATTATATTCATTGTGCTCAGGATGAAAACAGGTTCTACAGGAAACTGTCGACTGCCAGTCTGAAGCACTAACACACACACATACACTCACACACGACAGACAACAAATACAGACAGATACAGCAGCTGAAACATCCAGTAATGTTTACTGAGCAACTAATCTCCCCTGAGGGACAATCAAAACACACCCCGACCGTCATGCCAAAGTTATGTGCTCACTTGATTTTTCATTTGATGTACTTACTTTCCCACAGGATTATTAAAATTTCATCACATCTCATCAAAAAAGAGAAAAAAAAAACACATCACACATACACATCATCTGGGGTCATCATTATTTACTTATTGTAATTAACATATTGATGACCTGTCAGGTTAACCACCTTTGTCTGAACACAGGTTGTCGGGTTGCTTTATTTTAACCTTTATTTAGTCAGGGTCCATTTCTGAGCCGATATGTTCTTTTTGAGGAGTCCCCTGCACCATATCTACAGAGTTTATCTCAAATTAACTCTTGAGAGGGATTCAGTTCAAGCTCAGACAGAATAAACACAAACCCTGGAAGGGCAGCTAATGGGTACTTGTGATGCTAAGGGCCTGAACAACCAGGCAAAAGGTCTGTGTTGGGGCTGTTGGTAAGCAACCGTGGCCCTGTGTCATGCACCACTGGCCCTTGTTAGCCTTTATTGGTGGCATTCAGGCTGATTATGCTGATTGAGATGTGGAATCTGTGGCAGAGCCTAAAACTGGAACTATTTCCACTACAGTGTCATGTACTGTGGAATGAGTGGAACATAACAGTATACTACTTTGTCACAAAGACATTAATGAAGTGTGGTTTAAATATGATTTGTATTATGAATTGTCCTCTATAAATGTCACCAGATCTGCAGGGTCAAAGATATACATACAACAAATTAAGAGACTAATTTTACCAACGTATAAAGCTGTGTCAAATTTCTACAAATTTGCTTTGTAACATGGCCTCCTATCTACTTCTGAGTGATTGTGACTGTTAAAAGCTGATTTATTTTCCGGGCCCATTTTAATAGGGCTTGTTTGATACACCTATTAGACTCAAAAACACTACAATGGGAAAGTCTGAGAAGCTCCGCATTGATCTGAAAGAAATGATCGATTGGAACAACTCAGGAAAGTCACTTGGCCCATTTCAACAGGTCCAAGGATCACCTGTGCAAACCACTGTTTGTCGTACAAGTACAAAGTGCATGGCACAGAAGTAGGTGTTACTCTCATTCCATGGTCATTCCATCATGTTCTTTACAAGTGTATACAAACTTTTGACACACTTTGCATTTAAGGACAGCATGATCCAGTGTGGCATCAAGAACTACATCTCGAACAATTAGAGTTAGACAAAACTTAGAAAACAATTAGACAAACTTCATAACTTTAATAAAGTTTGTTCTATGGACTGTAGATTTAACAAAAAACTTTCAAAGAATGGGCTCTCTATTTACTTTACTGAGAACAGACAACAAGGGAGGGAAGTCTTATCTTAAGTATATTTATTGTCATTTTGAATGGCTGATATGAATGTCAAGAAATTGTATACTCCATCTAAAAAAAGCACATAACATAAACACAACCTGAGGATGTATTACTGTATACTAAACATGATCCTGTTATATTGATGATCAAGACAGGTCAGGAAAGAGAAGACAAAAGTACAAAATAAGAATTAAAAAAATATTCGTATTTCCCAGCATTTTAAAATAAAAATAGGTACGTAAAAATTGCAGTAGGAACAGAGGAGAACATTTCTGTTGCATGCAGACTGTGTGACTCAATACAACTCTCAATACAAGCAGAGAAATGTTTATATTTTAAGGAAATCAGAAGATTATATGGTCGTTGCGATTTAATCAGAAGAGTAACCCACCCGTGATCGTACAGTTGTGGAGATAAATTAGACCTGAATGCGGGACTACAAGGGAGACAGTGAGCAGTAACCAAGTAACTGTCATGTTGTTCTTTTCACAAATATGGCAATGATAGTCAAAAATATCATTAAAATATCATTATATAGTTTTATATAAAATGTTGCCCCTGTTGGAGGGCACTGTTGAAAGGCAGTGTGGGATTAACAAACTTCGGGGGTAGAATCGTATTGTTAAATTTAAACAAAGGCGTATGGGAAACTTGTCTCTCCAAAAGCTGCCCTGCATTACTTGAGTCCCACAAGCATCCCATCACCTCCTGAAGCAAGCCAGAGGAATAGTCTTATTGGCATTACTGAAAAGGTTCTGCATTGTCGTGACAATCTTTCATTCAGTGAATTTCTCTGCTCTCCTGCACCACCACCTTGCTGTAGGTGGGCGTTGTGCCCACTGAGATGGTAGATGAACCCAATAAACTGCTCTGAGAGGAAACAGATGTGCCACCCTTGCTGTAGAGGATTTTTTGAGAGCCAGAGCTATCATTGCTCTTCACAAGGGAGGTCTGGCTCCCCTTTAGCACTTTAATTGACACTGCAGGGACCTTGCCCTCCATGATCATCATTGTCTGGGAGCCAGAGAGGTTCCCAGTGTGGATCAGGTTGGCACCACCCCCCTGGACCCCACTCTTCTCTACCATCATAATGCTGGGACCCTGGGCTTGTCCGGTGGACATCACTGGCTGTCCCTGAATAACCATGCCTTGGGCAGGACCACTCTGAGTGCTGTTAACCAGTACCATGCCCTGCAGGTTGGTGGCTGGTGCCTCAGCCAGCAGCATGGTGTTCTGAGCCTGTGGCTGTACAACGTAGTGCATTGGCTGCATCACAGGGGTGGTGGTGTAGTAGACAGGCTGTTGCTGCTGCAGCAGGAGCATCTGGCCTTGATTTACCATCCCTTGCTTTGCCATGGTCATCCCTTGTCTCATTGTAGCTATGTTTTCCTTCACCACCTGAGAACTCTCAGATGTCTCCCTGACCACATTCTGAACTGTTTTGGGGATGGCTGGCTGCAGCTGGGGTGGAAGGGGGAGCTGCTGGGTAGTCACCACACCTGATACTGAGTTCTCAGTATTGACAGAGGGAGTGGGTAGTGGAGTGAACGCTTGTTTGACTTCTGTTGAGATCTTTTTGTTGCAACACACCTCAGCCAGGGTCTTGAACTTTGGCCCGAGGTCATTGAGGAACTGCAGGTCGGTGTCAGACTCCAGGAGGCTGCAGCAGCCCACTGAGCCAGCAGAGGAGCTCTGACCCTCGAAGTCATAGACCAACAAACCGTCCTTTACTCCTTGGTTCTCACTGCCACTGTTTGCTTTCTGTTGAAAGAGAAAAAGAAATCGTCACTGAGGTTAGCTTTTTTGATGACTTAGAATGTCATCATTATAACTCATAATGCAAACTGTGTTTAATTTAACTAAAAAAATCAAGTGTCATTAATAGTGAATGAAAATACCAGTGGTGTGTGTGTTCACACACCATCACAAATTAAAGCCCTTCGCATGTTATTTAAAAACGCTCTCTTAATAAGTTCTTAAGAGGAAAGACCAAACTTCACCTTTGCCTTATCTGGCATGACAAGTGCACAGCATGATTTTGTTGTGGAACAGCTTACACAAAGAAATTACAATTGACCTTTTCCAGCTATATTTCTTATCCAGTTTGACAATCAAAATATTTTTGTCTAGGGTGAAAAAAACCTGTTGTGGAGTAAAGAAAGTAAAGAGTAGAAATATTTATAAGTTTAATACATTATATTTTCAACAGTAATATAGTAGTTAACAACTATTTACTATGTCAAGATATAGCGGAGTAATGGTGTCCTGAGCAGGGTATGCTCAGAGAATGCTGTGTCAGTTTAATCAAAGCATCTGTGTTTCTTTGTTTAGTTAGCCCGTCCAGTCACATGCGCATGTTAGTGTATGCTGGGGCCCTCCCTCAAGTTTAAGTTCAAGTTACTTTATTAGTACCCAAAGGTAGATTTTGTTTGCAGTAGTAGAGTCCTCATACACACATATGGAAAAAACATAGAGGCACAATCACACATCATTCAACTTAGGACAGTGGAAATTAAAAAATGGCAAATTAAGAAGTTCTTAAAAGTTCTTAAAAAGTTCGTACAGGTCCAGATCATTCTAAGATAGTGAATTGAACTAAAACACTAATAGTAAGAAGAAAATAAACAAAAAGAATCAATTAAATGTATTTAGGCAGCATGTGTGTTAAGATGCTGCTTTACTGAATAAACAAAGCAATGCAGGTAATTTAATGCAACATCGAGTGACAGTGAATGTCAGATAAAGAACTTTCAAATTAGTTCTCACCTGAGAATAGTACTGTCTCAGGAAGTGGTCTGGAAGAGCCATGCCATCATAAATTCCTACACGGATTCTTGATTCTCTGCCCTCACACTCAGAGTAGAAGCCACTGCCGCTCCTCTGGTTCATCATCCCCATAGTCCCTTCTCTGTGGACACTAGAAAAACCTTCCGGGTAGATCGCCCCATTCATCCCATCCATGGTAGTGACTGATTTCTGGTAATCAAAAGCTGCCATGGGCGCTATTGCTGAAGTTTTGTTAGCCATGCCCGTCTTGACCATCTGTCCATCCAATTGTGTTGGTATGGTCAATAGCGGCACCTCCTATCATGGGTCAGTGATCAAAATGTTAGAGCAGTGTACACAGTTATTCTGCTGCCTAGCTGTCAGACATCACTTCATGCAGCTTTCAAACAGACATCATCTCAATAGCAGGTGACCAGTATGTATGGAAAAATTCCTATCATGTGTTTTAAAGGTAAATATGTTAATTTTGGTAATTTATGGTAATAGTCTTACCGTATTCTCTCCCTGGCCCTCAGTGTGGTAGTTAATGAGGTGTGATTTGGTGTCAAAAGGCATCTCAGTAAAGTTCCCTGGCAGTCCCGCAGCCCCACCACAATTACAGAAAAGCAGCAACAGAGGAATGACTGTAATAAAAACAACAATCAAGTTTTAGTTTAAAGCTGTAGTCTATAATAATTTTTTGTCTGTGGGTCCACCCAGTGGCCATAATTTGATTTGCAAGAATCCACCATTCCTGGATCAGCACAACCAATCAGAGCCAAGGGAAGTGTCTGAGAAGTGTCTATCATGCGCGTGCATACGCTGCTGGCAGCCCCCTACCCCACGCAGTGCTACTCAGCAGTGCCCCTCCCCCGCGCAGGTGCAGTGTCTGCTTTTACCTGGTCAGATACGTTCAAGCTCAAACTCAAACTGTAAACAATGGTGAAGAGGCAACAGCAGAAAAATGCTCCACCATTGCCCACTTCAAAGAGAAGAAATAAAAAGACTGACGAAGAAAAGCAGTGTAAAAACAAAGAAACGCACTTAGGACACTACTCAGGTGCCATTAATTATGCTGACAGTTGAAACGTGAAATCATGGAGATCAGCTCCCTTTCCACGACATCCATGCATTTGTCCGCAGTACAATGCATGATGGTAAATATTGCTTGGTTAATGATCATCAGTTGTACATTTTTGAGTCAAAAAGAAAACACATTTTTTTGCTGGTGAACCATTTTCAGCACACCTTGTACATTCATCATGACATGCTGCTTTCTGTGGCAACAAACTGATCCTTGACCCACATATTTTGACAGTAAATAAACTAAGTCAATAACTATTACCTCGTTGAAATCATAGAAGTACTACTTTAGTTTATTTGAATTTTGAAGACCAGTATTGTGAGGATGTTACAGGGCTGTAACCGACTCAGGATTTTTTTAGTTAATTTCGATTTTCAATGTTCAGTGAAAAGACCAGACTATTTGTTGTTATTTTCAGTTCAGCACCACAATAAACTCTTATTACGAGTATGCTTTACCTGTTGCCTGTAAGAATTGTTTTAATAACTTTCTTCCCCATCTGTGATGTGAATACATCAGATTTCCACACATTTAGAGAAAGTAAAAATGTGCATCCTGCTCATGGTTCAGTTATAGAACCTCAGCGATGCAACAGAGTACTGCCATGAATTTTTGCCTTGACCTTTGGGCAAATATTTCGTAATATATATCTTGTCAAATTTCCAATTTTGTTTGCTACAAATGTTATTTCTGACCTGTAAGAGAGAGAGAGACGCTGAGCATTCAAAAGTGTTATTTATTTGACTGTACATTTCTCAATATAATTAAAGGGAAAGTCGGATCACATTATGTTATAGTATCTAAATCGCTTCAGAGGTTTGCTAAAACTTTCACAAATGTCCTGTTCAGGATTGCCTTGACCATAAGAATGACAAATTTGGACTCATTTTACTGTGCATTTTTTGAAAACAACTGAATGAAAATTCTTCAAAACACATTATACGACTAATATATTCTCATTTTTCACCTATCATATAAAGCAATTGTTTTCAGCGGTTTGCGTTCATGACTAAAAGACAAATGACACATTTCTACTCATTTTACACTTACTATTATCATACTGTCGACATTGTTGAAAAAAAAACTGAGAAGCATCACATTATACTTACGCAGTAAGAGCAGCAGCCCTGGTAGTAGCAGTCCAATGCCTGCAGGTCCTAACTCTGATTCTTTGCTGATGGCGCTTCGTTCTCCACATGGTTTTTCTGCATTCCTCTTTGCGCCCTCACAGGTACAAATCATGATGTCCACTTTTTGTGGTTCTGGACAGGAATATCCCTGCACATCCGTCACCAAAAATTCCACTTCATAGATACCAGGCCACATGGGCTCCTTGGCCCTCAGGATAGCTTTAGTGTCTGCCAGCAACAAGGAAAACATATGCTTTATTCTGACGTTCACTGTACTAAAATACAGTCTCAATATTCAATTTTTGCTTTCCCATAGTCCACTAGAGGTAATATTTCTAAGGTATTTATGTCAATTTTATCTACATTTGTCTCAAATAGCTTTTAAATAACAGGCAGTGTTCTCCTCACCATTGGAATTCTCCACCTGCCATTTGTGCTTAGTGCTCTCTCTGACAATGGCAAAGTGAAAAGGTGCTCCATTAGGGAAACTATCCTCATCTTTTGCATTCACAATAACAAACTCATCCGTAGTACACAAAGAATGGAAGTCAGTGGTCAGGGTGGGGCAGTGGTCGTTAAAATCTTCCACCTGGATGGCTATGGTGCCAGTGGCTGTTTTAGCTGGCATGTCTGTGTTGGAAAAACAGAAATAGGATCAGATCATTCAGCATTTCCTTTGTTACGATTTCCATTCTTCAGGGACAATTTCAGAGACAAGCACTTAACTCCCCCTGCTGGACAACAGGTGTACGCTGTTTGTTGTGTTAGTAGTGAGACATTATGGCGCTCTCAGATTGAATGTGTGGCAAATGTTCTCCTTCATTTCTGTTATTTTGACTGCTGGGCTGTTTGTGAGATCTGTTCATTCACCAATAACAGCCATTGTATTGACTGTACTGATGTTAACAGTAGCTGGGTAGTACTTCACTAGATTTACAGTACGTTTTTGTTATAGCAAACTTAATTCAGTTCAGTTATCCTCTTTTCTCAGTTCATTGATGAAGTGGAGTCATTAAGCCTTAAAACAGGCACAACTTTCTTCATTTCACATTACTTTGTGCTGCTTAAAGCAAATTTGCATTTCCATTTAGTGTTTATTCTTTACAATGATGCCCCATTTTACATGACTCATTTTGACCTAATATCAACATACAGAAAAAGGTTTTCATTTATGCTCCTGAGGAATAATATTTTGTTAATCTAATGACTCTATGGCCTTTCCCATAGAGCCGTTCTCAGAGCAGCTTTACATTTCACTTCCACTATTTGCAAGGCTGTAAGATGAGCCAACTTTGTCAGAGTGTTTGTGTTATTTTCATATTGTGGATTATGTAAGGTAAACGCAGTGGCTTGTAAAGGTCTCCAGCAAGAGTTAACATTTTGAGCTTGAGTTTTAGTATATTTTTACAACTACTACATAAAGATTACTAATATGACATTTAAAACAGCTAGAGCTGGAGCAGAAGCACAGGTGAAGAGTGTACCTTCTGTAATGCACAGTGCTTGAGCATAATAGGTCCCATTGACGAGGAATTCAGATTCTCTGTCAGGCTTCTTGTTTAGTTTGATCTCAGCTGTCTTTGGATCGATAGTTAGCCAGTTGTCAGGGTCTGAGCCCTTGGCATACCTGCAGCAGAAATAAGTGGTGACAGCTGTTATCATTGAGAGTAATACAATTAAGCTGAGAATGTATTTTTATCTACAGAGGCTTTCGTGTGTGTGTGTGTGTGTGTGTGTGTGTGTGTGTGTGTGTGTGTGTGTGTGTGTGTGTGTGTGTGTGTGTGTTTGTGGATGTTTGAGTATGCACTGACCTGACGTTCTCAGCTGGCTTCCCAGTGTCTACATCTGTTGCGGGGTAGTGATAAACCTTACCCAAGTTGGTGTCTCCCTCTGAGATGGGAATAGATTTGACTTTGGGGACAAAAGCTGGCCCCTCCGGCTGATTCTTGACATTGATTCTGATTGGATAGGTTTTAAATTTGTTCCCACTTGACAATCCGCCAGTCAAACCTCCCGCACCAGTGGCACCACCTGCCCCAGATCTATCATGTGGTGGAGCCTTGTTTTTCACAAGCAGTCCTAGTTCAAGCGCCTTGACATCCTCATAATCCACAGCCTGTGAAATGACACACAAAAGCGCAATGAATGTTAGGAACCGACATACTTACCCTGTCTCTATCCTGCTTGTTAGTAAGGAAACATAACGAAGAAGGAAGTCACCGAATCTTGCTTTGGTGCCAGATTTTGGTGAAAGCTGCATTGAAGTCTATGGGAGATGCATGGAGAAATAGGTTAACGGCTGATTTTTTCTCCAGATGACTGACAGGGCTAATAATATCGCGACCAAACGGGGCAGGTCTGACCAGCTACCACTGATGAGACTGCGATTACACTGTGAACAGAATCATTCCCAAATTAAATTGAATGATGAATAACATGCCGATAAGGTAATCGTTTTTAAACTACTCTGAAGTTTATCTCTGAGATTCTGGAGGCATTCCTTTATCAGGAGTCATACGACACAGATGTTAGATTTTAGTGTGTTTCTTCATGCATCTCCCATAGACTTCAATACAGCTCTCACCACAGCCCCAATGTAAGATTCGGTGACCTAATATCCCTTCCTTCTTTTTTAGGTTCCTTGCTTTTCAACAAAAACTTGGTTTTGCGGTTGAGACTCACTGTTTGGTCTGTAAACATTTGTTCTTTTTGTTAGTTACTCCTTATTTTTTTAAGTGTAGTTTGATGAGCAAATTATTCTTCAATTATTTGTGTATGAAGCATGATCACTGCATTATCCACAACCATCCCACACACTCCCAAGTCTGGGAAACCACCACATACATATACTTCTTCTACATTAAAAGTTTAACACTTAAACACTGTTGTGTTGCTCAATACCTTGACGAGCATTAGGATGCCCTCATTGGTGTGGGGGTCTGTTTTAATGCTGAAGTACCCTGCCTCGTTGCCTTTGACAATGTCAAACACAGCCTTCCAGTTGTCTGTTCCCTTCAAGTCCAGGTCCTCTGCTTTGAGTCTCATCACCTCAACATTTTGTGTGTTCTCCTCAATGCTGCCCTCATACTGCAAGTTGGAATAATAAGATGACAGTAACAGGATTCATTTTTGCACATTTTGTTTTCTGTGTCTTCAACGTTGATGTGTAAGTTGTGACATGAGCACCTTTTTAAATTGTATTTTTTCATCAGCAAAAAAATTTAAACTGTGCAACTCTGAAAACTCTCACTGAAACACATTACTACATTAACCAATTTAAGAAAAAAAAACTACCTTATCTTTTTCCAGAGTGGGAGGGTTGTCATTTACATCCAGGACCTTAATCACAACAGTGCCGGTTCCTGTTTTTCCCCCTGGTTTGCCATTTAAGTCTCGACCCATCACTGTTAGAGTGTACTTATCAGCTTTCTGAAATTCGGAAAACATTCGGAAATTAAGTATACAATTCAAAGGTGAAATATGATGAATGTCTGCTGTCTGGGTGCTACATGGAAAAGGCAAAGCAGCAACATATAAGATTCAAAGCCACTGAACAAATGTGTAAGCCACAGTCAATCAGAGTTGCAACAGGGACTTTGCTGTACATTTCAGACAGAAAAAAATCCTATGAAAAGTACAATATTATATGTAATGAGACATCCTAAGGGGAAGGTGATTAGTCATGACAATGGTAATTAGCTAAATATTTTGTGACAAATTACTTAATTTTGTGGTCAAGCAATTCCAGTGCTTAGTTTGTGTGCGGTTGAGGGACAGAGAGAGAGAGACGGTGGCTGAGCCGACAGCAGCTGGGTGTTGCCGATCGGAGCAGAGGAACAGTTTGGCAGAGAAGTCTAGTCTAGTGGCAGTAAATGTACAGCACAGGTTAGTTTGACCATGAATAAACTCTGCAGCTCCTCACTACTCACTATCCATGCTAATATTCGTGATACTGCTATCTACGGTATGTTAGTCCTGCTGATCTTGCTAGAATGACAGTCTGGTCATGATGGTAATTGCTTATGTCTGACCATCAACCATGCCCTCATTAACTGTTTGAAAATGGACTGTTAACCATTCAAAATAATTAACACTTTACAGGGTTTAAACTCTGTTGGCAGCCTGTATCACTCTAACACACTACTCAAAATTAGTTAGGGATATTGGGATATAGGTGCAATCAAGTAAAACACTAAAATATCCCAATATCCCTAACTAATTTTGTGTAGTATACCTTTTTTACACCAAAAGTGTGAAGCAGTTTTATGTGCCAGTAAACCCACTTAAAAAAAGGCATGTATGTTTGTATGTTTCCTTGTATTTCATGTTTGTCATCATTTTGGTGATAATAAGGAAACTTAGATGGATGGCATCATAGTGAGACATTGCACTTTCTTACTAGACTGGCTTAATTTGGAAAGTGTCATGAGATTACTTTTGTTTTGTATTTGTGCTATACAAATAAAGACTGGTTAAATGAGTAAGTAGATTAAATGAAGTACATTGGTAAAGTGGAAGACTCCAACCCCCCTTGTTACTAACTTGTAACTTAACTTAACTAAGAATGAGACTGGTGAATGGGTTAAGCGACATTGATCAGCTGATGGACTGCGAAAGTGATCTGCCAAAACACATATCTACCATGATTTACTAATTGAAAAAGTTATTATACATTAAGTCACCGAGTTAAACACAGTCACATCTGATTAAAGACAAATCCAGCAGTGACAGCAGGATAGCTGGCTTAAAAATGTCAGACAGTGTCTGCCAATTACTGATTATGAAACTTATGAAACAAATGAATGAAACAAATAAGAAAAAGAAAACACTGTGTGTGTAGTCCTTTCCTCTCTGTCCAGGCTGGATTTTTTGACGTAGACACTCCCATCCTTGGTAATGTAGAACATGTCATCAGCTGGACTCTGCTTTATGATAGAATAGGCAATCTGAGAGTTCTCATTCCCTGGTTCATCTTTATCAGTTGCAGTTATTTTCATAACTGAAATATCTGTAAATACCAGCAGTAAAATAAATCAGTCTTTAAACTTAATAGTTTATCTAGATACCTCCTACTATCTTCAGTCTGATTCAAGCAAACTAAAGGTATTACATTTCACCTTACCTGACGTACTAGTTCAGAGGCAACAGGCAAATGGAGCTCTGAAAATAGTTTAACATTTATGCTGATACTGCATGATGACTTGCCCCATTGTTGAAAAACACCATTGTTTACTAGAGCTGCCTAGTAATGTGTTGGTGCTATATTGACCTCAAATTGGGTCAGTTTTAACACAGTGTTTTTAATGTGTAGCAACTACACTTAATACAAAGAGAAACAAAATAGAAATTGCATAAATAAAACCACAGTGTTTTTTTTATTTTTATTTACGCAGCTATGTAAAGTTACCATGTCATCACATAACAGGATAGACATATGTGAGAGTTGGACATAAAAGCAGAGACACTTACCTTTGTCACTCAGCTCAAACACCTCGCCATATTCGATGGTTTTAAACTCTGGCGTGTTGTCATTCTCATCTAAAACCTTGATTCGTATGTCAATTCTTTTCTCTACTTCCTTGCCAGACGATTTCCTAGCAATCCCTGAAAGCTGAAAAAAGAAAATCAAAAGTTGGCTGTCATCTGTCCTAGCAGGTACATTTACAGTGGCTTTGACAGTGTAGCAAATGGCTGCCAAATGCCTTGTAATCATGCGCGGATTAATGCACAGGCTTACCTAGGCTGCAGCCTAGGGGCCCCACGTATGGAGGGGTCCTTGAATTGGTCAGATTATTTTTTTGAAATTTAAATACACTTTAATGGAAAAATTCATTGACCTCTATTAGAGCTGGGCGATAAATTGGCAAAAGCGATTAATTCGAGTTTGTGTTTTAGGTTGATTTTAAAAAAATAAAATCGATTTTCTCTTTAGTTTGTCCCACTGCCACTCCTCATGGGCTCCCGTAGTTCATAGTGGGCTCCGCCCTCCCCGCATTGACTTTCCACAGAGAAACAAACAACATGCAGCAAGACAAGTTTGTTCCTAAAACGGCACTTTCTCGTTAGTAGCTTGGTTTTATGGCGTCGGACCTCGAACAAACCACGGTCCACTGCAAAGTTTGTTCAAAGGCTGTTGGCTGCGGACCAACACATTTATTTCAGCACCTCAAACAGACGCCTGTATCACAGAGGAACACTTGTTGTTCACTACGAGATGCACAAAACCGCTGCAGCCCACAAACACCCGCTATAAAGCAGCTGACATTAGCAGAATTTTTTTTATTATTGTGTCCTGTATGAGAAGAAAGGGTCCTGTTGGACAGCTGTTACGGATGCAGTCACGTTGAATATCGTTAAAGATATGATGTTCGTATTTACAGTGGAAACGCTGGAGGTTCATCCACATGCTGAAAATGTTCGACCCCAGGTTTGTGCTACGAAGCCACAACGGGGCATGATGTCTAAAGCCAGAGGAAGCAGACAGGCTTGTTTTCCTGGCCAAAACTTTGTTAAAAAGCACACAGCTCATGTCCTGTACATCTACCAACATGTCATGTTTACTATGCAGCATGCAGATGTTTAATTTAGTTTACATATCTTCAGGGATATAAAATACTTTTTGTAAACAAAAGACACCTTTTGCAAAATAAAGTATTTAATGAAAGTTATGTTAACACTTTATCAATACCAATATGGAGTCTGTTTTTATAATAGCAAGCAATCTGACATGTTAAATGTATGTTTACAAAGCATTTTATCAAAAAGGGACACATTCTTTTCAAGTGACTTTGAAGGTGCACTGTTTACAATGGCAGGGCAATTTTGTTAGAATTAAAAGCATTAAAATAAATGCAACGCTTTCAATAATTAATTTGTAATTTGAAGTTTGTTCTTGAGAAGAAAAAAAATCTACTAAAATCGTAAATCGAGTTTGATGTGAAAAAATCGGAGAATACATTTTTAGGCCATATCGCCCAGCCATAACCTCTATTGGTCCGTGGGGTGATAAACAAACAAAACAGCACTGATTGGGCAGACATCTCTAACCTCATCCAATCAAGCTTGTCAACGAAAATCTTTCAGCTGCAAAATGTCTGACAAAAAACCCAGTGGGGCACAGAAGCTAAAAGTGCAGCGGGAGAAAGAAAAAGGGACAAATAACTATTAGCGAAGATTCCCAAATTAACGGGATGTTTTAAGGCTGCCGGTTGTCGGGGTCAAGAAGATGCGGAGGTGGAGGACGTTGACCGTGACCACCGCGGCTCGTCACCTTCATCATAAGGGGGGGCCCCACATAAAAAATAGCCTAGGGGCCCATGACTACCTTAACCCTCCTCTGCTTGTAATATTAAATATACAAAGCAGCAATTATTGAAATACAGCAAGGGGAAAGTAACATCTAAGTCAAAAAGTAAATTAGAATTTAACAGAATCTGTCGTGTGTCACTCACGTTGTAAATACTAATGAACTCCCTGTCAAGAACTCTGGTCACACGAATTTTTCCAGTTTTAGAGTTCACCACAAACAAGTTGTAGGGTTCCTTGCTGGCACCAATGCCTTCTAGGGAGTACTCAATGTCCTCCTGGCCTTCAAAGTCTGATCGAATCTGTAACACAAAGCAGAAGATGATAATTAACATAAAAAATGAACTCAAAAGCATTTCCACTGGAAGAAAAAAATAATAACTTGTTCAGTGGTCCCCTTTGATGACCTCTTTGTCTAATTGTGGATTTCATCCAAATAATGTTCTGAAGTTTATCAAAATTGATGTTTGTGTTGATTCTTGATGTGTTAGGTGCAGGGTACAATTTGCTTAAGAGGCCATATTATGCTTTCTGGGGCTAAATGTATAAACCACACGTACACACAAAAAATGTACTTACACCACTTTCTATGCAGATTTCCAAATGTATAAATATTCACAGAGGGTGAGACTGTGAGTACCGGTACACATCTTTAACACCATGCATACCACGCACACAGTCTTTTCAGTTTGATTACTGTGAGGTTGCGAGTTGGCAAAAATCATAAGAAAAGTGTAAATTAGGGTGACATTTTAGTTTGAGCAGTTTTTTTGTTTTTTTTATTTTACAAAACGGTGTTAGGATAACATCCATAGTATAAAAACCCTTCACTATGATTACATAGTGATGCATGAGCTGTTAACATTGTTTTACTGTCTTCTGTAATTATGTTATAATGATAATGACCCTTATGTAAATACACAAAAAACACATCTTTATATACATAAATAAAGATTATTATGTTGTATTAGAGGGGAGTAAGAGTAACTTCAGGTGTAACCGGCATTACATTAATGCTTTGGTGTTGCTAGAGGACATTGTCATGCGCAATTTAGGCTGGAGCAAGTTTTCAGAGACTGTACTGTTGCTCTGGGCCATGAAAATAACCGGTCATCAAGCAGAGGGAGCGCAGGGATCCCCTCTCCTCTTACAGTAGCTTGCATATTGTTGTGGCAACAGCATCGGCGGCGCGATCTCTTCACTGCGAACCCCCGTGTCACAGAGGGGTAGTAACTTCTCCCCAAGTTATTGTAATTTTTGAAGTGTTCCCAATCAAATAGGCAGTGCACAGCCGATTGTGACTGGAACGCCCATTAATGTGACTGTTTGTCTCAACAGGAGAAGAGACCTGTTGACAGGGCCTGAAGGAGGGGCCTGCACTGAGTTCAATATTGGGAGCACCTGGGGTGGTTGGTTGATAGAGGGGCGGGGCCTCTACAGGTTATATAGGAAGGCCTCAGTTCAAAAGAGCTCTTTTTGGCCGTGTGAGGAGGAAGACCAGCCAGCTCTCCCCTTTAAGTTGTTTGTGTATTGTTCTTTTCAGCCATTTTGCCTCAGTTTGTATTTTTGTTTTTGTCCAGGCCTGGTAACAATTAAACATTATTTTGTTCACCACATCTGCCTCCTGCCTGTTCCTGACATCCTGAGGAGAATTTTTCTGACTTTCACTCAAGCTACACTCCCACTGGGTAACACCTCGAGAGAAAAAACTTTATTTAAGTGTATTTAAATTTTATTATGTGTCTTACATGTACCAACGGCACTCAAGAGGCTGCTAAACTGCAACACATCGATGCAGGACCACAAGCCTACAATCGCAGTCTACCTCTGGGACTTAAACACTGCCCGGCGCTGTTACCAACGGAGATACTAAGGCCCCGTTTACACGAGGACGCTTGCGGGTAAAAACGACAAAATATTTTATCGGAAGTGCCTTTCGTTTACACGGTGACGGCGTTTTTGGGGCTTAAAAACGCAAAAATCTGAAACCACCCTCCAGAGTGGAAAAGTTAAATACGCTCCAGCGCAGCGTTTCCGTGTACACTGGCAAAACGCAAAACTCTGCTCACGTCACGTACGCGTTTACGTCACATACATGTGCCAGTACAGGGAAATAAACAAACATGTCGGATTATTTCCATGCATCGGACCTTCAAGCTGCTCTGGCAGCTCTAATAAACGTACAGGAGTCTTTCCATGAAATGTACAGGATATGTACAGATAGTATTACTGAACAGAGAAGGTTCTGTAATTAATAACAACGTGGCGGTGTTGCGTGATAGTGTATCACAGCACCACCTAGCCGCCTGGCATGCATACCCAATCGAATTCCACACACTTTTGCGTCACCGTATGCACGCAGATTTCCTCCCGAAAACGCTCGTCTAAACGCGGAATAAAAAGTGAAGACGCGACGCCACTTTTGCGTCTTCTGTTCAGACCGTCATCGTGTAAACGTAGCCTAAATGGACTGATTACAGGTTCTTGGCTTGCTTCGCGAGGAGAGACAAATGGCGAGAGAGACAAAGGGCGAGAGAGACAAAGGGCGAGAGCACGCCGACTGGCAAAAGACGGGTGAGGAGACGCTGAAAGCGAAGACTGAAGAGGGGCAAGAGAGCCGCCGGTGTCCGTGCTAGGCTAAGAGCTAACGCTAGCCGGCCGGCTCTCCTGTCTATCCTGCTCTCCAACGTTTGCTCCCTTGAAAATAAACTGGACTACATCAGACTCTGATGGACCACTCAACGGGACACCAGGGACTGCTGTGCAGTGTTGGGGCTCGTTACTCAAAAAAGTAATATATTACACATTACACATTACTCTCAAAAATAGTAATGCCTTACATTACATGATTACTGCCTGGAGAAAGTAATTAGCTACATTACTCGTTACATTACTCGTTACATTCTGTCTTGGCGTCTCATCCATGTTAGTCCACGGTTCCTTAGCAACGAGATTTGTGTGTGCGTGCTGTCTCTGTAGGTGCTTCGTTAAGTTTGAGGTAGTGTTAGCAGCGGTGAGGAGAGGTTTCCAACACGGGCAAAGCGCACCTTACAGTCAAGTTATTTTCCTTACGTTCAACAAATTCAAAGTAATGTTTGTATCTGTAACCCTCCTGCTGCCCCAGCCAGCGCCCCCATACACACACCGGCCTGTCGCCTGCGCAGCCGCGCGGGAGGGGAGAGAGTCCAGCACTGCTGCAGAGGAGCCGTGTTCTGCGATTACTATGAGCAGCATGTAAATTACAATATAATATATTTCTCGCCTTTCCCCCGATGATCTGAATAAGTCGCCAGATTTGTCGCTCGTAGCTTTTTAGAAATGAAGTCGCTAAGAGGGTCTGAAAAGTCGCCGAATCTAGCGAGAAAGTCGTCAAATTGCGGCCGCCCCCCCAGCCCGCCGTGTGTGATACGTGCGACCATGCTGTTAAAATTGATTAACCTAACAATGTAACGTAAGTAACGAGCTTGGCGAACTGTAATGTGATTACTACATTCAGAACAGTAATGCCTTACACTACTCGTTACTGAAAAAAGTAATGTGATTACAGTAACCCACCCAACACTGCTGCTGTGCATATGTTTTTACCAAAACATGGCTCAATGACCGAGTCCCAGCCATTCACATAGACGGACTAGCTTTGCATCGAGCTGACAGACCCAACACTGTGCGGCAAAACGCGAAGTGGAGGACTGTGTGTTTACATCAACACGGACTGGTGCAGTGACTCTGTCCTAGTCTCCAAGTCCTGTTCTTCGCTGGTGGAATACACGGTTGTGAGATGTAGACCCTTTTATTTACAGAAAGAGCTCTCCTCCCTGCACATTGTAGCTGTTTACATTCCTCCCAGTGCTAATGCTACGGCACAGGGCCATCAGTGATCTTGAAAACAAACACCTAGAAGGACTGATTATTGTCGCCGGAGATTTCCAACCATGCATATCTGGAGGGAAAAAAAAACAACGCGGCTCCAGCTCCCAGGCAGGAGCTGTTCCGATCGTTCACTTCAAAGAGCCGGCTCTAAGAACCATTTTGTTCGCAACCGACACACTACTTGGATTAATTAATCGTGCATTTATTTGAATTTTTATGGGTAAAAAAATGTCGGTTAACATACGGTAACGTCTGTTTAGTGATTTTGTTTCACTCTTTAAATAGAGATTAGCCTATACTTGGCGTTAGCATGCTGCTGAGCATGTACCAATATTGTAATGATGAGGTACAGTCAAGAAAATTATGTATACTATGTACTATGAACCCCATTTAAAGCCAAATAAATAAGGAGAGTAGGTTGGATTAAAGTTACAGTAAGGTATAGAAAAATAATATAGTCTCTTTAATCTGAGGTTTGAAAACTATTAAATTGTTCTATTCTATTTAACTTTTATTGTTTATTGTTATCTATTGTTATATCTAAATATTTGTACCTTCAGTGCCACATTTACATGAAACTAAAAGCGACTACTCACCCAAGATTACATCCCACAGTGAACATTTTGCAGTACATAGAATAGGCTTATTTTCAGAACTACTGGAGCAAAAATCTGTCAGTTTACGGCGGCGGTTTTGGTGTGAATCAGTAATCAGGGACTCACCTTGGCAATAAATTCCTCATTAGTGTAGTCTACATTTTCCCTCAGTGGCATTGGAGGGAGAATCCATTCTCTTCTTATTCTTACCACATTTACCCCAGGGTTGGCCTTCACCACAGCAACGACCAGCAGCTGTAATACAGTAGATTAATTACTTCACAATCCTTAACTGATAGCCAAACGTGTAAAGTTGACTGCTTATCATAAATGGTCGTCATAAGAATAGGACACTAGTTCAGAAAACAACTGTACAACAATGTACAAGGATCTATAGAAGGGCCTTTATGTTTCTCTTATATCAGTGATTTTTAATGAATTAGCAAATCTTTTGTGCTTTTCTTTGTTGCGATACAATTTATTGTTCAAGACTTCCATGAGCTAATCAAAATACTAATTAAACAGTGGCAGACACAGCATAATTTAATCGTACTTTTCATTAAATACTATTAAAAAAATATATAACATTGTACGTTTAGGGGAAATCTGTTTAAGATTATGCTAAATTGTTTGCACGTGGAAGAGAAACCCAGTGTTTGTCACACGGATTTGGTCTAATTTTCAGAGGACCCATAATAAATTCATTGTTGAACCAAATTTCATGAATGTTTTGTGACAAAGTAGTTTGTATTCCTCTCTTTTCCAAGCTGTAGAAATCATTGGAATTGGAACATGCTGTTTACAAGTGTATGTAAACTATTTATGGCCATCTACGTACAGTGTATTTGTCGATTCATTTTAGCATTTTATACTTTTTTAATATTTTTTTTTATCTTGCCGAGGGAAGAATGGCATCTGTGACTGATTAACTTGTGGACAATCTGCCCCCTCCTGTCTGTCAATCACACATGCTCTACGAGAGAGAGAGGCACTCTCCTATTCACTGTGAGCCTACTTGTGCTGTTGAACAAACTTTAAGTGCACCTGCACCTGGTTGTTGCGATGTTGTTTGGTACACGTCCATTTTGATCAGCTACCTATTTAACAACATCCGTCCACCACAAACACACACCTGCTGTTATGACAACAGAATAACGGGAGAAAAGATCCTGAGACCTCTGAGCCAGAAGTGTGTTTTTTGCCAACTGTACACAACGTATTTCTGAGGAAGAACGCTGATAACATTGTTGGTAGAGAGAAAACAGCAAGACGAAAGTGTCTCTTATTACGAATGTGTTTGTATTTGTGCATGTCTTATTTGGGCAAATTCTAGTTTCACATTTGTTATTATAAATAAAACATATAGAGAAATATATTTGTGGCTCATTTAGATAAAGCTCTGACATGTATTTTAGTCATATGCTGTTACATTGAGATCTCTAAGTTTCATATTTTCAGCATCTCGTGAACTGACATTACTTTTTTTTTGCATTTGACCAAAATAAGGATATCTTGTCTATGTGGGTATACAAATTCCACTGAGCCTTTCCATGGAGTATTAAACAACTTTGAAACCTTACAATGTTACAATGTCTGATACAGGAGAGATACATTTGTTGTTGCTGATCTCACCTCCTGCAGCTCCTACTCTACAATGTTCAGTCAAACTAAAATAAGATCTGCCAGTTGTAGACTGAGGCTTGGACTGACCTGTATTCCAGGAAGTACTGACTGTTGTCTTTTCTTGTGCCTATTGCAGTAGATGGTGGGAAAAGAGTTGCAAACATGAGCTGCCAGAGCAAGCCTAGCAAGTCAGTGCCCACATTCTACATGTTGGAAATTTGGTCTTTAATCAAACGATGAGCTGTCTTTGTGTTCAGTCCTCATCTCCCAGCAATTGTACAAAACACTTAATTGTTAAATATGAATAATATCTTGATTTCAGTCAGCAACTAACAAAGAACGAGCATACAGCGAGGGTCTAGCATGCCTGTCGCTGGGATGCTGAAGTCATGTTGTTTGCACAACTGTGATGTATGTCATTTTGGGAGTCACTGTTAATCTAGCTTTTAGTTGTTTAGGTTTGAAAATGTGTTGAAATAATAATGATCCATAAAATCAGTAGACTGTGCTTAGAGTTTATGTCTTAGGAAAATAAACTGTTATAAGTCTTTGAACATTTTCTGGCGAGTTATCTATTTCTAGTGTTCATGGCATTTTTTTGGGTTTTTTATCAACCTATTAATACATTTGTCATTACTTTGGCTTTTAATATGCACTAATCTTTCCATGGCCTCTTGTCAGCCTTGTACTATTGCACATGGTAAACTGTACAAATCAGTCAGAGAGAGGTTAAAGTCGTTCATAGTGGAAGAGGTTAATATTGTTTTTAGTGGAGAAGGTAACATTGTTTCACATTGAGGTCATCAAAGCACAGATATTCAAGTATACTGCAGTTCATTCCGGCTTCAGTGGGGAGAGCAGGGGTGCCGCCAGGAATTTTGGGCCCCATGACAAAAAAATCAAGTTGGGCCCCCTCTGCGCAGCTGTTGTCACCATATCTCTAGGATCTAACTGTCCCATCAAGAGCTTTACAAGACTAATTGGCTACTATAGGCTTGCAGCTGTTTTGCTTCTTGTTGTTCAATACTAGCACTAGTATAATATTTACTACTACTACTATATCGATTTGTACATGCATGTATATACATATACATATATATATATATATATACATATACATACATATACATATATACATATACATATATATATATATATATATATATATATATACATACATATACATATATACATATACATATACATATACATATACATATACATATATATATATATATATATATATATATATATATATATAACAGATAGAAAAAGTAAACAAAACCATTTTGGTGTTTTATTTTATTTTATTATTATTAATTTCACCAAAATCCTTCACATGATGTGTTTCAGTTCCTTTTTACGGGAAATATGTATTGTTCAAATGTTTGTGCTTTTACTTTCTTATGTCTCTTATTTTTACAAACATGAGCTTTTATTTTTGAAAGTTTGCGGATATATCGTGTGTAGCCCTTTTCCCGGTCAGTCTGCGCTGTTTCTGACTGACAGAGGTATGTAGTTGAGGCTCCGGAATCAAAAAGTTATGTTTTTGACTTTTAAAGCTAATTTTGTGAATGAATGTTAATGTACTACTATTTTGAGATGTGTTTATGCTGTTTTCTGTCGTGTAGCTTGATAATGGGAGCCGGTATGAGCAAGAGGAAGAAAGTTATTTTGCTGTGATTTCTACCTGGGTGTGTGTGTTGTGTGCATATGCCAATGCGCTCTCTATGTAATAGCCTACATGTTAAATGGATTTTATTTTGTTTTTTTTTGTGTTAGGTATATTGTGGAGAGGATGACTGTCTCACTCACTCACATTTATATTGTTTTATGCCACCGTCATACAGGTATGTGTGTGGTTGCTCGGCGTCCTTTTGCCGTGTTCAGAGATGTTCACTGTGTGGAGATATGTGATATTTTTTTGGAGAGAGTGTTGCATTTGCAGTCTGCGCTGTTTCTGACTGACAGAGGTATATTGTGGAGAGGATGACTGTCTCACTCACTCACATCCATATTGTTTTATGTCACCGTCATACAGGAATAAAGCGACAGTGAGAAACCACCCCTGTGTCCCATGTTATTGAGCACAGAACACAACGCAGTGTAGTCGGGGCCTGCAGACCGTTCCGGCTACATATATACATACTTAATGATGATGGTTTAATCATTTTAAATTTGTTTTTACCTATTTTTTTTGGAACTGTCCTAACTTTTCCCCCCTGCACCCCTGGGGGAGAGATATCTTATAGCGAAATGAAGGTTGTCCTCTGAAGCGTAGATCTGGTCCATTCATGCATTCACATGCAGTGGTTAGTATTATGTAGTAAAAATGCCAACTTTTAAGATATTAAAATACTGTAATAGTGATAGAACAGTTAAACAGTCCAGACCATTTACAATAAACTAATACCTATGGACACAGGGATGGATCAAATCTAATAAATTATGAGTGCTTGAAAACTTGCTTTACAGTTCACTTCAATATATTGCACTTGACTATTTTGATTTTGTCATTTTCACTGATCAACTTGGGAGCACGCAATTTAAAAGAAAATGTGGATTCTGAATATGTGGCCACTTTTGTGTTTCGCCAACTCAATTGCTGTATTGGTGTAGATAAATTGTTTTGCGAAATTTTTGTCAAAACTCATTGACAAATCACTTAGTTTGGGGTGGTAATGTGTTACTTGAGATTATTGTAATATTACCAAAATCCCACTGGAAAGGCATTACATAACACCATTACTGCAAAAAGTGATATATTACCTTACTACGTAGGCTGTTACCCCGAAAACAGATGGAAATGTTAAAAAAACATTTGTATGTATTATATCCATTATAAACACATTCTTCATTTCATAAATGTAATGAGATCATGATTTAATATGAAGCAAATATAAACAAGCATAAGATAGCTGTGTTCAGTATGATTCAAATTATGTGAAGTTGTCCAATTTCTAGTTCATAAGTGAGGTATCTGGATGACAACACATTCTGATTTTTGAGTTTACTTAGCTTAGATTGAACGATGATTAATTGTTTCTCCTTATGTGAGTTAAGGAATGCAGACAGAGTGAGACTCACAGCTCCAAGGATCCTAGAGTAGTTTTTCAGCTGTATGAGTGTGAAAGGTTAGTCATCATAAAGTACTAAACCTGAGGTTGGCCTGCATGCCAAATGGTGGGAGATGCCCAAACGTTTATGTTCCCGGAGAAGGACAGAGGTGTCAATTTGGGGAGAAGACCTTAGGTTGACCGCAGTCAAGTTAGGTGAGTTATGGGGGAGACAGGTCAACTCCTCTTTTAGTCTATTGGCTAATTTACCAAAGGGACCAATCAGAAGAAGTGGAACTGTACTGGAAAAGGGACTCTAAAAACCCTCGCATAGGAAGAGAAGGAAGGGTGGCATTTGGTGGATCTCCTATTCGAAGGACTCAAATAGGATTTCCGATAGAGCAGAGGGCAAAGCATTTTGGCATTGCTTTTGCCATAGTTTTGAGAAAATCAGAATGTGGCCGCTTCTGAATCGGATGCTGGCATTGAGGTCTGTTTCAATAAAGATTGCTCATCATTCCACCCAGGCTTGCCTCCGCAGAATTCTTTTATCAACATACTACTCGCCAACACCTTTGATGAAGACAGCTCAGAAACCACATAATAATTTTGCATTGACAGCAAATTATTTGTTAGATAATAAGATAATAAGCCTATGTGAGGAAGTCTTAACATGGGTTCATGTTCTAAATAGGTCAGGTAACTGGCTGAAAACATACTGGGGTACTTGTGATTATTGTTGAAACAAACAAAAATCTTCCATCAGGCCATACATTTACGCAAATTATTAAAAACAATTGTTTTACGGAGGTTAAAATTCAGACAGCCAAAACATTTGAATAGTTTATCCAACAGCATTGAGTTAAGATGAAAGATCAAAATAAAAAAATATCAGTCCATGACAGCAGAAAGACACAGCAGTTAAAAAAAACTCCTTCCACTCACCGAAAACAGTAACGACAGGAACACGGGTGGGGAAACCCGAAACATGACTGAAGAAAAGCCCCGGGATATGGAACAAGTGAAGTGGAACAGTTCTGGCGAGCTCCGAGCAGGCTGTGAGCTGCTGGAGGTGAGATGACGGGGGGTTTTGAAGGAGGAGGTGTGCTCCACCACACACATACACTCCCACGAGAAAGGTAGCAATTGGCGTGTGTCGGTGTGAGAGGCGGGATTTGGGGGGGGGGGCTAACAACCAGCTTCCGCCAGGCTACTTCTATAGTGTTCGATACTAACCGTAACAAAACGAGAGTAACACATCAGGCCGCATTAATAGCTGTTTACCATCGTTGTTCCCTTGAGACAATTACGTAACCCGAGGCTGGTAACAGTGCCACTAATCCAGACATATTAAAATAATCGCTACATTTATCCTGGACAAATCAGCTCTTGCATAGTGGCATGACTGGTTCGCTGATGCTCAAGAGGTAGGTAACTGTGACAAAGGATGTCCTACATCCGCATCTCCAAATGATCGTGAAGTGTAAAAAGCATGCATGGGCGGCTAAGGTGATCATTATAGTTGCTACTACTACTATTATCATTGTCATCATCATTGTTATTTTTATTAGTGTGAATGCTGAAATCTTTCTGTTAATTATTCTCCCTAACAGTGAAGTGGAATATCCGCCCTTGTGATTTTGTATGAATTCTATTTGTCATTTCGTGTATGCATTTCAACAGGTGTTTTGATTCTATATCTAGCTACAGTAACATGGGGAAAATGATCGGTAGACCTATGTTTTACAAATTCATCCAGAGGCAGTGCCCCAGATCCCATATTTGAATATATTAAAAAGCCAAAATTATGGAAATTGATTTAATGACTAATTTCTAATAGTACAAATAGCGTCTGAAATAAAAATGGTAGTGAGTTGAACTGCATGGCACTAAAATAATGTTAATGCTCTTCTCAAGTGAAATGTCCATTGAATGAAGTTATGTTTGCAATATATTGACTCAAATGATGCAATACTTTAAAAAAAGTATGAATACAATTTAATTAATGAGTATAGCTTCATATTGAAAGTTACATTGCACTTCATTCCCATTAAATTATATTTGAATTAAAAAGTAAATGTATTTAATTGATCACTATTAGCTTTCAATTTATTTTTATAACATCCAGCCCTCATAAAACACAACATCAACCCATTATCATCAGACAGTCACTGAACATACTGTCAGGAAATAGCGTGTTAGTTAACTTGTCTTGTCTTGTCTCTTTGGTAGTCTGATTAAACACTGAATTTATTGGGGCCAACTGAGCTCCCTCCCTCTCACTGGCTCTACAACACAGAAGAACACACAAGAATTGGCACTTGGCCTTGGGTCCCAGTAATCTCCCTCCCTCTTCTCCAGTGGACTACCAGGGCCACCAAAATCTCTGTCAGTATAACTGACATGTTAATATTTCTGAACTGTATGTTATGTTTGTGTTTTGTTTTGTTTTTTTACAACAAACAGTGAGGAGTGGATGTTGAGCCATTGTCCTAGTAAACAACAGCCAGTCTGCCTGTCTGCTCTGCAGAGACACAAATTGACGAGCGGCTCTGGCGGATGAGTGACCCTCAAAGGTGTCAACCAGAAGACCAGAAGAGAGGCTGAAGAGACAGGTGTGATTACCAACTTATAAAGACAGTTTATAATCCGCCCAAAACAGACATTATTAGATGTATTGTGTGTGAGTTTGAGTCAAGCATAGAGAATGCAGAACAACAAAGCCAGACACATTTTCAATATGGGAAAGGTGGGACGGTCCAAAACACAAATTATGAAAAGTGGGTACAATGTCCATGAGCATAGGTAATAATAATAATAAGTAATAATAAACACAATAAGTGAGAAACACTTGTGCCCCTATAGCTCAGTGGCACATGATGTAGGCCTAAGACTGTCATTGCTGGCTGATCTCCAGTAAGTATCTTTAGGCCTAGTAAAAGAAAACATACACTTCTTTACTATTCCTGCTTAATACAATAAAAACATATTTGTACACATCACACATCACTTTTTTTTCCTGCACTGTATTTTCATTGCCAAGCATTTTTGACTTCAAAAGCCCCTGAGCAGTTTTCCATAGGAATGAATGAGTCTTCGCCTCGATGGCTGTGTCAAGATTTGATATAACGCCATTTTCTGCTGAGCAAATTTAGCAATATAGGCAGTGTTACAGCACTGCCTTTGGTGTCCTCTTCGGGAAATGGTCTAGAGAAAATTTCATGAGGGCCTAGTTGTCCCCTTCAACGTTGATATTAGATTTTTGCCACAGGTCAAGAATACCCACATCTTGCTTTCGATACTAGTTTGATACAGCACTAATGAGAAAATAACTACCTCTCAGTTGTGATTAATATAGGCTACACATTCATATTCAACTAACCTGAGACCTACAACTACCATAAAAGCGAGTACAATTATGTGTTGGTTTTATTTTATTATCATATTTGCCAATATGCTTCAATGTGTATTCATTGAAAGTTTCAATTATTTTCATTTATGGTTTTTCAGCCTACCCTTCCAATACCTGTTTACATCAAAATATTTATCAACTAGGTGACATTTTCACATGCCACAGACCACAAGGGTGCATTTTGCCATATGCAGTGGAAAACAATAATGTCTCTCAGTCTGAGTCTATTTTTCATTGTCAAAATGAAGCCGCTATAAGCTTTGTCGTTTTAACTAACTTCTGGTCCGTTTTGGAGTTAGCAATTCCCTCCCTCTGTCCTCTCTTTGTCTCCACACTGGAATGACTCCTTTCTTTTTTATGGGGCAGCTCCCTTTGCCTATTTCATTTCTTCAAGTGTTTTTCATCTATTGGCATGTTCGGAAATAAAAGCAGTCAGCTGTAACATTGGAATGGGTAGCTTTCCCTGTTCCGTCATTGCCAGTGTTAGTTCCAGAGCAGAAGGGTCCTGCTGTCTGCCCGTTCACTGAGCAGATGGGACCACCTATTCATGGGGTTCCCTGTCCTGCTGGGACAAAGTGACCAGGGATACGAAAAAATATCTTTCCTCTTTTAATGCATGAGCAGGGGGAAGGGAGTCATGGCTTACAGACCAAGCACTCTGTTGCCACTCAGACGCTTTTTAACACTTATTTAATAACAACATTACATTTAATAACGTTTAATACCTTATAGCACCTTTAACTATAAATAATACATACATTTAAAGGAACAGAATTGAAACTTAAACAAGGCCAACACTTTGAGGGTTTGAGATCAAGTCAAGACGAAAACCAAGGCAAGGAGACTGAGTCAAGACCCAGGCTAGACCAGTGCTGGTCCCATATGGCATGGCACACAATAAAACATGAGACCTGCAAACCATAGGCACTCCTAAAATTGGTCTGAAAGGTCCACATTCACACGAAAACACCCACAGAAGATAAATGAAAATTAATCTTCATTAATCTCTTTTAATGTCATATATATTGGTTGGTAAATATTATCATTATGTATTGGTATTGGTGTATATGTTTTCCGATGTGGGCCATTACATAATTGTATGGTTTTAGAGAACATGATGTAGAAAAGATGCTTGGGGTGATTTATAATTCTTAAATTTCCATTTACTGATGTCATTTTAGCCACTGAGGTGTATTTTTAAACTGTAAAATATCCTGCCTCTGTTAAGTGATAAGCACATTTGACAGATCACTGCAAAGAAATGTGTGCATATCAGAATTTTTACTCCCTGATGTCAGCATCGGTATTGGCCCCCACAAAATCATTGTAGAGGTGAATTCCATGTGTAGGATTTTACTTTGTTTTCTATGAGCACCTTACCTTTAGATGCTGAAATTGAACCATTCTGCTGCCTCTTAACGCACAACCCAACCTACCTCAATGCTACTTTGAACATTGTGTAAATACTGTAAATTTCCAATTTATTCTATGACTTCTATGACTTGTTTTGTCTGTGTAACTAACATGCTGTCTTGTGTACCTAATGTGCTGACTTGTTTGTGTCTATGGACAACTAATCCACATGCCTTTAATTGCTCCCCAGGACAAATACATTTTTTTGATTTGAATTGAATTTCTTTCAACATTCCTTTTCCACGTTTTACCACCCACTGAAGAGAAGATCTTTTTTTGTGCAAGCATTTGGTTTTCTATGTGATTATTGTCTTTTTCCCATATCAATAAGAATAGAAGGTATCAAACATTTACATAATACAGTGTGCTGTGAATTGTTCATGTTCAGACGTTTATGTTCAGAGACTTTTATTTTGAAATCTTACTTTGAAAGGACGGCTGGTCCCACTTCCTGCTTTAAACACGCATGTTATGCCGTTGACTTCTGGTGCAGAAGTCATGATGTCATGATGTACAGTAAATCGCAGTGTCATGTATCACCCAGGTGTTGTCATTAATGTCAGAGGGAGAATTACATTAACTATACAGTAAATATGAAAAAATGTGGTTTACCTGTAATGTAAGTGTTCTATTCATAACCATAATGATAACATTGGTGGCTAGACTTAAATAGTCATAACCACAGTTTGAGTGAACTAAATGTACCTGTTGTGCTGATTGTGATTGGGCTAACCACTAACTGCCACACCTTTTGTGATAAGTGTCTGTGTGGAAACATGCAATAGTTTAATGGGAGTGCTTTCCTTGTTTTTTTCTTTTTTGACTTTTACCAGAGTTGAGCGCATTGTGCCTTATTTCTATGAGTAAAACTAATAAGCATTTACTCTAAGACTACATTTTTAAATAGCCGCCAAATTAGTTTGTTTATGTTGGTTGTATTTACAGGAGATTTTCTGATTTTCACCCATTTCACTCAGTAGAGATTACCTGAACAAAAGCCTTGAAATGAATTTGTTTGTATCCACCTGTTTCCTCAGAAGCCTATGGGGGCTGCCATGACAGATAACTACTTGCGGCAGTTTTCTGTTTCCGGTTGCCTGCAACTGCATGACCGACCACCTCCGCCAAGCTAGCCCTAAACAACTAGCGTTATGTCATAAATGCTAAATTGTTTTTAAAATGAGCTCAGGTACAACATGTGCCGTTGTTGGTTGCCACAACAATCGCACAAAGCACTATATCTTCGCATCACAGACCATTGTATTTACCATACACGTTAAATGGTTCATTTGGAAACACACTCTGAGAGGCGGAGTTCCACGCCGAACCCCGGAACGTGTCTTCATTCATTATAAAACAGTGCAGCGCATCAGAGCTCTCTGCTGCTCTGCTCCTCCGCTCAGTTCCAAGCAAAGCCACTGACGCGACGCACGCATGCGCTGTCTGCCGGTGAGCGAAAGAAAAGGGAGAAATGCCGAAACGCAAATGCACTTTTACAGACGAAATGCGGAAAAAGTACCCGTGTTTTCGCCAGGGTCGTGAAAAATGGGAAGCAGAGTGTACTGTCTGATAGATAGAATTACTTTAATGATCCCAGACTGGGAAATTATTTTGTTACAGCAGTAGTGGGTCCGCAAATAAAACACTTTGTACATAACATAAATAGAAGGCAATATATACATAGTGTATATATACAATGCACAGTGTGCAATAAACAATAAACAATAATAATATATATAACAAAATATATTATAAACAATAAAAATATATACAACAAAACAGTAGAGAGACCAGAGTTTGTATGACCAGAGTATGTGTCTGTGGCAAACAAAGGCTCTAACGACCTAGATAAATGAATATATTGTTTATAAACGCAACTTTGTGTGAGTATTTTTCAGTATCTCCAAGAGGCCTGGTTAAGTGTCTTTTTGGGAATTCAGCATATGCGTTTAACTGAGTTAGAAGCACGTAAAAAACACTCGACCTGACCCGAAAAACCCTCAAAATTTTGCCGCGTAGTAGTGTCCTCTTTTTGGGGATTCAGAATATGGTCACCCTAGCTATGAACCATGGGTAAACTCACGAAGTCAGGAATAAGGTGGATACGGTGGAATCCAACTTTTCAATATGGATTATTGTCTTTCTATGATCATATGTCAGAAGGTAATGTGTTTTATCTGGATTGAAGCCGAGATTTGTCAACACAGCTTGTCAACACATGACTGTTTGAACTGGGAGGGAAAGAAATTCTGGGGAATTGCATGACTGACATAAACAGCCGGGTAGGGTGTGGTGTTCTTGTCTTAGTTGAATGCAGGTGTGTCTCTGAGTCATGCAGCTAAAAAGTGAAAACGTTATCATTTAGTATCTGTCTTAGGACTGTTGCTGACACTGGCTATTTCAGACATACATATAGAAAATAGAACCACCGGTGTGCTTCCAGCCTGGTCAAGTTGCCCTGTAGATTCTTGGCAATACTTAGGACTTTCGTGTTTTGATTCTGATTTTTTTTTTCGTTTTGTATTTTTAATCAAAACACTGAAAAAAACCTACACTAATCAAATAAGGTCTTTCAACTAACACCAATGTGCACTCCTCAATGGCCATATTGATCTCAATACCAACTGCTTGGGTGGTCCTTTCACCCTGTTATTAACCAAACAGAGAGCTCAAAACAATAGTACATTTATCCAAAAGGAGTGTCCGTAATGTGAAACCTTTAAGAAAGCTACTTACAACAGTGCAAATAAAACAATAGAATGGAAATCAATGGGGAAAGCAAGTGCACAACTTAATTGTCCCAGTGTCCCTATTGATCCAATCCCATGAAATATATTGTGATTTGACCTGCAACTGTGTAATTATTCTGAACCCTCAATATCTAACAGTGCCTATTGATGGCGTATTAAAACTAAAACCTCCCTTTAAAGCAGGGCTGCCCAAAGTGGGGCCCACGGGCCAAATTTGCCTGCCGAACAATTCAATTTGCCCTACAAGATGTTTCTATCAAAAAACAAAAGAATTAATTAATGTGAAAGAAATTATAATATACATTTGTTTCTGTGAGGATAAAAATGTTATTTAAATATGTAGGTTTCTAATTATTGAGTGTTCAATAATCCAAGCATGGCTGGCGGAATGACAGTTTGGGCAGGTCAATTACATGAACTTGGGATCCTGGAATCATTCCGGCATCGTTACAAAACAATATGAGAGGTGTTCATCTTTAGCCCTCTAACAGAAAAAAGTTTGGGCACCCCTGCTTTACATTAAAAAATATGTTATTTTTATAGATTTGGCCCTTTACATTTACAGTTATCAATCATAAACAATAACAGTTAACACCCATCTCAACAAGGTACATGGTAAATTAACAGTATATATAGCACTTTACTGGTCTTTGCAACCACAAAAAACCCATTCACACACCTATTCATACACTAGTGGCACAGGCTGCCACCAAGCACCAGCTGCTCAACTTAAACATTCACACCCGGGCAAAGTGGCGTTCAGTATCTCACTAAATGTGGACTACAGGGGCCGAGAATCAAACGCCCTCTGACTGATGGATGAACAGTCTTCCTCCTGAGCCACAGCATCCTCAGCAGTCACTGAGATGTAAGAACACGTGTGTATTTCTTTCTAAATTTATTGAAATAAAAAATGTTTTGCATACTGTAGGAAGTGTTTTAAATTTGTAATGATTTTTTTAGGATCAACATGTTATGGGCTAAATTTGCAGGGGGTGCTATCAAGCCATCAAATTTCTTCAAGCTGGGACTCTGTTCAAGGATGGGAAGTTAGGGAACAATTCAACCATGCAAACTCAAGTTACAACAACTGTGTTTTATGTAGGCCAACCAAGTTTGAAGTTACCGGAGTAATCCCCCTTGTAAATGGCCAAGAATTCACTCAATATTTCACTAAATTAAAACTGGGTTTATGTATTCGCTGTACGAGACTTTATTTTAATAAGTCAGGGGGTGTTCTATCTGCCTGCCATTTCGTACACCTCTGAAACAGAGTGAGGGCTTCTTTGTTAAATTTTGTGTGTGCTAGGGGGGGCGCTATTGAGTCATTTTTCCAGGTGCAATCCTGAGTCCCATATCAAATTTTGCTACTGTCAAAGTGTGTGCCACATTTGTTTTCAAACTTTGCTAGCTCTGAGGTGAATCTGGTTAAGCTGCCTGAAGTTGTTGGCAAGAAGTATTTTGCCACATCCATGCCATTCAACAAAAACTCAAGCTTTTGATAACTTTTCACCTTTCAGGTGTTAAGATTGCCCTTACAAAATCTCAAGTCAATGGGGTTGAAGCTGTGGTAGGATATATAAGTATAATACTCGAAAATTGCCAAAAATTAGCACTAAATTAAAAATGGCTGACTTTCTGTGGGGTATCAGTCAAAGTGCCAAGAGTTTGATTTTTTTTGTAGTATTTCAAATATCTAGGCACAAGGGTGCTAGCAAGGCTTTTGCCCCGCCCATTGCCAACAACTGTAAAACAGTGGCCTATGACATTACTTATCACCCACCTACAATGCATTACTGAGTTCCCTCCCCAGACAGCTTAAACAACAATCCACACCTGGCAACCCACCCTAGGGCCAGTTGGGTGGCCCTAACAACTCAAAGTTTAATTGCCTACGATGTAGCACTTAGAATTACCATGACCTGGATGACTGAGGACCTTCATCAACAATACAGTTTACACGAAACATTGTGCAGCTTGCTAAAGGGAAGAACCAGTGTTTTCAGGGCCTTCCTGTTCCCAGGGAACTTGCAGGTAGCTGTCTCCACAGTCCTCAAGCAGGAAGTTGTGCAGGAGGCGGGGACAATCTTGTCCACAGTTTCTGGGAGCAGGTAGATGTGTGACAAGAATATACACAAGTGGTTTAACCAGTTTTTCCACCACCCTGTGTGCCCTTGAAGATACGTAGTTAAAAATCCTCTACTCTTGAGAAAGATCTTGGCTTGGGTATGGTGTGATGATGTATTATTTACGCAGGAATGCCTCATCCACACAATTATGGTAAAAGGTGAACACTGCTGGGTTCCTGGAAGCAGGAGAGAGGTGAATCAGAAGGAACGTAAAGCCATATTATCATTCCAAAAAAAAAAAAGAAAGGGAAATAAGATAGAAAAGCAAGGAGGTGTCATCAGTGCAGATGGCACCTATCTTGAAAATAAAACCAAGCAGACACCAAAGACTGCATCAGGCTTTTTTGTAAAAACATTGAACAGAAGATGATGCACATTTGGTATGAGAACATCCTGTGTGTGATTTTCTGTTACTTTACTTTTTATTACTTAAAAAAATCCATAAGCCAAATATATAAATATACTTATTGCCAGCATTTAATTCATAATATTTAATTGAAAAATGAGTCTCATCAGAATGATTGCTTTACATTTGCTTTAACTATCATTCTTTCACCATCATATACCTGCTAAGTTAAATGATGAAACTGCTCCAAAAAATTGAGGGAACGCTTACAACACAATAAAACACCAAGTCAGTTAAACTTCGGGATTCAATTACACCTGCTGTGGTGAAACTGAAATGACAACAGGTGCAATGGAGAGACAAAAGCAACCAAAACGGGAATGTTTTGTAAATGGTGGCCACAGACAGTTGCTTTCTTCTTATCCTTTCTGATTGATTCTTATCTAGTTTTGTGTTCTGCTTGTGTCCTTGTCACTACTGGTAGCATGAGGCGGTACCTGCAGCCCAATCAAGTTGCACAAGTAGTCCAGCTACTCCAGGATGGCACGTGTGGTCATAAGAAGGCTTGCTCTGTCTCCCAACACAGTCTCAAGAGCATGGAGGAGATAACAGTAGACCGGCTGTTACACGCAAATAGCTGGACAGGCCTTAATGGAAGGGCATTAACCCCAGAAGTAGGACTGGTATCTGCTCCTTTGTGCGATAAGGAACAGGAGGATCAGTGTCAGAGCCCTACAAGACCTCCAGCAGGCTACTGGTGTGCATGTTCTGACCAAACTACCAGAAACATACTCCATCAGGGTGGCATGAGGGCCCTGTGTCCTCTAGTGGGATCTGTGCTCACAGCGCAGCACCATGCAGCTTCATAATTCGTGAGAGAACACCATAATTGGCACCAGAATCCCCTCTACTGATCAGAGCAAGCTCTCACTGAGCACATGTAACAGCTGTGAAAGAGTCAGAAGATGCCGTGGTGAACATTATGCTGCCTGTAACATCATCTAACATGACCGGTTTGGTAGTGGGTCAGTGAAGGTCAGCGGAGGCATATACTTGGAAGGTTGCACAGACCTCCATGTCATCAAAAATGGTGATTGACTGCTGGTGCAGTGGGCCCTGGGTTCCTCCCGGTGCAGGACAATGCCCGGCCTCATGTGGCCAAAGTGTGTAAGCAGTTCCTGGATGAAAGAGCAATTCATTGATGCCATTGACTGGCCCCTTTCATTCCTCCAATTGATCCCTTATAGGATGTAATGTATTGGTACATCCAATGCTGCCAAGTACCACCAAAGATTGTCCAGGAGCCCGCTGTTGCCCTGATCCAGGCTACTAATCAGGAGCATGCAATCATGAGTGCATACAAACACACAGGTTCCGGGTTGTGGCAAAAATAGGAGGACCAAAACGCAAGACACTCAGGAGTCAGGCAGCACAAGGAACAAAAAGCAAGCTTCATTAAGATAAAGCTGTAAACCAAAGTCCATAAAAATCCTAAGTCTAAGCACAAAAGCAAGCAGCAAAAGGTAACACAAACAGAAGGTGCTTGATTGAGCAGAACAAAAGGACTATAAAAAGACAAAATTAAATGAAAATACAAATCAAGAACACACTAGGTTAACGGGCAGGAACACAAGGAACAATGGAGCCCCAGGACTGACATGTTGAAAACAGAACAGACAAACTTAAAATTGTAATTGAAAAAACACAGGCTTAAAGAAAGTGGACAAATTAACAAATGGAACACATTTAAAACAGTAAAAATAAGAAGAAATAACTGAACAAAAAACTCAAACCATTACAATATTGGCCTTTCACAGATATGTTAGTATCAGCGTATATGTTGTTTTTGGCCAACATGAAAAGTTTTTGGTTTGACAAATACAGTTCAGAGAGAGATGGGTGATTTTTAACTCTTAAATCTCCAGTGAAGTTTCCTTTTTCGGTGAACTGATGTCATTTTAGTCAAGTTTATTTTTAAACTGATTGACTTGTGAAATATGTCTCCTCCATTGGCAGAAGTGCTTCATAACAACACATGAGGGATCATTGCAAAAAATGTGCATATATTGGCTGATACATCATATCGGAGTTTTTGATTTTAAAAGTCTGTCCATACTGTGATATAAAATGGTTGGAATTTGCCTTCAACTAGTCACCTTTGAAAACACTGTCGTGCCCAGCGTGTAACAGGTAGTCAAGACTCCTGAAACTGTCAGCTAGAAAAGGGTACATTTTTGTGAGAGACTTAAAACAGACTAGTCATCTAATAGACTAGTGCATTGCCTGTAGGAAATATGTGTTCCTATAGAAAAGTGGGAGGTTAAGAAGCATTTTCATTGATGGCCAAATGATGCTGTGTTTGAAGGTGAGACGTCAGGGATGTTTAGGTTTGTTGTGAAATCCGATATTCCAGGGTATAATTGGCCGTTTTTGACTATTTTTGATTTTGCCATTATATTTCACCTTCAAAACTATTTACTTGGTGTCATTATTTTTTAGCACAACCTCACATGTGTGACTGTACAGTTATTTTTTTATTTTGACATACTGTATTAACACAATGGAACTAAAATCACAAAAAAACATAAAATCCGAGTAGAAAAAGTTTCCATATGATAATTAAAATTAATTCAGTTCAAATATAATTTTTTGCAAAGTGTGTTAAAATAAAAGATAAAGTGGCACAAATATACAGTGCTTTGCTGGTGGTGCAGTATGAATGAGAGAATAGATAGTGGATTTATAAGAATGTGGTCATTGAATGCATTTTTGTGTGAAAGCAGGGTTAGGGTTAGGTTGTTGTTTCATGATTTTAGTAAGGGAAGGACCCAAATGCAGATTCTCAGACAGGAGGCGGGAAACAAAAAGCAAGCTTTATTATAAAAAAAACTGAATAAATACAAAAACCAAGGGAAGCCGCGTGAATACAAAAACGAAAACCTAGACACAAAAACTAATCGAAAAGCTAGTCAAAAAAAAATTACAAAAAACGTAGCAACTAACAATCTCAAACAATGTTCAAATCAAAAGGAGAAGTAAAAAATCAAAACCAGAAATATACCAGATGGAGGACACGAGGAGACACTGGAGGAACCACGGACCAAGACGGGGTAACATTGAACAAGACACACAGACGGCATAACAGGGAACATCACTTAACGAAACTGACAAAACCATGAGGGAGATTAAAGACAGTGGCTGTGTCCCAATTCAGGGTCTGCATACTTTGGAGTGCGCATTTGAAGAGCAATTCCGTCACAAAGCCACGCGAAGGGTGTCCCAATTCAAAGTGTTCTCCAAATGCACCCCACAGATGCGCCCTGCTTTTACCTGTTGTTGGAGGGTGCACTGCTACTACCCTTCATGGTCTCACATATCCCAAGATTCATTGCGCACCTGAAGAGAAGAAAGAAATTAATAACCTCAAGTGACGCAGATCTCGCATTTAAATGTAAGTATTGGGTCTATACTTGGTTTTTACTCATTTGAACATCCAACGCCAGATATGTTAAACTTCAAGGGACATTAAAACCTCAAAATGTCAGTTAAAACCACTTAATGAACGCCCCCATTTTAAGGTTCTTTGTCTAAAACGTAATATAATATAAAAGATAAATAACTATTTAAGGATTATTATTCACTATTAACAAAAACAATTATCATTAAAAACAATATCAAAACAGATTATGTACAGTAACAGGCTGAGCAGGAGTCCCTGCAGTGCTGCTGGGCTGGATGGTGTCAGTGGGACATCATCTGGGTCGGTACTCAGGGTGTGTGGGGGTCCAGTCTCCTCTGTCCACCACATCGTCCATCAACTGGGTCTGCAGTTCTGACTTGATCAACGGCTGCCATGTCACTAAGTATGCTTTAAGAAAGAGGCAAGAATTATAATTTAATAATAATAATAATAATAATAATAATAATAATAATAATAATAATAATAATCACTACAACAAACAAAACTATCTACCAAACACTTTAAATAGGATAGCCTTTAAAAACAAAATAAAACCATATGTGGTGATCAACAGTTTATATGTCAGCATTAACGTAATGTATCGGTATGTTAATGACCCCAAACTGTCAGCTAGCTAATAATGATAATATTGATAACATTACTGTGGGATCAATAAGTATGGAATTAGATTTGTGCCAAAAGAAACGAACAAAACTTCTTAAATCTCAAACAAAAACAGGATTTGAGAGAACATAAAACTCAATTCAAAAATAAAACTTAGAACTTGCAATCAAATAATTTGTCAAATAGTGTAAAATATTGGTCTTTTACTCTTCTAATAATGCATTATTTTGTTTACAGTTCCCTCTGCTGGTCTCTCTCCGCTCAGACTTTTGCGCTGACTCTCAGCTTTGCGGTCTCTCTGCAGCTCTGTCTCGTTTGCGCTCCCTGACTTTTTGTTTGCAGTTCTGGCACAAACCTCTCCGGTGGGCGGGCCTTTTCAGCAGAGCGTCCCCATTGGCTAATTAGTTGTTGACTGACACAGCTCAGTACCTATGTGTAGGTAGCTAGCGCACTAACGACCCTGGCTTTAAAACGGAGAGAAGAAGAGATAACGACAACGACAACGCCAATGAAGAACAATATGTGTATGTCATGACTACATATATTTCATTAGTTTTTCTTGTTGTGGGTTGTTGGTCCGTGTATGTTTTGGTCATTCGATTTCCCTGTCAGAAACGGGCATTAAAAAACAAAAAACGAGTGGTTATTTGATTTTCGTTTTAAAATACCAAAATTAAAATTGAAATACAAGGCGATTTTCTTTTTCATGGTCAAAAGGGGTTGAGCGAAATTTAAAAAATGATTCGATTTTCATTTTCTATTTCACATGACAAATAATAAAATCACTCGAAAACAGAAACGGGAAAAAGGCCTGTTTTTTCATATTCTGAGACCGGATGTTGTCATTTACAGGACGGTGCTGTGCAGAACAAACAGTAGGCTACGGCGGGGTAATCTACCGTGACACATGGACATGAACTGCGGTCAAGCCGGCCGTCACGCTCCGTGGTCAAATCAGCCGCACTTAAATTTCCAGTATACAAGTATTCTCAGCAGTATGGTAAATGCGGAGAAACAGCGTATTTACTGTCGGTTTTCAAAATAAAGGTATTATGAACAGTAAGCTATTATCCGAACCTACATTTAAAATTCAACATGTTACATTAAAGTGTTTCATGCACCCATGATGAATAAAGAAACACTTGATATCAAGAATCTTTACTGCACCATGAGGAATGCCAAAATAATAGTCCCATATTTAGGTGCTGTAAAACCACATTGCTCAATTAGTGCACATTAGTGCAGTAAAAATGCTTGATATCAAGTACAGTTGTAGTCTCAGATGTGTAGAAGTGGGCGCGTCGTTAGACCTGGGCATTCGGGGCTACAGCCCCGGATATTTTGGGAATAGCCCCGGATCTCTGTGCCTTGAAAAAAAAAATCAAATATAATTGCCTAATGGTGAAAGGTTTTTATGTGGTTGCATGTCGAACGGCCAGCAGCCACAAATGCGACATTGTCGCCAGCGCAAATTGCGCAGAAGCTGGCCTGGCTTTCCTCATGGCATATATGGGCAGAGTCAGAATAATTTGTTGCAAATTCAACATCAGTGTTATTCTTCCCCCCTACTGTTTAGTGCCATTGCAGCGTTTATAGCAGGGATGGAAATTAAACCCGCCACTCGCCAAAATGCGGGTGAATTTGTGTGCTGGGGAGTGAATTGAATCAGTTTACCAGGTTAATTCCAGTCAGATCTGAGCCAATTAATCTCAATGATCGATAACTTGGTTAAGGTATAACAGCACGCTTTCCACGACCTTAGAGTTAGATCGGGTCAAATTATATGTTTCTGATTGGACCAAAGTGTCAGTTGGACTTCAGAGGGGCCAGAATTCAACATTAAGTTCAACACTAGAATGGCCGTAAGCGGTCATTTGGACCGCGTGATTTAAACCCTATAATGTCTCATGTAAATACCCAACTGAGTGATGAATGCATTCATTGCGTCATGATATTTTTTTAAAAAACAAAATAACACCAAAGTGTTTTAACAAGTTTAATTATATATTTATCGATATCATAGTAAACCGTAATTATTGCTATGTACACAAGATTTTAATAGAGAAAACTCAGAACAAGAACATTAACAATTAAAAGTAACTTATTTGATTATGAAACATTTTATTGTAACACGTAATATATAATAAAATAAATAATAATAATCGAAAAAGCTGGAAACGAGCTGATCTAAAAACAAATAAAAACAGCAGTTTCGATCACTTTGAGCACTCCTTGAATAAGATGCGGGCATTGATCCAGCCAGGTCGAGGATGTTATAGAAGACCACTGGCCATCTTCGCTGACACAGACACGGAGGCAGTGCCGGTCCAAAAGAGCTGCAAACGGAACCAAACATCGGACCCTTGAAATGCCACAAGCCCGTGTGTGGTGACTGTGTGAGGAGAGCGGAGGTAATCTGTAGACTGTGACCAGTGATCACAACGGCTCTTTGTTTTAGATCAGCTCGTTTCCAGCTTTTTCGATTATTATTATTGTTTTATTATATATTAAGTGTTAAAATGTTTCATATTCAAATAAGTCATTTTGGGGTTATTTCATTTTTTTGTTTTTTTCTAAAAATATCATGACACAATGAACGCATTCATCACTCAGTTGGGTATTTACATGACAGATGACAGAGTTTAAATCTAGCGGTCCAAATGACCGCTTACGGCCGTTCTAGTAGTGTTGAATTCTGGCCCTTCTGAAGTCCAACTGACACTTTGGTCACGGGGGGATCTGTTGTGTGACAGCGGAGAGTCAGCAGCTGGATTTTGCACCCACGGTCAGTAGTATTAGGTGGATACGCAAACAAACAAACAACAACCCCAACCATTCATTGTATTATTACATTTGTGGGAAGTTATTACGATAAAGATGTTCACGTCCCCACAAATAAATCATTGCAAATGTAATAGTTATTACATGTGTAGGAAATAGCATGTTACGTTTGTAGTAGGAAGCGGCTCTTACGTTTGTGGAAAATGTATTACATTGTTGGGTTTATCACATTAAATGCTGCAGATTTTTATTACGTTTGTGGGTTTAATGTAACATGTTGAATTTTAAATGTAGGTTCGGATAATAGCTTACTGTTCATAATACCTTTATTTTGAAAACCGAAAGTAAATACTGTTTCTCCGCATTTACCGTACTGTTGAGAGTAGGCTACACTCGAAATTTAAGTGCGGCTGATTTGACCACGGAGCGTGACGGCCGGCTTGACCGCAGTTCATGTCTATGTGTCACGGTCGTAGCCTGTCCTGCACAGCACCGTCCTGTAAATGACAACATCCGGTCTCAGAATATGAAAAAACAGGCCTTTTTTCCCGTTTCTGTTTTCGAGTGATTTTATTTTTTGTTATATGAAATAGAAAATGAAAATCGAATCATTTTTTAAATTTCGCTCAACCCCTTTTGACCATGAAAAAGAAAATCGCCTTGTATTTCAATTTTAATTTTGGTATTTTAAAACGAAAATCAAATAACCACTCGTTTTTTGTTTTTTAATACCCGTTTCTGACAGGGAAATCGAATGACCAAAACATACACGGACCTGTATGTCATGACTACATATATTTCATTAGTTTTTCTTGTTGTGGGTTGTTGGTCCGTGTATCTTTTGGTCATTCGATTTTCCTGTCAGAAACGGGCATTAAAAAACAAAAAACGAGTGATTATTTGATTTTCGTTTTAAAATCCAAAAATTAAAATTGAAATACAAGGCGATTTTCTTTTTCATGGTCAAAAGGGGTTGAGCGAAATTTAAAAAATGATTCGATTTTCATTTTCTATTTCACATGACAAATAATAAAATCACTCGAAAACAGAAACGGAAAAAAGGCCTGTTTTTTCATATTCTGAGACCGGATGTTGTCATTTACAGGACGGTGCTGTGCAGAACAAGGGCGGGGTAATCTACCGTGACACATGGACATGGAACTGCGGTCAAGCCGGCCGTCACGCTCCGTGGTCAAATCAGCCGCACTTTTTGAGTGTACAAGTATTCTCAGCAGTATGGTAAATACGGAGAAACAGCATATTTACTTTCGGTTTTCAAAATGAAGGTATTATGAGCAGTAAGCTATTATCCGAACCTACATTTAAAATACAACATGTTACATTAAACCCACAAGCGTAATAAAAATCTGCAGCATTTAATGTAATAAACCCACAAATGTAATGGGACCGGCGGCCCCCGAAGCTGAACCAGAAATGCAGGAGTGGTACGTGATGACTACCGGCAGTGTGGAAAGACACAAGCAGTGACAGGATAAAGACCATTCTTATTCAGAGAGGCGCTGCAGAATTTCATAATTGCAGGTCGACCTACCCAGCTTCTGCCAGGGACAGAACTATTGGAGGTAAAAATCGCCACTTTAAAGGTCCCATATTATGAAAAACTGACTTTTTCTGGGATTTGGGGTGTTATTGTGGGTCTATGGTGCTGCCACATGCCGAGAAACTTTGAAAAAAGACTATCCATGCTTTTTTGAGTGAGATACAGGTTTCTAAAGGGGTCTTGCCTGCAGTTTCCAGATACACGAGTCAAATTTGCTGCGGCTGTCGACGTCGACGGCCGCACATTTGCATATGGCTACCCCACTGCCCCTCCCTTCACCGCACGGTGTCTCCACCCACCAGGTACAGCTCCGGTCTCGGAGATCCGCCATTACGCTACTGAAATCACCATGGCCAAACTCAAGGAAAAGTGCTCTGTTGTTGGCTGCAAGGACCAGCACAGCACACTCCATCGTCTCACAGCTGCAGAGGACGAAAGAGCGGCATGGATTGAATTTATTTTTATGATTTATTTTTGAAGTTGGCAAAAAACTGTTGGTGTGTGCGAACCACTTTGACACTGACTGTTTCACCAACTTGGGCCAGTACAAGGCAGGACTCGTCTGCAGACTTTTACTCAAAGGAATACATGCAGACCAAGGACATGTAAGTACACAAATAATGTGCTGTGTGTTTCTGTAGATTAGGCTGAACTCATGCCTGATGTACTGTGTGTTTTGCCATTGAGAACAAGCTAAGGTTAGCGGCTAACCGCTAACGTTAGCTTCCCTGACCACACAAGTTAACGTTAGTGCTAAAGCAGAATCATTGTGTGTAGTACGTTTCTGATCGTGCACACTATGTAATGCGTGTCCCAGGGAAATGTCTGCATGTACAAGTATTTAGCTGTGTTTATTTAGCAATTTTACACGAACTAACCAAGCAGTGTCACATAGTACCAGCTAACGCTAACCGTGAGCTTTCAAGCTAATGCTAACCGCGAGCCCCTAGTTCGCGATCAACACGGTCTCCACATCAAACCCAGAGGCGCGGTCAGTCAAGCAGTACATACACACACCCTCCGCCGGGTCTAAGCTTTCAGGATTTTGTGAAATAATGCATTTGAAAATGTTTTCTAAGCTGGAATATGTTGGCATAGGCCGGGGCAATACGAGTGTACTGTTGACTGCTACATAGAGCTTAGATTCTCTGCCCGGCCGGGTCGGGCTGGGCCCTTGACCAAGCATTTGTGCTTTTTTGTTTTAAATAACTCCGCACAATGAGTATATTTCCAGCTAGGAAACACGCATCTCTCTCCTCCCTCCATTTTTGTGTTGCTGCATGGTGTACACGTGAGTTATCCTCATGGCTAAAACGTGACTTGAGACGTACGTGACATCACTCCCAGAGACAAGAAGAAAGCAAAAATATATATTTTTACGAATGAAAATGACAATAATTGTAACGCACAGTGACTTCAATAAATAACTTCAGTGTGATTACTGGTTTGGAAATATTAACGCTAGATTACTCGTTACTGAAATAAAGTGGTCGGATTAGAGTAATGTAAGGCGTTGCAGTCTTTAGTGCTTGAATTATACTGTAACAGTGCTGTCATGTGTTACTCCTATCCATATCTGGGAATGCTGTGCAGGTAAATTAAACTGTGATTACTTGTTGAGAACATTTGCCCATTTCTTGCAATTGTTTTCATGTTTGTCTTTTTACTGTTCAAGACTCTGACTGGCTGCACTGCATCACAATAAGAATGCTGATAGAGGGCAAGCCACCACATCATCAGGGGATCCTCTTTTCAAACTGAGCTTTCCAAAGTTCTGGAAGGGAGAGTGCAGAGCCAAACCAGTGAAGACAGACACGACATTCTGTAAGTTTTACAATCTTTTATTTGAACCTCTCAAATTAAAATAAACATGGACACACAGATATCACTCAAAAGGTTGAAAACAAACACTTAAAATCTGAATTCTTTTAAGATGGTTTTCAAAATAAATAATGAGAATGTATGAATGAGAAGTAATTAGGAGAAATAAGAGACACTTTACAACACTGCAGCACAAGGTGTTTTGGTTCTACTGCAGTTTTCCTGTAAACATGCATTTGTTTATTGCACTGCAGACTGCGGTGATGCTCTGTTGGACCTGATCTTCCAGAAGGTTTTCCAGGACCCTGCCCCATATGTGAAGGAGGTGCTGAAACTCATAATCCCTGAAGACCTCTCGGACCACACAGATGGGCAGCACAACTCTCACTCTCCGCCCCAGAGAGCACCAGCACCACCTTACAAAGCTTATGTAGGCTATATTGGCTGAACACAATTCAATATAAAGTCAGCACTGAATGTTTACACCCATGGCAACTAGATACTTTCTTTGTTATTATTTTCATATTGATATTGAAGTTAATATATAAAGTCAAACTGTTTCACTTCAGATATGTATTTTCTTCTTATTATTTCATTCATGTCAACACATGTTTACAAATGTTTCTTACAATTAAAACATCTTTCCTAACTGTTCTGTGTTTTCATTGTTTGATATGTAATTTTCATGGTAATAAGTAAAAGATAATAAACTATAAACAATGTAAGATGGAAGAAGCAGTTATGTACTTTTAATCATAACACTTTTACGATAAATGAATAGTATTTATGTGACTAAAAACTGACTGCACTATTCCCCTCAGACGTAAAGATTCATAGTCTGCCCGATAAATGTTCAGTGCATGTTGCAGTGCAGATACATTCAGGCAGACAGGTTACAGGCCAGGAGGGTCCACCATGCATGATGGTGTATCAGGAAGCTGCCGCAGTCTTCGTGTAACCTAGAAATTATGAAAGGTAAGTGAGTGACAATAGATTAGAGAAAAGAGAGCAAAATGACAACCTTGTTTGCCCAGTGTTTACACTTAATTGTGGTATTTCCATACAGCAGATATTCTCAGGTTCTGTAGGCATTTGTTTACAATAGCCACAGGAACACCTGTTTTTATGCCGATTTTTTATTATTCATTGGAAACTATGATCACTAATCATGTCACATTGTTTCTTTGATAATATATATAAAGCTTATAAACCGTTTTAAATGGTTAAAAAACAATTCTGCTGGTAGAAAGGTGATTGGAGGCAACTGTGGCTTACTGAAAACTACAGTTGAAAATTGCTGGCAGTAGCTAATTACAGGTCGTCACTGCAAATAAGAGCAGGTTCTCAATCAACTTTCCTGGCTACATAAAGGTAAATAATAATATGGGGTTACACTTTTCTCTTGCAACTGCTTTTGCTAAATTGCATCCGCGTTACTACAACTTAACAGCAGTAAACACCAGTCGAGGTTTGGCTAAGCTTTATGATGTAAACACTCGAGGAGAAGAGGGCTGTTAGCTGTAACAACGTGGGCAGACGGCCAGTAAGCCCGTAAAACTTTCGTTATCTGCAGTAACATAAAAGTAATGTCGAGGTAACAAACTTAACTACTGACCACTGAGAAACATCAATGTTCATTCTTGGCTGCTTACTTTCTTCTGGAGCCTCTTGTTGTTCTGGGTCGGACCGCAGTCTGTTGTCCGGCAGCCATTACTCCCAGAAACTCCGCCGTTGCCATGGTCACATGATGCCGTCCTCACGTCTTCCGCAGGCAGGAGGAGGTGGGCGGCACCGTGGGCGGCGCGCAGTAGCTCATTAGCATTTAAAGGGAAAGGCACTGAAACAGGCCACCTGGAGCAGGGCTGTGAAACTGGTGTTTCAAGAACCCTGCTGTGCTCAATGCTTCAGCTTTTTTCGACCAAAGCATGTTACTAACATTCCATTTAGACATCAAGGAACCATGTCAAGAGGCAGAAATGACCATAATATGGGACCTTTAACAATGATTTACGGTATTGTTGTTTGCCAAATGGACCGAAAGTAATGAGACATTTCAAGTGTCCGACGTTTGGTTCCGTTTGCAGCTCTTTCAGACCGGCACTGCCTCCGTCTCTGCTGCTGCTGCGGTTGATTGCTCCACTGCTGCCCACCTTGTGCCGCCTGTCGCGGCCGCTTTCCCCTCCATGTGTTCTGCCCTCAGCTCCTCTGCAGCTGCTGCAGGACTTTCCTCCGGGCTCTCCTGCTGCTGGTGCTCCTTGAATAAGATGCGGGCATTGATCCCAGCCAGGTCGAGGATGTTATAGAAGACCACCACTGGCCATCTTCTGTACCGCCTTTGACGGAGTAGCCTACGCCCTCGCATCTGGTCCGAGGCTTCACCGCCGTACTTGGTGTTGTTGCAGTACATCACAGACTCTGGTTTTGCCTTCGCCCCACTAAAGGTTCCCACACCTGTGTGCAGGTGCTCAGGATGCAGACATTCTTCCTCGGGTTTCCCTGATACACAGTCATGCCGTGTTCCAATATCCATACTTACCGTACTTACTGTACTTAGTTTGAGTACGTAGGGTGTTCCGATCGCGATCGCGGCGAAAAGAAGTGTACTTAAAGGACCCGGATGTCGCCCTCATAACGGCAAAAACGTTGAGTGTGCATTGATGTACACTATACGCACTCAACGGCCGCCATCTTGTCTACGTAGCGGAAGAAGCGGAGCCAGGCAGAGGCGCTCAGCTCGTATTTTTTTTTTTAAATAGCTACCGAGACAACAGCGCCTGCAGCGGAGCCATATTGCAGGATTGTAGGATTGTAATTGTTAAAAAGTAAAGCCGTAGATGTCTTTTGTTCACCGTTCAAAGCGGGATGTGTTTGGCGGGTGACGAGCCGCGGCGGCTGTTGTGATCGTAATTTCCGGTAAGTGCACCACAGAGTATTAGATTTGGAACAACACTCACCGGCTGAAATCTGCGTACTTAATAAGTGCGGATAGTGTACTACGTTTAAGTGTACTCATGGAAGTATGGATATTGGAACACAGCATCAGAGTTGCGTCATTTCAGCACCGAACAGCTCTGCTCGCTGTTTCACGAAGGGGGAACTCCCGTTTTGTTTGCCCATGGTGCCAACAAGGGGAGATAATACAACTACATAATAATTAACTTACAAGTAAATTCACAAAGAAGCACAAACAATGTAAATATGAAACCCTGCGAAATGGTGTGCGGTCAATATGACCGCTTATGGCCGAAATAGGTAAAACATATTATATTGTCTTAGTTTTTATATAAACTACACAAAAGACAATCCTAAATTAAAATACAGACAAAGTTATTGCACATATTTGAAAACGGCCAAAATGACCGTCTTGGCTGTTCTACTACTAGCAAGCCTTCACTTGAACTCTTCACTGCTACTAATTATTACTCCGCACTCCGGTCAGCTGAGCTGGCTGCTCTTTTGTCGGAGTTTACATTAACGGAAGTAAATTAAAATGTGGCGTTACATCGTAACGGTTGAACGTGTGGAATAATGAAGAACAGTAAATTCTATAGTTGCAAGTAGATATTGCTATATATTACTAACCTTCTAACCACCTAATGATGCAATTTCCACTTCCTTTGTGTGGGTCCAGTGCAGTTGAACATATGAAATAAGTTGAAATTTGTAAATTCCTGTAAGTTGATATAGATTTCTAACCATCTAACCTTCATTATGAACCACTTTGTCTATTCAGACTTAATTCCTGTTTATTTATGGTATCACATAATTACTGAATAATCAACTCTGGTAACAAGTACTGATTGAGAAATACTATGTGCATATGTATGTATGTATGTATATATGTATATATATATATATATATGCATGTGTATATATATGTATATATATATTTATATATATATATATTTATATATGTATATGTATATATATACATACATACATACATATGCACATAGTATTTCACATAGTACCGCATAAACTCCGAAATATATACTCAGTTGTGTGTGGTGTGTGTGTATATAAATATATATATGTGTATATATATGTATATATGCATATGTATGTATGTATATATATATATATATATATATATATATATATATATATATATATATATATATATATATATATATATATATATATATATGTGTATATATATATATATACACATATATATATATACACATATATATATTTATATACACACACACCACACACAACTGAGTATATATTTGGGAGTTTATGCGGTGCCTGTTTGGGGAACAGATGCTGGGTACAGAGAATGTATGCTTATGGTTGCTTTGTAACTTGGTTATCATGAGTGAAGAGTCTATATTGCCAGTTTCTTGGATGCTCAGACTGTCGCTGATTACAAGCCACTGGTGGTTTATGGCTAAACTGTAGAGTGTGACCAGGTAAGCTAGCGTGTGCTCAAGATTCAAGATGTATCCACAAGCTCCGACGAGGACGGCGATAGCCCCCGTATATTCACTTCGTAATGTACTGGAGAAGCGCCGTCACTCAGAGAGCAAAGTTACAAGTTTTAGTATTAAGCTCTTTTTCAGTTGAAAACCTAGCAGCAGCAACTAGAATAAGAGCATTATATCTGCACTGTGCAGTGTTTATAAACAGGAAAAACATGTTTTCTCTTTTTTAAAGACAGTTTGGACTCACCTCATGATCAGATCTTGCCTGTGAAACCACCTTGGCAGAAGCTGACACTAGCCATGAGGCCTGTGCTTTTAGAAGCTTTCATGCCTATCACTACTTAAGACCTGGATGTAACATGAAATAGGAAAGAGTGATAGAAACAGCCTCTTATTATATTATTTTGTATTTCATTTAAGTAAGTAGATAAGTGCTTTATAGTCTTGCTTTTTTAAATACCTATGGAACCTATAATTCCCTAAATAATCTGTCGTGGATCCCTTCCTGCCTAGTTTTGAACAGCTTACTAAATCCCCTTTCTGATACAGACAAACTGCCACCATCATCATGAATCTGGTTCTAAAGAAGACAATCTGTCATATCTGCATGGATGAATGATCTCCAGATATGTCCACAGAGTAAGAAACATGTCCTGCCTTGACTCAAACTATCAGTATGCAACATTGCTTACAAAAAAAATATGTCCAGTTTTTTTCCTTCTCTTTTGATGTTTACATTTCAAAACTAGTGAGGGATATTTGGATATATTAAGGGTCTACACAAAGTTATGGAAAAAGAAGAGCTTGGAAAACAACATAAGCTCATTAGGTTAGGGAAAAAGTGTAAACACCTCTTGTATGGGGTCAAAGTCATTAATTAGTCACTAATTCACAGTAACCACTACATCAGTCCATAACTGTGCTATACACAGAACAACAAAAGGGTTGCTACAACTACTACAGGACTTGTGTATTGTGGGAGAAGATATTGTACTTTAAAATGGTCACTTGTTTAATGCAAGCATTTAGAGCTTTTTTGTAGAATTTGCCTTAACCCACATACACACACTGATGGCAAATGATTTGTAAATTCATATTTCTTTTTTTGTGTGTAGTTAGAGTGGTGTTGGGAGGATTGGTTTTATTTATATGCAGGGGGACTGGGAGATTTGTGAGGCCCAAGGCGAAGTCAGGACTTGCAACTATTTTTGTTATTTATTTTTTTTTGGGAGGCTGGGGGGTATCAGAGAATATTTTTAGTTTAGTTTTAGTTTATTTTAATTTTAATTTAATTTTAATTTAATTTTTTTTTTTTTTCCCCCTCCCGCTATGGAGGCGCGAGTCCTCCATAGCGGGAGGCCCGAGGCGGTCGCCTTGTTTGCACCCCCCTCACGGCGGCCCTGTTTATATGCTTTCACAATAGTTTTATGAATGAATTAAAGATAGTTAAAAAGTAAACAAAATGTCAAACAGCTGAAGCTGTCATGTTGTTTCAGTGAAGGAGACATTGAGTCATCTGTTTCTCAATAATTTATCCAGTAATGTCAGAACACTGTGCGTGAGATCAAAAAGATTTCAGTTGAGATACTAGGTGTGTCTGTGTGTGTCTGTGTGTGTGTGGGTGGGTGTGGGAGATAACATGGAAATGAGAGAAAGAAAGAGAGCTTGCCAGGTCACTGCGGTCTCTGTCTGTTACCAGGCAGTTTACTCCACATTCCTCCTTCTGTCCCTCTGCCCAGCCTCAGTCCCAACCTCTCACCACTTTTCACTTGGCTGACACATGACCCTTTTAGTAATGGGAAACCTGTGCCACTGTAACGTGATAGCTCAGGTCAGTGGCTCAAACAAAGTCCACACTGTTCACAGAATACAGGGAAGCTTTTTAAATCTTTTTCATCAGCAGTGCTGATCACAGAAGGAAAAGTGAATGAGGGCAGAAAAGTAGTTTGTGGAGTCATTTAGGAGAGGAGGGCTGGATTTCCTCATATCACTAACTTGCAGTTCATGTTCCTAAAAACTTGCATTACTTGTTTTATTTAACAACATGTTGTTCTACAGACGCCGTAGTCCTGTGTCAACAGCTAAATCTGTCATCAACTGACATCTTTTACCTTGTCCTTAGTTCTGTGCAATAGGGCTGGTGTGCAGTCAGCATCACGCCTCACATGAGAACATTTCCACAGTGTTTGTTCACTGGGCATTGTCTGCCATTTGTGATTGACAATTTGATAACATGTAACGCCGACTTCAAGGACTTTCTGTTCAACTGGATTCCATGCGCAAGGAATGTAGGCAGTGGCTTTGTTTGTTACTATTTCAACTCAAACTGTGTTGCAGCAAAAATATTTGTAGGTGTGTAACAATGCAGCAAAGACTCTGCGAAACAACGAGTACAGAGGTTGGCGATGCATTATTTAGCAGTTCAGATGAGGAGGAGGGGATTCTTTCCTCTTTCTAATTAGACACACAGAGCAGCAACAAGTTCTGTGATGCTGCTGTATGTTGCTGTGCATTCTGTGAGAGCTTCCTCTGACTGCAGAGCCTTTACTGCCAAATCTAACTGTATGACTATTTGCTATATGTTTGATTCACATATGTACTTATTGCCAGTGTTACAGCTGTGACACAAACTCTTACACACAAAAGCTGATTTTCTTTGTTGGAGTTGTGGCGACCCCTGTTGGTGCTTAACAGTGGGGTCTGGAGTAAGTTGCTGGTTGGCAGGGGGTTGGGCCAGCCTGGCAATCCAGTGCACTAAGGACACCTGGGCCGGTGATCTGTTTGCCATAAAAGCAGGTTCTCATTCATTGTGTTTCTCTCTCTTCCTTGCAGACAGACGCCTGTCTCCCGGATGACCAGCAGCCTTAAGCTTTGGTTCTTTGGTTTTCTTTCATGCACCACACAACATCCACACACACCATATTCATCATGCATGCACATCCTACACCAATGATTCTACTGACTTTCACACCTCATGTTGCTGTCTTATTTGATTTATTCGTATGATTAAGTTAAATAAATATATTTTGTTATTCCTTTGAAACGGTGCTGCTCTGTTGTTTTGTCATGGCCTTGAGCCAGCTGTGACAGAGTACAAAGGTGATCAGGTTTGGTTTAATAATTACTAATACTAATTATCAAAATAAATAATACAAACTAAGTCTGCTAAATGCCCTAAAATGTAAATGTAAAATGTAAATGTAAATCATTAATATAACTTAAAAATATGGTGCACCAACCTGGAATCAGGGACCAATAAAATAAAAAATAGTCTCAAAGAAGGGGTTCACTTTAATTGTAAATATTAAGATATCTAAAGTTAAAGGAACAGTGAAGGAAATGAATCTGAGCACTGACCATTACAACCATCTGTATATGTACTACTTTGTTGGTACACACATATATATATACCAACAAAGTAGTACAACAAAAATGAGATTACGTTTCTCCAGGATCAATAACAGAATAAACAACATACAATATGTAAATATTATAATGTAAAACTATGACTAAGGGTTCATGAAGTGCATCAGTGCACATGTTCCAGATCAGAAGTTCGTCAGTCTAACAGTTTGTGGAAGGAAGCTGTTAAGTCTGTTAATTTGGCCTTTTTGACTCGTTTTCCTGATGGCAGCAGTTCAAAGAATGTGTGGAGATGTTGGGAGGCGTCGCTGACGAAGTTCAGTGCTTTGCTCCTGCAGTGGCTTGGGAAGAGTTCTTGGACAGAGGGGAGGGTAACTCCAATGACCCTCTCAGCTCCTCTAACTATTCTATGCAGGGTTTTTCTGTCTGACATACTGCAGCTGGAGTACCATGTCGAGATAAAATACGTCAGAACGTACACAACTGTAGAAAGTCCTGAGGATGATGATGGGGAGGGAGGCTTGTTTCAGCTTCCTTAGAAAGTACTGTCTCTGCTGGGCCTGTTTCATGATCCCTGAGGTGTTTTTATTCCAGCTTAAGTCCTGTGAGATATGCACTCCAAGGAACTTGATGTTCTCCACTTTCTCCACTTTGCGACAAATGATGCTGAGAGGAGCGTGCTGTGTCCTCTGCAAGTCGATAACCATCTCCTTTGTTTTGTCCGCATTGAGCACCAGATTATTTTCTCTGCACCAACCGTCTAGGTGTTTAACTTCTTCTCTGTACATTGATTCCTCACTTCTATGAATGAGGCAATCTGTGGCTCGTCCAGCAAAGTTAAAGGATTGCGGCCCAAGTGAAGGTAAAATCTGTACATTTGGTTGCTCCTTCTTAGTAACCACTGTGCAGGTGCAAGATGATGCTTCCAGCAACACGTTACGATGGGACTGCGATGAGTAGCTGCCAGTAGCTTAAACCTCTTCCTGCATCAGGCTCGCACGCTGGAACTGACGGTGTGTTTGGGTTTGCTTCTAGCCAATCGGAGAAGGGAATTTAGTTTACAGGCTTTGTTAGTGCATGGAAGCCGCTTGTATAGGCCTTAGACCTCACTATTAGGAACATGTGGTGAGGTCTAAACACCAATATGTACTGTTTTCATTAATCAAGGACTAGATTTTTGCAAAAACATTTAACCTTTTGATTAAGTTTAATAAACAATGACATCCAGGGCCTTGGTTTGATTGAACCCAGCCTGTCTGTCCTAACAAGCCCAGAGACACTGCATTAGTGACAGCCAGTTTCAGAGTGTTCACCTGTGTTGCAACGACAGCTCATAATTCAATTCAATTTAAATACTTAATTTGTCCCAGGGGGCCAATAAAAGGCTTTTTTTTTATTTTTTCCATTTCTTTAAAATCCATAAATCACATATAGTAACATAGAGTTAGGAAAAAATAACGCTTTAGTTACACTGACAGAAATTTTTGTTACAATAAGAGGGAGAGAGATTGGTGGAACCTTCAGCTGAGTGCCTGTTCTCCACTGTGCTCCCATGTCAATACCCCTGGGTACACTGGTTGCCTCGCTGTACAACCAGGGAGGGAGCGAGCGAGCTCAGTGGGCCACAATGAATTTAGTGTTTAGTCTCATCACAAAAGAGACAATAATTTTCTATTAAGCATGCGCCAGAGCTGAATGTTGAGTAAATACACAGAACATGCCAATGTTGTTGGCTCATCGTAGAGAGGATAGCCTGTGTGGCGGAGCAGGGGCAGGACAGATTATTTTTTCTGGTTCAACTACGGTGGGGCTAACCCATACAGCTTTGGGGCTCAAATCAATGCCATAATTTCAATGTGAATATGTACTCAATAAAACAACACCCTCCCACAGCTTTTTTTGTTTGTTTGTTTTAAGATGAGATAAACTTTCAATTTTGTGTCAAATTTTGAAGAGGAAACACTTTAAGAGGAACTACCTTCCAGAAAGAAGAAAAACAGAAAAGAAAACAGAAGAACAGAGAAAGAGAAAGAGAAGAGGATCTCGACAGCATGACCAACTGTATCACAGAATATATCAGGTTCTGTGAACACACCACCATGCCAAACTGGACTGTACGCTGCTTCCCTAACAATAAGCCTTGAATCACCAATGACCTGAAAGCAAAGAAGAAAGAAGAATCAGGTCTGGAGACAGGGAAGAACTGAGGAGAGTGCAGCATGAACTCAGGGATATGCTGAGGGCCTATAAAGACACCTACAGGAGGGAGCTGGAGGCCAAACTCCAGCAGAACAATGTGAGGGATGTGTGGACTGGAATGAAGCAGATCACCGAGTGTAAGTTGAGCAGCACACAGTCATCAGGCAGCCTGGAGAGGTCAAACGAGCTGAACAATTTCTTCAATAGGTTCAGCTCACAGCCTTCTGTCGTCTCCCTGACACCTCCAGACCCCCACACACCCTCACTGCCCTATATGCTTCCTCCCCTGGTGTGAGCTCTCCTGTGCTGCACCTCTCCTCCTCCTCCTCTGGTATCTGCTCCAGGATCCTGAAGACATGTGCTAGCCAGCTGTCTCCTGTCAAAACCTGTACAACCTGAGCCTGAGTCAGGAGAGAATACCGGTGCTTTGGAAGACGTCCTGCCTGGTTCCTGTGCCAAAGAAGTCGACACCATCAGACCTCAATAACTACTGTGGTTTCTGAGCTGTCTTCATCAAAGGTGTTGGCGAGTAGTATGTTGATAAAAGAATTCTGCGGAGGCAAGCCTGGGTGGAATGATGAGCAATCTTTATTGAAACAGACCTCAATGCCAGCATCCAATATAGAAGCGGCCGCATTCTGATTTTCTCAAATCTATGGCAAAAGCAATGCCAAAATGCTTTGCCCTCTGCTCTCTCGGAAATCCTATCAGCCTTTGATCTTTGGAGATCCACCAAATGCAACCCCTCTCTTCCCTTCCTATGCGAGGGTTTTTAGAGTCCCTTTTCCAGTACAGTTCCACTTCTTCTGATTGGTCCCTTTGGTAAATTAGCCACTAAACAAAAAGAGGAGTTGACCTGTCTCCCTGCTCCTCTCCATAACTCATCTAGCTTGACTGTGGTCAACCTAAGGTCTTCTCGCCAAATTGACACCTCTATCCTTCTACGGGAACCATGCAGGCCAACCTCAGGTTTAGTACTTTATGATGACTAACCTTTCACACTCATACAGCTGAAAAACTACTCTAGGACCCTTGGAGCTGTGAGTCTCACTCTGTCTGCATTCCTTAACTCACATAAGGAGAAACAATTAATCATCGTTCAATCTAAGCTAAGTAAACTCAAAAATCAGAATGTGTTGTCATCCAGATACCTCACTACAGACCAGTGGCCCTCACATCTTACGTGATGAAGGTGCTGGAGAGACTGGTCTTGGCCAACCTGAGGCCGCAGGTGGAAGCCCTGCTACACCCTCTGCAATTTGCTTACCAGCCCCACTTGGGAGTTGATGACGCTGTCATCTACCTGCTGCAACGAGCCCATTCGCACCTGGATGGTGGAGGAGGTACTGTGAGAATCACATTCTTTGATTTCTCTAGTGCTTTTAACACCATTCAGCCACTGCTACTGGGGGAGAAGCTGAGGGTGATGGGTGTAGACGACACGATGATCTCCTGGATTACTGACTACCTGACAGGCAGGCCACAGTTTGTCCGTATGGGCAGTGTTCTGTCTGATGTGGTGGTTAGTGAAGCAGGAGCTCCTCAGGGGACTGTGCTGTCTCCTTTCCTGTTCACCTTATACACCACTAACATTCTGTACAACACCGGGTCAGAATCAGACAGAATCCCCTGCGGCTGAACATCAGCAAGACCAGAGAGATGGTGATAGATTTCAGGAAGAAGAGGAAGTTGGCTTTCCAACCACTGCGCATTCTTGGAAAGGATGTGGAGGCGGTGGAGGATTATAAGTACCTTGGTGTTACCATCAACCACAGACTGGACTGGAGATCTAACACTGAAGCTGTTTACAAGAAGGGGATGAGCAGACTTTACTTCCTGAGGAAGCTGCGATCTTTCAACGTGTGCAGCAAGATGTTGGAGATCTTTTATCAGTCTGTGGTGGCCAGTGTACTTTTCTTTGCTGTAGTTTGTTGGGGGAGCAGCATCGGAGTCAGCGACACCAACAGACTCAACAAACTGATCAGGAGGGCTGGCTCTGTGATTGGCTGCAAACAGGACACTATGGAGGCTGTGGTGGAGAGGAGGACACTGAAAAAACTGTTATCCATCATGGATAATCCTCTCCACCCTCTCCAACTCACACTGGTCAGACAGCGGAGCACCTTCTCCAAAAGGCTGCTTCAGCTTCGCTGTCTTAACAACAGATACAGGAAATCTTTCCTGCCACAAGCCATCACTTTATATAATAACTCTCTCACCTCTGCCTGACAAAGAACTCTGGTCTCTCTACTGTTTTGTTGTATATATTATTATTGTTTATTGTTTATAGTATATTTGCACTGTATTTATTTTTTGCAGACCCACTGCTGCTGTGACAAAATAATTTCCCAGTGTGGGATCATTAAAGTAATTCTATTCTATTCTATTCTATTCTATTCTAAACAATAACAGTTGGAACTCAGAACAGGCAGTTGGAAGTAGTTGCAGCTAACTATGGCAGTTGGAAGCTAACAGTGGATGCTAAAAGTAGCAGTTGGAAAACAGCCATTTTGTTCCATCTTTTTTATTGAACATTTATTCAGTGAAACCTGACCAATGAACCATCCTAAACAGCATTCAGACCCTATCTCACTGTCCAGAGCAGAGCATGAGTGACATCATCCACATTGACTACCCACCAAACATCAAGAATGACACCATGAGAAGCACATTCAAACAGGAGCTTCTTAAGGGACAGCCAGAAACCCTTTTTGCTGATCTTTTTAAAAGTAGAGGAATTAGTAATCTCATCTTCTACACTGGCAAAGAAGTGGCAAAGAAGAGAGAAGATCACAAGAAAGAGCTGTCCACTCTTAGAGAACAAGTGAGAGAAATACAGCAAGAGAAAGAGAGCCAAAGGAGAGAGCTTGTTACACTATCAGAACAGGTGAAAGAGCTAAACCATGAGAGACAGAGTCACAGGAGAGAGATCGCTGCTCTAAAAGAACTTCTGGGAGAACTGGAGCTGGAGAGAGAGAGCCACAAGAGTCAACTTGTTGCTCTGACAGAGGAACTCAAAGAGAGGGACAGAGCACTGGATGGTCTGAAGGAACAGGTGAACTCCCTCAATGAGTCTGAGCCACTGAGGACTGACCAACACAGAGCAGTGCGCCCCATCCAGAACACCCAGCAGGATGATCACCTCTCTCAACCAGAGCAGCCAGAGTCCAGAAGCCACACCACACACTCTGATGGTCCCATTAGATCAGATAGTTCCACTGCAAAAGCAGATATTGTGCTACTGATCGTCTCAAATGGAAGATTCATCAATGACAAAAGGCTTTTTCCCAGGCAGAAAGTGGCAAAACTTTGGTGCCCAAACACAAAGGCTGTCATGGATATTCTCTGAGTCTCACCTTGGCTCCCCAAGCCTCATCCTAATCCACATAGGTACAAACAACCTGATGGCACAACAGGAGAGGATGGCCCTGTCTCTTAGAGCCGTCATTAGACGCCTTGGTGCTCTGTCTAAAAACGTCTAATGACGTCTCTTAGAGCCGTCATTAGACGTTTTAGACAGAGCACCAAGCCGCCAATTTGCCCGTCCTTTTGGCGGCTCGGTCTGCTGTTTTAAACAGAGGCCGACAAATTGGGGGTCCGATTTTCCGCCTCGGAGGGTACACTTATTTCCGCCTCGACTGCTATCTAAAACCGAGGCGGAAATGTGCCTGCCCGTGGATGAGATGGGTGGAGGTGTCAATGGGCGACCAACAACCGAGGAGTTTTAAACCCAGGAAACAGCTGGTGTCTGGATGGATTGTGCGACCTCCGTCCTTTGGCAGCCGGGAGCTCACCGAGCTCTGTGCCACGCTGCAGTCACATGAGAGGCAATTCCGAAACACAGGGCAGCGCACCACAGACGTCTGCAAAAACCGACACTTCGCGGTGCTGTAGGATTTTGGGCTTCTCATGAGCTTCCCGTTTGTTGTGTGGGCAGATTATGCTTTGTACATGCGGTGGGTTTGTGTTAATAAAGCTTTCTTTGAATAAACAACACCTTCCTGGCAAATGTTCCTTTCCTCAATAAATTCATTCATGTCCTTGATGATATCATAAATATATATAAATAAACACATACATAAATATACATTTATTTATTTATTTATTTATTTACTACTGGGCTTTACATTTATAATGACCCAGTGTGGCCGATCACGAGTGATTTTGCTTGTTTATAAGTAGTGGTTTCATCCAATACTGAGTGAGGATATTCAAGCCAGCCCACACATTCTCTGGCCAGGCGTGGTTTCGCTGCTATTCATATGCAGATTAGAGCCGTTCACACCTCAGGGAGCTCCACATACGTCATGGTTCGTTTCCGACAATTTGTGGCACAGTGAACGCGGCGTTTGCAGGCTGTAAATTGTCGTTAACTGCCGAAAATTAGGGAGATTTTCGGGCGTTTACGGGGACGAAAATCACACTTTTCATGCAGTGTAGCAGGCCCCGCCCACAGTGAATTGAGAGCCATCCAGGACATGCTGAGTACATTATGCTCTCATCTTATGGGCCACAGTCGTGGTCAGTGGTATTGAAGGAATGTTGATATGGTATAAGTCAGAACTAGCAAACTAAATAGAAATAATGAAAAAAGGGAAATATCAAATTTGGGTAAAGATGAAAAACAATATAATATCCACTGAGAAAACAATTTTTTTTATGTGCAATTTATATTCCCCCAATAGAATCTCCATATTTCAATGAGGAGATTTTCTCCACCATAGAAGAAGAGATTAGTCATTTCCAGGCTAGAACTGGTGAGGAGCTAGACTTTACTAGTACTGAAGGTGACAGTTACATCACTGGAACTAACCTTGACTTCCCTATCCTTCCCAACAGGAATAATTATGACAAAAACACAAACAGGAGTGGAAAACAAGTCTTACAGCTTTGCAGAGAGCTGGGTCTGTACATTTTTAATTGAAGGCTGCAAGGGGACTCCTTTGGAAACCAAACCTCTTTGAGAGCCTTCACGGTGAAAGAACAAACACCTCTATCAGATCGCTCTCAGATCACTTTGTATCTGAAAAGAGCAGACACAGGTAACACATGTTGTCAGCCGTGTAAACTGTACAAAATAAAGAAGCGATACAGATGGGCACAAAACAGCCTAGCACAGTACCAGGACGCAATGGTCAGTGAAGATATTCAGTCTCTTCTAGACTCCTTCCTGGTCCAGAGCTACCCTCAGAATACAGAAGGTGTAAAGCTGTGTCTGGTAAACATTAACCACATATTCCATCATTTGGACTCATTATCAAACTTAAAACAGGGAGAGATGGTTTGATTCAGAATTCAAAACCATCAGGAAGACATTAAGAAAAGTCTCAAATCAAAAACACAGGAATCCAGACAGCCAGGAGCTCAGCCTTAGTTACTGTGAGACTCTAAAACAATAGAAAAACACACTGAGAACAAAAAAAGAACAATATCTACAAAACCAATTACAACTAATTGAAGAGTCTCTAGGGTGAAATCAATTCTGGGAAAATTGGAACTTATTCACCAAGAAACGGTTCAACGAACAGTCCATTCAAAACGGAGATACATGGAAAATTCATTTAGAAGATCTCTATAGAAAACATCCAAAGAATCAAGCTCAAGAACGGATTTCAGAAAAACTGAAAGCTCTTGAAAGAGTCATTAAAAATGATCAAACTCCACTCGATTACCCGATCACAGAATTAGAACTGGAGGACAAACTCAAGATTCTGCAGCCCAAAAAAACGTGCGGGCCTGATGGCATCTTAAATAAGATGTTGAAATATTCTACCATAAAATGTAAATTGGCTATACTAAAGATATTCAACTTGGTACTAAGTGTGGGTCATTTCCCTGAAAGCTGGATTGAAGGGCATCAGAGGCATCTGTGTGAGCAGTAACCTGGGGAAGTTATTCGGCAGTATTCTAAATTCAAGAATTATTGACTTCCTCACCGCGCACAGTGTCTTAAGCAAAAGTCAGATTGGATTCCTTCCAAACTATAGAACAGCTGACCACATTTTCACCCTACAAACACTAATTGATAAATATATAAATAAAAATAAAGAGACAATTTATGCATGCTTTGTTGATTTCCAAAAAGCTTTTGATTCAGTCTGGCATGAGGGATTACTCTTTAAACTAATAGAAAGTGGTATAGGGGGGGAAGTCTTTTGATGTAATTAAATCAATATATGAAAAAAACAAATTGGAGATAAACACAAAGACTCCTTCCCACAGGATACAGGGGTGAAGCAAGGCTGCAACTTCAGCCCCACCCTCTTCAATATTTATATTAATGAACTGGCATTGTTATTAGAACAATCACCAACACCCGGTCTCACTCTGCAAGACACAGAAATCAAGTGTTTTATGCAGATGACCTGGTCATACTGTCTCCTACTAAAGAGGGTCTTCAGCAGAACCTGGACCTTCTCCATCAGTACTGTCAGAACTGGGCCCTGACAGTTAACATGAAGAAGACCAAAATTATCACCTTCCAAAAAAGATCAAGGTTGCAGAGAAATGAACCAACATTTAAAATAGGTGGGACCCACATAGAAAAAACTAATACATATACTCACCTGGGTTTACAAATAAGTTCCACAGGAACCCTCTGCTCAGCCGTGAAGGAACTCAAAGAGAAGGCAAAAAGGACTTTCTATGCCATCAAGCATTCAGTTCAAATCCAAATGCCAACTAGGACATGGCTCAAAATATTTAAATCAGTCATAGAACTGATTGCATTGTATGGCAGTGAGGTATGGGGCTCCTTAGTACAACATGATTGGGCAAAGTGGGACAAAAATCCAATTGAAACCCTGCATACAGAGTTCTGCAAAGTATCCTCCGGGTACAAAGAAAAACCCCAAACTCTGCATGCAGGGCTGAATTAGGCCAATATCCGTTACTTGTAAATATTCAAAAAAAGATCTATTAACTTCTGGAGCCATATTAAAACGAGCGACCCTGCCTCTAACCATTATAAAGCCCTTGCCTACTAGGAGTTGAACATAGAAACCTTGGTCAGCCTCAGAGCAGTTACACTATCACTCAGAAGATTGGACCTAACCAAATTATTACTAAAGAAAAAGAAATAAACACAACTTATTGGAATGATATTACACACTCACAACACAAACTGGAAACATATTTGACCCTACACAGACAGTATACTGTGGCAGAGTACCTAACCACAGTAGCTGATAAGAACCTGAGAAAGACATTGACAATGTACAGACTGAGTGACCACAGTCTGGCAGGAGAGAGGGGCAGACACCAGCACACCTGCTGCCCAGAGAGGACAGGCTGTGCTGTCACTGTGATGAGGGAGTTGTAGAAACAGAACTATACTTTCTAACACAGTGCTACAAATACAGAAACATTAGAGAGGAATTCTTTCCACTATTTGAAAAAAAATGTCCTGAATTTGGAGTTTTGACAGAAAGGCAGAAATTACCCCTCATTCTGGGGGAAAAGAAAGAATGTGCAGTGTTGGCTGCTAAATATGTCACTTCCTGCCACAACAAAAGAGGCAACCAGTGAGACATAGATAAATAGTCAGATAGACATTCAGACTGCCACCGCCATCATCTCCTTTTATTTATTTAATTTATTTATTTATATTTGATTCTATTCTATTTTGTTTTCATTTATTTATTTATTTATTTATTTATTTATTATCATTTTACTTATCTATATTATCACTATTTGTATTATCCCAACTATTAACATCTCTTCATTTTATTTTCAATCTATGTTATATACGTATATACATATTACCTATATTACATGTACATATATTGTTTTATGTCTTTTGTTTTGTTGAATAGTATTATTGTTATTATTGTTGTGATTGTGATCGGCAACACATGAAAAATATCATGTCAATAAAGCCTTTTTTGAAATTGAGAGAGAGAGAGAAAGAGAGAGAGAGAGAGAGAGAGAGAGAGAGAGAGAGAGAGAGAGAGAGAGAGAGAGAGAGAAAGATGGTAGATAGTTAATAGTTACTTTGTCCTAAAGCCATATATAGTATACCACACAACCAGTGTTGGGGCTCGTTACTCAAAAAAGTAATATATTATACATTACACATTACTCTCAAAAATAGTAATGCCTTACATTACATGATTACTCCCTGAAGAAAGTAATTAGTTACTTTACTAGTTACATTACTCGTTACATTCTTTCTACTTGCCCTATAAAATTGCCTGTCAGTGTGATGTATGTGCATATATGACTCCTACCACTAGGTGGAATATGTTACCAGTGTTGTGTTGTGGTTAACCTGATGGGGGTGTGGAGAAGATCATGACATCCTGAAATGTGAGCAACCGGCTTCTAAATGTTGCAATTGTGGAGGAAACCATATGGCTTCATATAAAGAGTGTGGACACTTTCTAAAAGCGAGACAAGTTCAGGAGATCAGAGACCAGCATAAAATCTCTTATGCAGAAGCATTAAAGAAAGTGGAAAGGTCAAAGGCCTCAGGCGCAGTTGTGAGAATGCCTGTAAGCGGTCCGGCGGTGCCCAGGCAGCAACCTCCTCAGGTTCCCTCTAGGCAAGAAATTGTAATCAATAAGGAGGCCCTCCTGGCATTTATGGTTGATGTGATCTATGGTGCTCGGGAAAAGAAAACAAGGTCAGATGTTATTAAGTTTGTGTCTGAAGCTGCAGTGAGATTTTTGGGAGTAAAGGATTACTCCCCTCAGTCACTGCATGAGTATATGAGGGTAAGTCAGGAGCAAGCAGATCAGAAGTTAAGCAGCCAGTCTGAGAGGGGGGATGAGGAAGGGGAAGACATGAATGATGGTGACTTGTTTGAAGATATAGATGATGTTTAATTTTTTCATGATGTTTTGCATCCTCCAGTGGAATGCAAGAAGTCTAATAGCTAACGGACAGGAATTTAAGAAATTAATCAGAGATTTTGAAGTTAAGCCTGATTTTTTGTGTGTTCAGGAGACGTGGTTAAAACCAAATCTTGATTTTGTAGTTCCAGGATACATATGCCTGCGCAAAGATAGGCCTGATCCATCAGGGGGTAGGTGTAGGAGACAATACCTTGATAGTAATGTGATAATTAATGACTGGTAATTAATTACACCTTATATTTCATATGTTATACGGGGCACCACCCTTTTATTGATTTTATCCAGACAATGAAAAGGGTCATTTGTCTAGAACCACCTTACGGTTGGAATATCAATGTTAATCAGTCTGTTAAATTTCAAATTTATATTTGATCTCCTATTCTGAAGCAGTGAATTCTTTCCACGATCCCATCGATTTCCCACTTCAAATTAAACGTGCACAAACAACGACATAAGATTAGATATGTTTATTAACTAAATAAAGGCAGGTTAAATGGCATGAGATAATAATAAAACAAGTGACAAAGTAACAGAAACTTATGAGTATTTGTGAATGAATTATTGAATAGATGGATTCCTGACGATGGTGGATTTTTACGTGCGGACCGTTAAATTCGCTACGGGATTAATTTATGACGAGATTATATGAGAGATGTTTTGAATTCGCGATATATATATTTGAAGCTTTCACAAACACCAACTCTGATTGCATTCAGGTATGACTCTTGTAGTGTGTGGAGTTTTCAGCCTACTTTGTTGAAGAGTAGATTTCCCCCACTCGGATTTTATCAGTCAGCTCCGTCTCAGCCTGGATGCAGATGTAGAGGCGGTGTAGCCACTGGATGATGACGAGGCGGCTTTCCCGATGACGTCGTTTTACCGGCACAGCGGGGATTCCGTTTGAAGGCTCCGGGCCTGTCGGCTTCAGAACCGCCGGAACTCGATGCCGTCTCAGGTCGAGCGTCCTATGCCCAGCGAAGTGTCTCGCTTGAGATCGTTGGAGGCAATACGGGCGAAGTTGGCTGACAATTCTTTCGACTGCAGGTTATCTTTCTTCACGGTTTCTTGAGCAGCTAAACTGCACCGACTTTGTAGTGGTAAAGCACTTATCAGAGTCTCGGCAGAATTGGTGATGCGGTCGCTCCGAATATATATTAACTTGACTTCTTGCGCACAATAACTGGGAAAGAAACGCCGGCCGGACGAACTTTACCTATTACTAAGTACAAGAAAACAAAAATGACTTATTCGGCTTGAATACGATTCATTAACGATAAAAAAAATTACAGAAAGAATAAATTTCGTTCTTGCTTGGATTTCAAAAGAAGATCTTTTCAAAATAAAAGCGCGTCTCACTTGAAGAGCAGTCTTTAAGTGTCTCAGATCTCCGGAGATTTCTAAGTCTTGGAACTTCAAAAATCTAGCAAAGTACAAAAGTAAATGGAAAAATAACGAAGTTACGCGCAAAAAGAAAAATCAAAAGACGAAGAAAAACACCACGAATTTTAAGAGTAAGAGTGTTTAAGAGAAAAACACAAGAGTGTAAGACATAAGAGTTAAGAGATGTAAGAGAGAGCGATATAAGAGAAAGATCAGCGATAAGAGAGCGATATAAGAGAAAGAGCAGCGAGCTGCATGAGCCTTTTAAGATGTTTAAATCGAGGGCGGAACCGTCAGTCAGGTCACTTCCTCCGGTGACGTCACAGCTCATGTTACCGACTTCTTACTTGTTAAATCAAACTAAGGGTTTGGTAAGTGTTCGAAATCGGCTTGACTATATGCTGAAATCCACCATGGTCTCACATTAACATTCGTTATAAGAATGTACAATATACAGAAACACAATTGAAATTGCCTAATATGCAAAAGAGAAATGATTGGTTATACTACAACACAAACACAGGCAAGCGCGTTTCAGAGGCACTGATGGCTTAAACATATTTCATACATTGACAACTTATATCACAAAGGCCTGTATTAAGGTAAAAAGAAAGTCTAAATACTTATAATAGATCACATTCCGTTAGTATTGGCCTTTGAAGATTGTACCAAAACTTACCAGGAGGTGGCACTGTGGCTCCATCAGGAACTCAGACATTAAAATTTAACAATTGGGGTTAGAGTTAGAATCACATCTAGAAAATAAGAAACATATCAAAGTGTAGGTCTGTTCCTGCTGATGAAGAATATATTATGGAAGAAAGAGTGAGGCTAAAGCTTAGCATGTTTTTGGGTTAGGACAAAATCAGGACTCTCTCTCCACTTTCCTGTTGGTATAGAAATATTTACGGCCAGTTTTTATGGCCTCTGATTTCACGGTATCAGGGGGGAAGTCATACGCTGATAGTTATCCTTAATACATAGCTCTTGTGTTTGACAGGAAGTCCGGTAAAAACATATTTAGTCCACAGATAGGCCTTTGTTCAAAAGCCCCCTAGTTGTAGTGTAAGAGGTGATTGAAAGTCATGGGTTTGAGAGTTAATAGAAGGGGGAAGGAGGCACACTGCTGGGTTGAGTGTCGTAACATATGAAATGACCTCTTAATGATACATTCAAAGAGTGGGCCCAACCATTTGGTGACAAGCTGGTTAAAACAAACAATAAAACCTGATGTTGTCCAGTGACTGAATTGACTCTGAATTGTAAACAGTCCATGTGAAGAAAAGCAGGTACTGATATATCCAGATGTTAAGGAGGCCTCTCCAAGCCTTACTGTCCAGGGCCTTTACAATAGGCTCTATTAAGATCAGGGGATGAAAGGGGTGACATAAGGGTCAGGCCTTCCCCGCGGAGGAGAAATCAGGAGGTTATCTGTTGGCTCTTCTCGAGAGCTCAGCAGACCGTTCTTCTCGCAGGCAAACATGTTTATTGCTATATCACATGCTGCTTTGTCAATAGTAAAGTGTCAAGAAGTAGGAAGGGAGGTGATGAAAAGTCCCAGACCACTCCAACATGGCAGGGAGTAGAAGAGAGGGGAGATGGACACATGTATGTAACTCTCACCTCCTGTGGTGAGAGAAGGGCAAGACAATGGCTGGTTCCTACATATCCCCCACTTTGATCCAATGACTGCGGAAACAGGAACTTGGATCAATGAAGTCGAACTGTCCGTTGTCGAGGTCTGCGGATGGCACACTTGTAATGATCAGAGTTGGTGTTCGATCCTTTAACTTGTACCTAGGCCTAGTCACTTGATAAAGCTATATGCAATGAGTGGGAACAATACTAATGCTACTAACTTCTTTTATTAGGAAGTAATGGTCTTCTTTTAATAAAGGGTCGATGTTTGAACTAAACTATTAGTGGCTGGCCATAAAACTACTACTGGGTGTGTAATTCACAACATATCGCTCATTAACATGCTGACCATTTGTGTGTGGGCATAGTCAACAGAGACTGCGGAGAGGAGAAAGTGTATCGATGAATCGTCTTATTAAGGCTTTACTGTTGGAATTAACCATCAGAATTATGCCCTTAACCATCGGTGGCTTTTCTTGTTGTTGGTAGGTTTGTTCTCTATGTCTGGTATTTTCAGCCTGTGACTCGTTCGCTTGACGGCTTACGGTAGCTAGAATAACCGCACTTACTGTTAGAGTCCTAGGTTGAAGATAGTTTCAACGGCAGCTGCTCCTGTCAGAAGTCCTGCAAGAAACGTTCGGGTCTAGGTTCCAGTTGAGCGACAGTGAATCTCTGCAACTGCTGCAACATGTGAGTGGTGTCTGTCTCACTTCGGACCAGGAGTACATTTTTTTTTCTAACCCCCACTTTGAATAGATTTATTTGAATGATACGAACAACTGTATTTAATTGAACAGGTTGAGTCCCTAAGTTAATTTGTGGAGTCTAAATTTTACAATACACTCTTTTGAAATGATACAACAGAAAATTTTCGAGAAGAAAAGCTTGCTCTTTTTTTTCGAATTTGGCACCTTAGGCGCTTTAAGGGTTTTTTTTTTTTAAATTTTTGTTTATGACCTAACAGAGACGTTGGAGTCCCCGTCAATTCCCATGGGGGTTTTGTGTGGTTTAATCTGGTTGCGGTGGACCCATTTAAGCATGGTCTCTTTCTTGCCTTTGTTAACTTTGATCTGGTACACGACGGGTGAAAGTTTTTCAGTGATCACATAAGGACCTGCCCAGTGCGGTAGCAGTTTGCGGGCAAGCCTTCCCGCGCTCTGGCCGCCCCTTTTCGTCAGGGGAGCAAAGATGTAGTACCACACTTTGTCCCCCACTTGGAGTTCGTCGTGGGACGCTTTTTGGTCATAATAGGCCTTGCGTCCTTCTGCGCTTTTGTCTAGATGTTTCTGGGCAAACGCGAAGGTGGCTCTGATGTGTTCACTTAGATCGGTCATATACTGGTGAGTGGTATATGCTGTGGCGATATTAGCTTCACCTGGCTGGTAGAGCAGGTGCAGTGGAAGTGTCATCTGTCTACCAGTCATCATCTCAAAGGGAGAGAATCCTGTTGACTTGTGTGAGGTGGCTCTAATAGCCATGAGGACTAGCGGTAGCTTGACGTCCCAGTCTTTTTGGTTGGATGCTACATACTTTCTTAGTATGCTGATTATTGTTCTGTTTGCCCGTTCTACTTGGCCAGAGGATTGCGGATGGTAGCTGATGTGGAGGTCAGCTTTCACACCTAGCAGTTGCCATAATTGTTTCATGACTTCAGAGGTGAAGTGTGTTCCTCTGTCTGAATCAATGCGGCTTGGCAGGCCGAATCGTGAGAAGATATGGTTCATTAGCAAGTAAGCGGTTGTTTGGGCCGTGTCATTTGGGGATGGCAGGCCCTCTACCCACTTGGTGAACGCACAGGTGACTGTCAGGAAGTATTTATTACCTCTGGTTGACTTGGCTAGAGGTCCGACCCAGTCGATTTGGAGATTTGACCAGGGGAAGGAGATGCCTCTTCGTTGTAAGGGAGCTCTGTGAAGCGGGTTTGTTGGTTGAAACTGGCAGCAAACCAGGCAGCCTTTGATGTAGTCTGCTACATCATTTTGCATGTGTGGCCAATAGGCGACTTGTTGGAGTGCCTGGTGTGTTGCTTTGACTCCTTTATGTCCTGCACACGGAGAGTCATGGGCATGCATTAGCATTACCCCCCTGTGGCTCTGAGGCACCACGAACGCAGGTGAAGTGAGTGTTTCGGAGACATGCACTAGAAGGCCCTTGACGATTCGGAGGGAAGGACGTGCATTGTACAAGTGTCTTAAACCTGGAATGTTTTCGAGGTCCTCAGACGAGATAACATTGTTTAAGGGATCTGACAAAGAGAGCAAGATCAGGCGAATTGCGGGATCAAGATTCTGGAGAGTTACCAGGTCAGAGTCAGTGAAGCGGGGTGCAACAGAGACGGCCGTTTGCGGTGTGGAGGGGGCGGAGTCACCTTCCAGTTTGCGTGTAGTCGCAGGGACGGGCGTTTGTGCCGGAGCAAGTGCAGCAGTGGCGGCTTCATTCTGAGTTTCGGCCGCAGCCGGAGTGGCTGTTTCAGTGTGAGCGACGGCTGTAGTTTGAGCGGCCGTTTCAGTTTGAGCGGCGGCTTTGGCCTGAGCTCGAGTTACAACGTTGATCCCGGGGTTGGGAGGGCAGGGAGCGAATTCGGGGTCAAATTGCCAAAGGTTTCCATCAAGAGCACCTTGTTTGGCTAATGTGTCTGCCAGATCGTTAAGCTCTTTGTCTTGTCCGGGGATACGGGAGTGTCCCCTCACCTTTTTCCAGTAGATTTGCATGTTGTGCATTTCTACTAGGTGGTCGCAAGACATGAACAGTTCTTTGTGCTTAACTGGTTTCCTGTTGGAGGTAGTGAAACCGTTTTGTTTCCACGAAGGTAAGTGGCAAGAGAAACTCAAACGTGCGTAGTTGGAGTCAGTACAGATGACCAGTGTTTGTACTTTGTGCAGCACAGCCATTTGTAGCACAATCAACACGCCTGCGATTTCGGCGTATTGAGAAGATTGAGAGCCAAGATTGAATCGTTGAGGCTCAGTCGGTGTGTTGTTAATCCACACTAAGCCTACACCTGCTCGAACCTCAAGTTCGTGGTGAAAGGAACACCCGTCCACATAGGCAGTGATCATGTCTTGACAGACATTTTGATCGAAGTAATGGTGGGGTGACGGTTCTGTAGGTGTAGGGTCCAGGATCAGAGTGGTGTCTGAAGACACGTCGTCGGTGCATCGGTGACATGTTGCCAGTCCCGTGCCAAGGGGTGTTTTGTTGTTTTGTGCGTAGCGCACTTCCATGTCAAAGCTTTGGAGAGCCATTAACCAAGATGCAACGCGTGCGTTGGTTACGACACCTTCTCTGATCCGTTGACTATTTAAGAAGGTTACCGGCTGGTGATGGGTTTCGACAATTACTTTCTGACCACCGAGGTAGTTAGAGAAGTGTTTGACAGCCCACACGGTAGCTAACAAAGCTTTTTCACAGTCAGTATATTTGAGCTCTGGGGCCAGTAAGGTTTTGCTGGCGTAGGCCACCACGCGTTTATCGCGGTCGTGGATTTGGTACAAGCCTGCACTCATGCAGCCAGTGGAAAATCCAACTTCTAGGTGGAATTCTTTAGTGCAGTCTGGATAAACCAAACACGGAGCCGTGCAGAGCTTGTCTTTTAGGGCCTGCATAGCCTGTTGATGTTGCTCGCCCCAGACAAATGGAGTGTTCTTTTTGAGCAGCTCTGTGAGTGGCCTGGCCAAGTCTGCGTAGTTCTCAACAAACTGACGGGAGTAGTTACAAACGCCCAAGAAGCTGCGGAGCTCGGAAAGATTCGTCGGGGCTCTTATGTTTGTGATGCCCTGGACGCGTTCAATTTGTGGCTCAACGCCATGCGGTCCAACAAGGAGGCCTACGTAGTTCACTTTGGTTTTACACCATTGACACTTTGACAGAGAGACTTTTGCTCCTGCTGATGTGAGTTGCGACAGTACGTGATCCATTTCTTCCAGGTGGGAGTCTAGAGTGGGACTCCGTATCAAGATGTCGTCAACATATATCAGGGTGCCTCGACCGAGAGCGTCGGGACACGCTTTGTTCAAGAAGATGTTGAATTCGGCAGGCGAATTGGCATAACCGAATGGACACCTGGTGAAGGTGTATTGCTTGTTTGCAAAAGTGAAGGCTAATTTGTGCTGGTCCTCAACATGTACTGGCAGGGTCCAGAACCCTGATGCTATGTCCATGGAGGAGAAGTATTTTGCATCTCTAACCTTGGGGAGCTCTTGACCTAACTGGGTCATTGGCCACCTAGAAAGGGGGACTTGTTGGTTGAGTTTGCGGTAGTCAATAGTCAACCTCCATTTTCCGTTTGGTTTTAACACTGGCCAGAGGGGTGCTGAGTAGGTGCTATTGCATGGTCGGACAATACCCTTTTCCAGTAGGTCATCTATGATTTCCTGTACAGGTTCAAAGGATGCCAGAGGGATTTTGTATTGTCGCACATATGTTGGGGGTGCGTCGTGAGGAGTGGGAATGCGCACTGAGTGGATGGTTGTTAGACCACAGTCAAGAGAGTCTTTTGCAAAAGATGTTTTGTATTTACGAAGGACATTGCGAAGTTTTTCGCGCTCCTCGTCACTGTTTAGGGCGTCCGCCTGGGTTATCACCTGTTCAATTTGCGCTGTAAAAGCTGCGTTAAGTGCCTCTTCTGAGTCGAGTTTCGTCTTTGAGGTGGGTTCCTGAGAGGAGTCAGGCAACACCGTGTTAATGGTTTGTATAACCATTTCTTCATGGCTGGCAAGGTCAACACGACAGATATTGTCTCTAGTGAGCTGTAGGGACGAGAATAAGGCAATAGCGCTTGAAGGTTTAGTGTACACAACACCCTCTTCCAATTGATCGGAAAGTAGAGTGAGAGGTATAGGCCCTATTACCGGAATTCTCAGCTCGAAATCGTGGAACTTGGTACTGATCATCCAGCCCAGAGGGGTGGATTTTGGGATCAGTATTTCTTCTGCGGTGTTATTATTCACCAACAGGTGAGTGGACCTGGAGCACAGGTTCAGCAAAGGAGTTGCTTCAAGAGCCAGTCCCAGTTTGAAGAGCAAAGGGGATGGTTGAAAGAAAGCTTGTGAGTGGTCAAGACACTGGCCAGGTTTAATGTTTAAGCGTATGGCCACATTTGTGGTTTTGGCTGGAACGGTCGTGTGACGTTCGTTAACGGCCTGACAAACCTCTGGTATAGTTTGCCCTGACCTCATGTTGTCAGAGTTAGGAGTGAAGCCTTCATCTTGCGTTACTATCAGTGACCACAAGATGTTATTGATTAGGTCCACCTGAACGTCCAGTCTGGCGAGCATATCGCTGCCAACGTAGACTCGGTGTGGTAGATCAGGAATGACCAGAAAGAGATGTGTCAAGTTTCTTTTGTTCCATTGCACTCTTAAAGCGCAGACACCCTCGGCAGTCCATGTTGAATGTGGTACGGGGTCCGAAGGAAAGCGGAAAGGCTTCTTTACAAAGCGAATGTTTGGGTCCTTTTCCGACAATGTTTCGTACAACTCTTGGCTGATGGCTGATTTTTCAGCCCAGAGGGCCAAGACCACATCATCAGTGTGGGTGTCCTCAAGTTTGATGCCACCTATGATTTGTGGGCAGAAATCGTGTGTTGCAGATGAGTCTGCCAAAGAGCACAAGAAATTGTCTCGTGGAGTTAATGCTTCTATTTGGGGCCACATCAATGTGGGCTGACTGTTTTTGTTTACATCTGGCGCTCTGCTGACCTCTATTGGTAGTTGTTGGGCCAATGGGGCCTCGGAGGTCGAGGTGTCTGAGTTAAGCCTGTAGCATTGAGCTTTAGTGACCCAAGGGGCGTCGATGGGAAGAGGTTCACGGACCTGTGCCCAGATTTTCAAGTGTTTGAAGTCAATGAGCGGCTCGAATCGGTTGAGGAGGTCTTTACCGATGAGAAGAGGAATTGAATCAAAGGGGGACACGTACACAGGGTGTATGAGATTCATTGGTCCAATAGTGAAGTTAATCACTGCCCTAGTTGTCAAAGTGGTACCTGTAGGTGAGTAGGGTTGGATCTCCAGTGAGCAATGTTGTAGCTTTAAATTTCGGTTGGCTTGGTGGGCCAATGTTTTTAGTTTAGTGAAAAGTCCTGTTGACATCAGAGTCACATCTGCCCCTGTGTCGAGGAGTGCTTCATGTTCAAGCTCATTCTCGAGTATGGTGGAAAGGTAGAATTTGTGTGCAACTCCTTTTTCTTTGAGGTCGCCCAAGAAGTGGTGGAAAGGGGGTTCCCCTTGAAAGATTGGCGGGCCTTTAGTGGGAGGAGTCTCATTTGCATCTAGTTGGACCACTAAGACTGCACTAGAGGTCGAGTCTTTATGCCCCTGGCCCGATTGTTCTGCAGTGTCATTCTGGGCCTCCGGATTTGAGTCAGGGGGCAGTGCAGGCTCAGGTGCAGTGGAGTCAGGACCCCCCTTCTCTTCCACACCCACATTAGGTTGGTGAGAGGAGGTTTCTGGAGGGGGAGAAGCTAACTTCTCAGGGGTTGTTAAGCGAGTGACGACTGAGAAGAGATCGGCTTTCTTTTTCTCTTTCTCCTCCTTACGCACCTGTTCAATCACCCTTTTAATGGTGTCTATGTCTTCTTTGTTTAAACCTGACTGGTTTGGCCTACTATTGGTATAGTCGTTATTTCCTGTTTCTTTTCTGTCAGAGGGGTTTTGGTATCGCTTTTCACTGAAGCCGTAATTTCGAGGTTCACGCCTGTCAGGCTCTCTGTTGTTATAACCCCGACTACTTTTCCACTGGTTAAACGGACGCCGCGCGTCATGAGAGTCGGAGAAGCGGTGATTTGATCTGCCTCTCGGTTGTTCGTAATTAGCAAACCGGGCTTTTTGTGGATGCTTCCGATCCGAATCGGACTGGGAGTATCTTTCTTCTGTTAGAGGTTGGGAAAATTTAGAGGAGGCCGTGGCGGACCCATGTGGTTCGGCACTTGGCGCTCCTTCCAACTCCAGCGGAGGGGTTTTGGTGGAAACACTTAAAATGCTTGCATCGGTGGATCTGACTATCGCTTGTTTTTGTTTATTAAAGCCTCTTGTAGCCATCTCACGTAGTTGTCGGCTAGTGAGGGTTTCTGGACATGCCATGACACCAAGGTGGTGGCTAGTTGTGGGATGGAGGTTTTGTACAAACAGTGACTTAAAGTGTAGTTCCTCCTCCATCTCTGTTTCATTTTTGGGCCCAAAATAGGCTTCATGGAGCCTCTCATAGTACTCTTGAGGGGATTCCTGTCTTCCCTGCTTGACAGATAAAGCGGCGGCTAGGCCTGTTTTTACTGTAATGCTCTTGAATTCGTCTATTAGTGCCTTACTGAGGACTTCATAGTTGTTTCGGACGCTGTCGGTTTGTCGGTCGATGAATTTATTGACTTTCTGACTAGAGGTCCCTCTAATTAGGTAAAGTCTATCATCAACGGTAGCACCAGGGAATCTTCTCAGGTAGAACTCAATGTCTTTTAGGTACGCTTTGGTGTCATTTTTACCGCCTGGTTTGGGTTCATAACGGGTTATGTTTCGAGCGATTTTATCTAGGTCCCTGTCAGAGGGGGCTCGAGAGTGATGCGCTCTTGAGGTAGAGAGCGGCTGAGGGGAGGAAGACCTCCTAGTTGGGTCACCCAGATCCCTGTCGGTTCGAGCGCGAGCATTGGGAATGATTGGTGACATAGCTCCTGTCGGAGATAGGTCTAATGGCGCGCTCCTGTGAAACCTGCTCTCTCTGACTTCTTCATGAGAGGGGTCTCGCACAGGCGCTTTTGTGAATGAGCTATACTCAAGGAAGTGCCCTAGTTCCTTTTTCACTTTATCAAGTTCTCTGCCTTGTTCTCGTTTCTCACGCTGGAGATCATGGAATTGATCTTTAGTTTCTTTTAGTTCTTCGTGCGTGCTATGGTGCAACTGTTTTTCGTTTTCTCTGGCTTTCTCCCAGACTTTAAGCTTAAGCTTCAGGTCTTGAATTTGCTCTGTGGCACTTTCAAGATCGTAATCCACGTGGTCTGCACGTCGGGTCATTTGTTGGATCCCATATTCTGCTTTATCTAGCTCTTTCCCTTGAGCATGAAGGATTTGTTTTAGCTCTGCGTGTTCCACCTGCAGTTTAGCGTATTCTTCTTCTTGGGTTTTTAGTTGGGACTCAACTTGGCCAATACGGTAATTTGCCTTATCTAAGGACTCGTGTGTCTCAGTTAGGGCTTCCTTTGCTACAACTAAGATTTCCTTTGTTTCTCTTAAGACTTCTTTTGTATCCTCATATTGTTTCTTAAGGGCTTGGTTCTTTGCTCTCTGGTTTTCTACTTCGGCGGAAAGCTGCTGCACCAGACGATCGCCGTGGGTTTTTTGTGCAGACATCAGGATGAGTAAGCTTCCTAACATTTTCTCCCTGGTTTTTCCTTTGTGCTCTTCAGTTAGGACTTGACATACTAGTTCATTCACCATGCCTGGTAGTTCACTAGTGTTGGTCTTTCGAATTGTGTTTGCATAATTTGGCAACAGCTCTGTAGTAAGTTCTAATATTGCTGCTTCTAAGCTGTTTGACACATCCTCTGGGCCTGCGTCTTCGGGGTCTTCATGGCCTGACATGGTTTTAGCTTAATCTTTTAACACCAAT